>OZ024743.1:63700893-63868393 GCA_964016885.1 Eledone cirrhosa
TAGGAGTCCTACTATATTCTAGATTGCATTCAGGAAAAATAAAATGTTATCCAACTGATTGACATAACTTCACTTAACTCAGTAGCATGTTATAACTACTTGTCTATCAATGTACTTATTTTTTTCCCTGCAGCATTTGACCACAGAATTTAAAGAGCCAAAATAAATACTTCAAAACATTTTCTCTAAACCCTCATGCTTCTTCCAATCTGCTGCTCTGTTGTTATGTAATAATGGTTTCTGATTTAAGCACAAGGCCAGCAATTTGGGGGAAGAGGCAAATCGATTAAATCAATTCCAGTGCATTACTGGTACTTTATTTTATCAACCCCAGTAAGGATGAAAGGCAAAGCTACCCTTGATGGGATTGGAACTCAGAACATAAAGGTCTTTAACTCTATGCCACAGAGCAGGATGTCCAATGCTCTACTGATACTGCCATACGGTTTAAATTTAGGCACAAATTATTTAGGGGTAGGGTGTCATTTATATTGGAACCAGTATTTCACTGGTACTTTGTTTTATTTTATCGATTTCTGAAAGATTAAAGGGAAACTTGACCTTAGCAGGATTTGAACGGAAAATGTAACAGGCCGTAAAAAAATACTGCAAAGAATTCTCCAGACACTCTAATGACTCTACTAATCCAAGGAACAAGGCCAGCAATTTGAGGAAAAGAATAAAGTTGATTAAATTGACCCCAGTACTTGACTGGTACTTTATTTTATAGAATTCTGGGAGAATGAAAGCCAAAGGTGGCCTTGACAAGATTTGAACACAGAACATAATGAGCTGAAACAAATTCACAAAGTATTTTACTTTAATGATTCTGTCAATTCAATGCCCATGGTTATGGTGTAATAGTGATTTCATATTTAGGCACATGACCAACCAAAGTTGATTAAATCACCTCTAGTTCATTACTGGTACTTTATTTTATCGACCCCGTAAGGATGAAAGGTGAAGCTAACCTTGGTTGGATTTGAACTCAGAATGTAAAGAGTCGTAACTATATGCCACTAAGCATATTGTCCAGCCCTCTACTGATACTGCCAATCCACTGCCCTAACCTAAATGATGGTTTCTGATTTAGGCACAAAGTCAACAATTTGTGAGGAGGGAAAGTTGATTAAAACAACCCCAGAATGTGATTGGTGCTTTATTTTATTGAATCCTGGAAGGATGAAAGACAAAGTTGACCTTGGCAGATTTGAACAAAGAATGTAAAGAGCTGAAACAAATACTGCAAAGCATTTTACTCTAATGATTCTGCCAATTTACTGCCCTTGGTTGTTGTGTAATAATTGTTTCTACTTTTGGCACAAGGCCAGCAATTATCCCAGTGTATTACTGGTACTTTATTTTATCGATGAAAGGCAAAGTTAACCTCGGCAGGATTGTGTAATAATAAAAACAAGTATGTATGAGCATCACTGTCTTTGGACTGAAAATTTGTAGTTTAATGGAATTGGGAAAAACATAGAAATCTCCAAGACACTGCAATAAGTAGGCTACCCAATACTACAATCAGATCAAATATACTTGCCAAAACTTTTATCTGCTAACTGGGAATCTTGCCAATGTCTTTGCTTAAGATGTTTTGGTGATTGCTTTTTTTTGATCATCTTGATTCTACCAGGTGTGTGTGTGTGTGTGTGTGTGTGTGTGTGTTTGTGTGTGTGAGAGGGAGAGTGTGTGTGTGAGAGAGTGAGTGTATATGAGAGAAGGAGAGAGAGAGAGAGAGAGAGAGAGAGAGAGAGAGAGAGAGAGAGAGAGAGAGGGTGAGTGTATGTGAGTGTATGTGTGTGTATATATGTGTGTGTGTGTGTGAGAGAGATAGAGAATGTGTGTGTGTGTGTATGATTGGTTTTGTGAAAGTTAACACCTTACAAAATAAAATAAAACAAAACAAAAATATGTAAGCACAGCTACCTAAATTAATTATCATCCTCATAACCATTATTGTCATCATCATCATTTTATGTCTGTTTTCTATGCTAGCATGGGTTTGACGAATCACCACAGTCTAAGACTAAACAGGTTGAGAAAGCATGACTTACTCATACATTTCGTATTCTGGCATGGAGATTTTCATATGTAGTTTTTCCTATATGAACAAAAGTAAACACTGAATTATATTACATTGTGGTACTCTTACTCAGAACAAAAAGGGCTTAGTCATCGACAATTATGTTTCTTGGTTATAGTTACAATAGTAGAATATGAACTGGCTGCCTTATGCTAGGTTGTCTATTGTCCAATTGAGTTAGCTTTTTATCTATGTCTTCCATAATCTTTTAACTCTTAACGTCCTGTACTGCATGAAACCACATTAGCAAGTCATTTATATTGGACTCAGTATTTCACTGGTACTTTGTTTTATTTTATCGATTTCTGAAAGATTTCTTTAGTTTACTGCAAATTTTCACAACAATCTGTTTGCTAGTAAAGATACTGTAAACATTTGAATTAACAAACCCAATTTTAGATATTTTCTTTGAAGCCATTACTGGATTTTAAGAGTTGATACTGAAAATTTTCACAACAATCTGTCTATTAGTAAAGATACTATCTATATATTATTAAAAGTCTGTGATTGCTTGCTTGCTTGCTTGTCTGTAATGTATACAGCCAAAAGGGTGTATAATGGGAAAATACTTTGAAAGGAAGTTGCCCCTGAAATGGAAATACAAATGGAATAAAATGAGTTTCGCATAAATCGGACCACGGGTTCCTGAGATATGGGGTTTATCCGAATACCTTCATAAACAGAGAGAGAGAGAGAGAAAGATAGAGAGGAAGAGATAGTGGTTGTGACAGAGTAGATTGAAAGAGAGGCATAGAGAGAGGGAGAGGAAACAGAGAAGGAGGATGGAAGAGAGAGAGCTGGTGTTGTTGTTGTGTATATATATATATGTAAGTGTGTGTGTACATATATATGTGTGTATATATTATGTGTGTGTGTGTCTATGACCAGTGTATATAGATCACGGACACCCACATATATATACACACACATACATATATATATATGTATACACACATTTATATATATATACATACACACACGTATATAAATATATGCCTTCAAGTTTCATTTCACATTAAATACATGTCTGTGTATATTTTAATTATTTAAAAATTATTTTTAAGTGAACATGATTTTTTAAAAATATTTTGAAGTGAACGTGATCCAACGGGTCACGGGTGGTCTAGTAAACATTAAAATTAACAAACCCATTTTTAGATATTTCCTGATAAACCATTACAGGATATTAGGAGTTATTACAAAGTTGAAATAGAAGTTACATCATTGAAATTTTTCAAAAATATTTCATAATTTCAAAACATTCTTTGCTTTTAGATTGCAATTTTTATCTTATCATTTTCTCTTCAAATCCCTGCAGATGAAAAATATTTTCCCAAAGTATTGACATAAAAAAAAAGATTAGAACAAATTCTTTTCCTTAAATTGGACATTTTGGACATTTTGTAGAATTTTATAAGAAAAAAAAATTTAAATAGTAATGAAAAAATGTCAAATAAAGCAATACAGATGGGAAAAAAAAGAAATTTTATTTTAAAAATTCCCCTCTGTCATATTACCTTCCAATTATGGTATGTAGAAAATGAATTGAGACTTGGCTTCCATCCAGCATAAATTCACCAAAGATGAAGGAATCTCCTGATCTTCTTGCAAGTGTCAGTTGTCAGCTCTATGGTAATAATGACAGCTGATACTACAATAACATAGAAGGCACAGTGAATGCAATCTTTTACCAGAGAAAAAATAACTTAAAATTTTACTACAAGACAATTTTACAAATAAATAATTTCTATCATCATCATTTTACATCGTTTTTCCATGTTTGCATGGGTTGCCACTTATTAAAGTCCCTTGCTAAAGTGGACTGGGTCTTAAAATTGGACCAGGCATCTAGCCAACAATGGATAGCTGAATGTTGACTGCCGAGAGCCATAGGTGGGCTTTTTACTGCTCAGATAAAGTATGTACCATTTCCATTTCTATCTTTGTGCAGCAGGTTATGAATTCAGTTTTTCAAGACATTTTTTCAGCATTTTTGTTACCCAGCCTAGTGGCTCACCAGGTATTACCCAAATTGCCTGTATATGGCTACTCTACCGCTGGCTTCTTGTCATCTCCTGGCTAAGGTTCAACCTCTTGAGATTAGCCTTCTTTGTCTGCAAGTTCCTCCTATTTGGATCGCTTGGCACTTCTTTATGCAACAGTCAGCCTCTATACACTATATGTCTGAACTAGCATAATCTTCTCTTACACAATACTGTCAATTCTTCAAATATCATATTTTTTTCTTGGATCATTTGCACTGTATCATATATTCATTCTAACATTATACGTTCAGCACAACATACCTACCTCATTTCTTTCCAGTATTTGAACATCTTTTTTATTTAACACCCATGTTTCTCCTCCATATATAAACATTTTAAGTAACATTTTTTTGACAAGGTGGTCATGCTGGTGACATGACAAAAAGCACCTGGTTCACACGGTAAGGTAGTCATGCCGGTGATATGATGAAAAAGTACCCAGTCCAACCTGTCAGATGGTCATTTTGGTGCCTTGATAAAAAGCACCTAGTCTATGCTGTATATCTGGTTGGTGTAAGGAAGGGCATCCAGCCATAGAAACCAAACCAGAAACAGTTTTGTATGAGTCAGTCATGGTCACCTAATCTGACTTGTTTCACAAAATGACAATTCATCTAATGGAAAAAGGATGCTAAACAGTGATGAGGAGGAGGATATATATCATCATCATCAACGTTTTAACATCTGCTTTGCCTGCTAGCAATGGTTGGGAGTGTCCATATAGACTAAGTCAGTATTGAAACGGAACCACGGATCTCCCAGGCAGACCAAGATACCTCTGTCTCGCTTATCTACGGTCTCATGTTTCATCAAGTGCTCAGGAGAGGTTGTCATGCCTTTAACACAACCGAGGGTCCTCCCAATCCTTTGTTTTGCAAGACTTCTACAGCTGGATGCCCTTCCTATCACCAACCACTTTACATTGTGTACTGAGGGCATTTATCGTGTAAATCACCAACACTAAGGAGGTTGTCATGTCCTTGACATGACTAGAATATAATATGACATACAGAGATACAAATCAATTAGTGTTATGAAAGGGAGAAAAGAAGTTCAACGTATCTGACTTTAGCCCTTCATCAGAAGAATACAAGTTGACAAATTAGAAAATAGAAAAAGGGGGATATGTGAGTGTATGTGTGTTGTTTTTAATTTTTTGTGTGTATCACCGTTTATATAGGTGGGAAAGTTGATACATTCTTCATGATGATGTCTCAGTGCATCTGGCTGTATTATATATATATATATAATATACGATCTGAGTTCAAATCCCGCCGAGGTTGACTTTGCCTTTCATCCTTACGGGGTCGATAAAATAAAGTACCAGTAATGCACTGGGTAATTGCTGGCCTTGTGCCTAAAGTAGAAACAATTATATATATATATGCAAAAGACGAACAGAAATAACAAAGAAAACAACACAGTACAATGAAGAAATGTGTTATTAGTTTTACACCTGATATAGCAGGAAAAGATTCTTAACATTTCGGACACTACTCCTTCATCAGAAAATAGAATGAGAAATTAAAGAAGAAATAGAAAAATTAGGGGATATGAGCAATGGCAGAAGAGTAGATGGGAAAGGAAACAAGAGAGAGCAGCATAGATACTTTTATATCTTAACATATGCAGTTTTTGAATAATGCATAAGGTTTGGGGGAACCAATGGACTGTCTATGATGCAGGCCTACTGTATGTGTGTATGTAGAAGTTATTCTCATCTTCACTATCATCGTTTTTACATCCATTTTTCAATGCTTGTATGTAATGGTTGTTGCAGATGAAGACCTGTCAACTCACCCTGTCCAACGGGGAGATCTCCCAGCCACTTTGGGGTGGGTGAGAGATGTCTTCTCTTGTGGAAATGGGTATAGCTTTCATTATGTAAAAATCTTCTCATCTTGCCTCATTTCTACACATTTTGGGGCATTTTCTTTTTCATGGTAGTCCCCGTTTGGGTTTTTTAGAGGTTGGCAGGTCTGTAGATGTTGTTGTTGCTGTTTTAACCCAAGATCAGCCATGATCAAGCAGACGTATAATCAAAGATGTTCAAGCAGTGACCAAGCAAGTCTTTTATCAGATAAGGTCTTTTTATTTCCAACAATATTATTCAATGTACTCTTTCTATCTTTATTTTAAAAGTGAGATGAGATTTGAAGAAGACTTGGCTGTTATTTGTAGCAAGTTAAATGACCGGCCACACAGAGGCTCATTTGAATTTTTGGATGGGAGTAGTTAAAAATGGTAGGGATGAAGGCATAAAGATAAAGACTTGATATAAGTTAAGATAACTAGAAGGTAGAGGAGAAGCAAAAGTACAAAATGTATGCTACAGTTGGATTCAACATCAGAAGGAAGGGTGAGGAAGAAGGGAAAGAGAGAAAGAGGGAGAAAGGAGATAGAAGAAGGAAGAGAAGAGAGATAGAGGGAGAAGAGAGGTAGAGGGAGAAGGGAAAGAGAGATAGAAGGAGAAGAGAAAGAGAGATAGAGGGGAGATGGAGAGGACGGGAGAGAGAGCAAGGGTGGAAAGAGAGACAGAGGGAGAAGAGAAAGAGAAATAGGGGGCAAATGGAAAGAGAGATGAAGGGGAAAAGGAAAAGAGAGGGAAGGGGAGAAGGAAAAGAGATAGAGGGAGAATGAAAGAGAGATGAAGGGGAGAAAGGAAAGAGAAATGAAGGGAAAAGGAGGAAAAGAGGAGAACGAGGAAGAAGGAAAAGAGAGATAGAGGGAGAAGAGAGAGAGATAGGTGAAGGGAGGAAGGAGAGGATAGGAGAGAGAGAGGAAAGGTGGAAAGAGAGATGGAGGTAGAAGGGAAAGAAGTTTACTAGGAAGGAGAAGAAAGGGTGGAAGTGGGAGGAACATTTCTTCTTTCTTGTTCTCTATTATTTAACATAATGTTTCCTTGTTTATTCCACACCCTATCTCATCCTTCTGGAGAGAAACATTTTTACACTGATTCACTTTCTGAATTTATACACTTTAATGAGCTCTGAAAATGTGCTTCTGTGTGTAACTGTGTGTATGTATGTGTGTCTGTTTGAGTGTGTGTATGTGTGTGTGTGTATTTTGTGTATGGGATTGTGTATGTGTTTGTAAATGCATGTGTCTGTGCATGTGTCTGTGCCTGAATGTTTTGTTATGTCTCTCTGTGTTGTGTATGTATGTTTGTATATTAGGGTTTGTGTAGGTAAGTGTGTCTGTATTTTGTGAATGCATGTGTGTATGTGTGTGTATGTGTGTTTGGGTGTGTGTGTCTATACATGTATGGGTTGGGTGTGAGTTTGTGCATGTTGAGATGTATGTTTATGTTGTGTATGTATTTGTGTGTGTTCAAATATATGTTGAGAGATAATAAATATTTGATCGATAGAAATTTTGTTCATTTTCACTGTCAGATGTGTCTGTGCATAGCTACATAAATCACATAAATACATGTATTTATACATGTATTTATACATACACACATGTACACACGTTTTATATATTCATATAACACAAATACACACACATACTCATATATATATATATATATATCCCATATATATACTATATAATATATATAGCATATATATATACATATATATAATTATATACCATATATATTTGTATATATATGGTATATATAATATATATACCATATATATTTGTATATATTTATATATATATATATATATATATATCTATATATATTATGATATATATATATATTATGTATATATAAATATACATACACACATATACACATACATTCATACACACACATACAATACACTATTGGCACATGTCACACCCACACAACTTTTGCAATTCATATAAGACACTAAATTTTTCAGCTAAAATGGAAACTATTTGTAGTAAACTAGTCATACATTCTTTTTAATGAAGTGAAAATATTTCTATAGCTTTGAACACAATTTCAAAAATAGTCACGTTTTCAATAAGCAAAAGAAAAAAAACAATAGTAATAATTTGAAATGTGAAATGTGTGCGTCCTAATGCAAATGACCATAATAATAGTTGATCATTATAAATAATAATTGAGAAAATCTGGTAAAGTAACCCTGGAGATGGAAAAGAGGTGACAGGGGCATCTCCACCTCCAAGTGTACTTTACTCGATTTTCTTAACAATAGTAATTGACTATTATTATAGATGATCTTCTACCTGCACTTGATAGATTTAATGCCGAGTGCTGCATGGCTGGAATAAAAATCAGTGCTGCAAAAACTGAGGCACTCGTCCTCTCAAGGAAGCCTGCGCAGTGCGCACTACATGTGAATGGAGTTCCACTGAAGCAGGTAGAGAAGTTCAAGTATCTCAGGGTCAGGGTCATGCTCATGGAAGGCAGGAGGCTAAATTTAGTGCAAGAATTTCAAAAGCTTGTGCAGTGATGTGCCAGCTTCAGCATTCAGTGATCAAAAGAAGGGAGGTAGGTGTAAAAACCAAACTCGCTATCTTCAATGTCATTTTTCATACCAACCCTTACCTATGGTTGCGAATCTTGGGTAATGACCGAAAGAATACGATCGTGAATACAAGTGGCCAAAATGGGGTTCCGCCGAAGGGTCTTTGGAGCAATGTAACTCAATAGAGTACGTGGCTCAGAGATCAGAGAGTCACTCCAGGTAGAGCCCTACTTCTCCGGATTGAGAGATCACAGCTCCAATACTATGGGCATGTGGTTAGAATGTCTGAGGAAGGAATCACAAAACCAATCGGCAGGAGACCCAGGAGTAAACCGCAAGCAAGATGGTTGGATAACATCCATGAGCTTGGCTGGTCTTGCTTGGGATCCAGTCACATCAGTTGCAGATGGTTGCTTCTGACAGGACCTGCTGGAGGGAGTGTTTGAAGACTCTACCCCACAATGCTATCAAGCGAAGAAGAAGACTATTATTATGGTCATTTGTACTGAGATGCATTAGACATTTTCCCAGTGTTTCTTAGGTCAACCACTTTGTTTATAATATTAACAATTTCTTTATTTGCCAGAAGGAGACATTATAAATCTAATAACATTAACCCTTTTTTTTCATATTTTAAACAAAATACATTTTATTTCAATTAATTAATAAAGAACTTTGAGGGATTTATTAAAATTTTTAATTATTTTTAAGATATTAACTTAACATAGTCTTCTTAATATCCTGAGAGATTATTATTTAAATAGGAACCCTTTAAAATATGTGATTTTGTTTCATAGAACCAGAGTTGGTTTTGGCTGGGTTGGTATCAAAAGGGCTTTATAATGGAAAACTTTCCATTTCAGTTAAATTATGAAGACTTTTGAGGGATTTATTAAAATTATGAAATATTTCATGATTAAGATAGTAACTGAACAAATGGTTCTGATATACAATTATGTTGGAACATTTTTATATAAATACAAACCCTTTAAAATAGGTGGTTTTCTTTCATAAAACCTGAGACAGTTTTCGCTGGGTTGGCAAAAAAAAGTTAATGTTGATAACATCCATGCAATATTAGGCACAAGGCCAGCAATTTGGAGAGGGAGGGATGAATCAATTATATCAACCCCAGTGTTTAACTGGAACTTTATTTTCAACCACAGGAAGGTTGAAAGGTAAAGTTGAACTTGGCAGAATTTGAACTCAGAAAGGCATTAATAATAATTGTTTCTACTTTTGGCACAAGGCCAGCAATTACCCAGTGTATTACTGGTACTTTATTTTATCGACCCCGTAAGGATGAAAGGCAAAGTTAACCTTGGCGGGATTTGAACTCAGAATGGCAAGGGCCGTAACTCTATGCATCAAAGCATGGCGTCCAACCCTCTACTGATACTGTCAATCATGATGATAAACTACTTCCACAAAAAATTACTGAGAGTCCTCCTCCTCTTCCACATCATCACTCTCACCACTACCATCATAATTCTATGGAAGCTTTCTATGATTGCATGGGTTGGACAGGTCACCACAGTCCTAGTCAGTTCTTATTTGGAGTTACTCCTGTCACTGTAGGGGTGAGGATCAAATCACACTTGTGTGTTCTAAATTTCAGTGTAGTTTCTATTGCTGGATGCCTTTCTAACACCAACTATCTTACAGAATGTATTGGGTAAATGTTTTTGTGGCACCAGCACTACTAAAGAGGTTGTAATGGCTTCAGCAAGGTAAAAGAATCCTTGTCAACTTCTGGGAACATTTTATCATTGCACCAATCATAAATACCACATGAAAATAATGGTTTCTGATTTAGGCACATGGCCAAAAATTTGGTGGGAGGGGAAAATCGATTAAATCAACTCCAGTGCATTACTGGTACTTTATTTTATCAACCTCCATAAGGATGAAAGGAAAAACTAACCTCAGCAGGATTTTAAATCAGAATGTATGGTGTCCAATGCTCTACTGATTCTGCCAATGCACCACTCTTATCAAATGAAAGTAATAATATTGAATAAAGCTAACATTGGTAAAAATGAACACTACTTTAAAGGAGGGCATTCAGCTGTAGAATCTAAGCCAAATATGGAACATATGAAAAAGTTATGGTTCTCCAGCCAGTCATGTCTCAGACCATGACAGACTATCCAACCCATGCCAATATATAAAACAGATTTAAAATGATGATGAGATGACAATATTTCAGTATGTTTCGTCTTCAGATTGTAAATTCCTTAAACATAGCTTTGAGCTGTTTTTCTTGTGTTACAGTTAAATGAGATGGGATTCTTATCCAATTGAAAATTTTCAGTGCTCTGACTCCAATTCTCAGTTGGAGCCATTTCAATTAACTAACACTGATAATACCCTTGAGAAAGATGTACACATTCACCACATGCTATTTCCATTACTCTACACTTTTGTCCAGAAGATGTCTATTCTTTTATTGGTGAACTCACAGAAAAAAAATTGCTTAGGGGTGATTTTTGGGGATCCCTGGAAAGAATGGTGGGTGAGAAATGTGGGGGGTGTTCTAACTCAACTAGTATTATATATGGAAACAGAAGTAGACTAGAGTCTTAAAACCAAACCAGGCACTTGTCCCTTATCAGGTAGGTTCATTGATCATTAATGTTTTTCAGCTTTTTTTGCTTTTGTGTTTACTCAACCTAGCAGCTCAAATGCCTATGTGGATAATCCATTCCTGTGTGCAAGCCCATGTGGCTAATAAAGAAATCATTGTGACTATTGCTGACATTATAGTAAAGATGGCTATGTCAGTAAATTGTCTGACTGAATCCATAACATTATTTAGTTTCAATGGCGGTGGATTGGCAGTATCGGTAGAGGGTCGGATGCCATGCTTTCCAGCATAGTTACGTCCCTTAACGATCTGAGTTCAAATCCCGCCGAGGTTGACTTTGCCTTTCATCCTTGCGGGGTCGATAAAATAAAGTACCAGTAATGCACTGGGTAATTGCTGGCCTTGTGCCAAAAAGTAGAAACAATTATTTAATTTCATTCCTCTTTATGATATTATCATTTCAACTTCACCTTTTGTCCACCCTGGGACCGATATAATGAAACTAGTAACACGATGAAGCAGATACAGCCAGCTGATACCATATTTTTTCTACAAACAGCCATACTCCCATCTTCCTAAATGAAGTGGCTTGCTCAAGAGCACAACATGCCACTCAGTCCAGGAACTGAACCCATGACTTTATGACGATATGTCTAACACCCTAACCACTAAGCTATGTGCCTTCAAAACATGAAAATGTAGTTAACACTGATATCAACCAGCACACCCTCATTCCAACCACAACTAAATAATACCTATAAGCCACTTGGTATATAACTAATGGAGGACCATACCCTACCACTCAAAAAGTAGTTACAAGTACAAGAAAAATATGTAATGAATGCTACATTATCATTATCTTTATTATCATCTTTATATCTGTTTTTTATTCATGTTGGTATGGGCTGGACGAGACATTTTGAGGCAGCTTTGCAGTATTTCATGGTACCTTTGCAGTATTTATTTGAATTCTTTGTGTTCTGAGTTCTAATCCTCTTCTTGGGGGCAATAAAATAAAGTACCAGTCAAGTATTGGGTTGATTTAATCTACTAACCCACCCCTGTCTGGCCTTGTGACTATGTAAGAAACATTTATTAATATCCTATGCATAGGGCTGTAGATTGGCAGTATTGGTAGAGGGTCGGATGCCATGCTTTGACGTATAGAGTTACGGCCCTTGCCATTCTGAGTTCAAATCCCGCCGAGGTTAACTTTGCCTTTCATCCTTACGGGGTCGATAAAATAAAGTACCAGTAATGCACTGGGTAATTGTTGGCCTTGTGCCTAACGTAGAAACAATTATTATCCTATGCATCAATAATACTTTACAGTTATGTATCATTGAGCTCTGTCCACTCACTGTCTTTTGTACCACTACTACAACATTCTTTGTTCTTCTTAGTTTTCTACTATCATACCTCTTCTTATCACTCTCCTTCTCAGGTAAGCTTTTGTGTTTGCTCACCTTGCCAGAAATAGCAGCCACGTTTCACACAAATCAGATGCTACTATCTTAGAAAAACAAGGTCACATTTGTCAATGTAATTCTTGATCTACAAAAAGACAGATTGGCCATGGCTGAAATGCCTTTGTTGATGAATTTATTCAATAAATATTTGCCTGGGGAATAAGTGATAGTAACAACACTATCTCACTGCTGTCTCATCACACAGAATCTATATTAACTCTTTCATTTTCATATTTCTAATGAAAGACATTGCCTATGGTTTTCAAAGCATTTTGAAAATAATCAGGTATTTCAAGGGATTTAGTATTGTAACAAACTTTCTCGTTATTAAGGTGATGTTTGGAGAATAACTTAACAAAGTTTATATAAATTTATGATGGAAGGTCTTTAGGTAAATTGAAATATTTTATAAGAACTTTGTATTGTAGAACCAGGGGAATTTCTGATGGTTTGGTATCAAAAGATTTAAACATTATTTTCAGTCCTGATCTTTGGATAGCTATGACTTCCATATACAATGTCTTTGCTTATTATTTGGGAGTCACTGGAATATTCCAAACTATAGTTGGTGAAGCAGACATCAGGGAATAGTAGAATTCATCTACTAAAACAGTAGATTTGATGAATAGCTTCTTTACTTATAAAGTTACTCCTTATGGGAAGAGATCTTTTCCTATACATGTAATGTTGGGGTTAGTTCTACCATTTAAAATGATTTATTATCAAACTCACTAGAGTTCTGGATAAAAATTCATCGCAATATTTGTTCTGACTGCCTGTGCTCTGAGTTCAAATCCTGATAGGGTCCTGTTTACGTTTCATCCTTTAGTGTCAATAATGTACCAACCCAGTGTTGATGCATCTCTCTCTCTCTCTCTCTCTCTCTCTCTCTCTCTCTCTCTCTCTCTCTCTATCTCTCTCTCTCTCTATATATATATATATCTTTCCAGCTATCACATACTGGATGTTCTACTCGATCAAAGGTGGGAGAGCCAAGAGGGTGTATGTGTCTGCCAGCAGTTTCATGAGCATCTAAAACCTGTATAGGAAATATAGTACAAACAACTAATTTATATATACTCAATTGCCAGTGATGCCCATAGTTAGATTTTCTACTATTTAAGATCTGCAACTGTGTTTCACAAATATTTTCTGCTTGCCTTTCATCTGTTCTACACTTCACCTCTAGTATTCTCCTGGCCTACAACACTTACCCAGAAGAAACTCACACAACACTACAGATAACCCATCACTCCATCCATCCATATACCCTGACCTCCTGATGGAGATGTAGGTGCGCTATCATAACATAGTGTGTCTTGAGTATTTAAACCTGGTAGCACCCCCAGGTATGAACACAACTGATTCCTTCCAGAGAAAGAAAGAAAAATAGAGGAAGAATTGATCCCAGTATTGCACTGGTACTTTATTTATTAACCTCAAAAGGATAAAAGGTGAAATCGACCTCAGTAGGATTTGAAATCAAAGTGCAGAAGGCTAGAATGAACACTGAAGCATTTTATCTGAATTTCTGATGATTAAATGTTTGAATAATCAACCAATGTCTATTCTTGTGTACATTTGGGACAGTGGCAACCACTTTGGAAAGCCTTGATCAACAAACAAGTAAACAGAATAGGAAGGTGAAGGGTAATGCTTTATTCACTGTATAATGTTAGTAACTGGAAGTGTATCTTCATCTGGTTTTTATTGTTCGCAGCTCACCTTACTGATGTGTCAGATGATGCTTGTGAGGCAGATAAGCCTTACTGTCACATGCAGTAATAATGGTTTCTGATTTAGACATAAGGCCAACAAAGTCTATTAAATCGCCCCCAGTGTGTTACTGGTACTTTATTTTATCGACACCTTAAGGATGAAAGGCAAAGCTAGCCTCGACAGGATTTGAACACAGAACATAAAGGGACACTACTGATACTGCCAATAGTAATAATGTAACGGCCTTGAATTGAAGTCAAAACCAATATTCCTTGTTATAACGTAATTGGGTGAATATGTCTTAACCCATACTCCATTTTTTTTTCGTTTTTCTTCTGATTTTTTTTTTTCCTTTTGCAAATCATAAACACACATTTCTTTCGTTTATTGATTCCTTTCTTTTGTAAATAAACAACAAATTACTATTACTTATATTTGGTTCAGGTCTCAGGAAAGCAGTACGTTTCTGTAATAGGTTGTCGTTTACTCATGCTATTTTTAAGCCTCACCAGCATTTTTCAGTTATATCAGCTCTTTGAAATCCTGCTATCAAATATTGGCCTTTGTCGCCTTAATTATAAATATTTCATTTTCTATCATCATATGTATGAAAAAATATTGTGTCCAGTTTACAATAAGTACCATAAGATGAGAACAGAAAGGTTGACGCTATAATGGGCGTTGTACTAAAAAAAACAGAAAATCTAATCTAATCTGGCCGAGTTTACACTCGCAAATAAGAAGAACCAGGGTCGCACCTAGGGGCATTGAATTTGGTGTACTTCATATTTGTTTCGGTTGCTGAATACAATCAGGGGTTGCTGCTTCTCCTGAAGGTCAATAGCGCATTGATCATCTGCAAAGCTGCATTGTTCTCAGAACCACTACACCAGTCTTTCGATGTGTGCAGTTGGAACTACTGCCACCCATTTATTTGGCAGGATATTTTGTTTTTGTTTTTGTTTTTTTTTAGATGGCCGTTAACTCTTATGAGTTCTTCTGGCCCTTTGTCAGGTTTTGTTTTTTGTCCAGCAGGGTGTCCAAAATCACCCTCTTCATCAAGTAAACTTGGTGGGGTTGCCGACGACCCGAACATGCGACAGGTTGTACTGGGTTACATGCTGCCAGTAACACTCTAGAGTGACCTGACAAAACAGAAAAACATTGCCTAAAAAAAGCTCTCACAACGAGTATGAAATTTATTGTAAAGACCTCAAGGTTAACTCTTGCTTTAGCAGAGAAAATGACCTTAAAACACTCCTTGTTATTATTGTTGTTATTGTAAGTATTTTTTTAATCTCCTGGAATTTACTGCAAATTTACGTTTTCTTTTTATTTATTGTTGAAATAAATGACTTGAAAATTGAGAATAGAATTGAAATTATGCGCATTTCTCAGTATTGAAATAGAAATTAAATAAATGAAATGGAAAATTTCTCTGTATAGAAATAGAACAAAAAAATAGATAGAAATAACAACATATCTTATCTCCCTCCTGCAGCCCACACATTTCAACAACTCAAATAAGCTTAACACAGTTATCTACCCCTACCACTTATTCAAATCGGTAGGAAGGAAAGAGTATATATAGTTATGTCCCCCTGTGAAAACAATTCACAGGTAATGTGTTAAAAATTACAGTTATCTCCTCCTTGTTACTAATATAAACAAAGGGAACTGGGAGTTACGTCCCCTTAGTTTTTAAACTTTCAATGCATTGCATTCGCTTTCGTCTGGAATAATGCCTCCGCAATTCTATTTGCATCGTTTAACGTCCATCTTCCACGCTAGCATGGGTTTAGACGGGAATTGTCCCACTTGAGGCAAGATTGGTTCTGTGGCTCGTATGGGACTGTCTGGCAGGTTTTCTACAAATGGATGCCCTTCCTAACACCAACCACGTTTACAGTGTGGGCTGTGAGGTTTTTACCGTGTTACCTACACGGCCACATTACAGCGTGGACTGTGTGTGTTTTTTTTTTGTTGTGACACCTACACGACCTCATTTATTTAGGACTGGATGTTGAGGTACCAACATAACTTTACAGAGAAAGGGGTGGTGTGGATGGGGTGAGGGTAGTGGGGCCGGGGTGTATTTTGGTTAAGAGGTGCCTACTGACTGTAGGTTAACTTTGTACATAGGCAAGGCGGGTCTTCTGTATTACTGCGTGGCGCTAAAGATCTCAGTCCAGTGACATTGTCTTGGAGAGGTGTAAGTGTGTAAGGTCGGAAGTTATCAAATCGTCCCAGGTTTTTCTGGGTCTGCCTACTCCGTGGCTACCGTCTATTTTTATTGCCCTGCACTTTTTTATACAGCTGTCGTCTCTCATGCGCATCACGTGACCATACCAACATAGTCTTCTCTCGAGTAAACAGCATCTGATCCTTCTTATACCTAATTTCTCATTTGGTTCCTTTATGCTTTGCTGTACACATATATTACTATTACACATCCAGCAGAGCATGCATGCTTCGTTCCTCTCCAGTCTGCGCAGATTCTCTGCACACAATGCCCATGTCTCACTGCCATGTAACATAGCTGTTCGTATGCAGGCATCATACAGTCTGCTTTTCATTTTTAGAGAAAAACCTTTAGCGGCCAATAGTGGTATAAGCTTTCTGAACCTTTTCCATCCCGTTCTGACTCAGGCTACTGTACTTTCGGAGCACCCTCCACCACTGCTGATTTTGTCACCCAAGTAACGGAAGGTGTCCACTATTTCTATAGAACCATCTGGGCAATAGAAGGAGCTAGCATCCTGTGGGCGCTTGCTACTTATTGTACCTGAGCACCGACCACATATAAAATCTACGTTCTTAGATAGCTTACCTGTGATCCCACTACATCTTTTATGCACCCATACTTTGCATTTGGGACATAAAAGGGAATTTCTGCCTACTCCTTTTCTACACACTGAGCATGGCCATTTCCCAGAGGGGACCTGTGCCCTATTTTCCTTCCTAGATACTACAACTTTAGTCTTAGACAAGTTAACTTTAAGGCCTTTTGATTCTAGGCCATGCTTCAATATTTGGAATTTCTTCTCTAGTTCATCCATCGATTCAGCTATGAGCGTTAGATCATCTGCATAGAGAAGTTCCCATGGGCAGCCGATCTTGAACTCCTCTGTTGTAGCCTGAAGGGCAATAATAAATAGGAGGGGCTAAGGACACAGCCCTGATGAACACCAACTTTTACGCTAAATTCTTCACTATATTCGTTGTTAATTCTAACATTGCTGACTGTTTCTTTATACATGGCTTGTATAGCTCTCACAAGCCATTCATCAACCCCTAGTTTTCTAAGAGTCCACCAGATAATGGTGCGGGGGACTCTGTCAAATGCTTTCTCCAAGTCAACAAAAGCTAAGTATAGGGGTTTACTTTTAGCTAGGTACTTCTCCTGTAGTTGTCGTACAAGGAAAAGGGCGTCTGTGGTACTTTTACCTGACACAAACCCAAACTGCATTTCGTCTAGATCAATTTGCTCTCTGATTAGTTGTGCTATAACTTTTTCTGTGACCTTCATGACCTGGTCAACCAATTTAATGCCTCTATAGTTTCCTTTATCTAGTGCATCTCCTTTACCCTTGTAGCAGTTAATGATGATGCTGCTACGCCAGTCCTTTGGTATGACCCCGTTCTGTATGACTTTGTTTACTATCTGGGTGACCATGGTGTGTCCTACCGCTCCAGATGCTTTCAGAATTTCAGCAACTATTTCCGAAGGCCCAGCTGCCTTGCCTGTCTTCATATCTTTGATTGCCTTACTTATTATACTACATTCAACTTGCACTGCTGGTGCCTCTATTGGATTGATGTGGGGCAGACTATCTTTGTCCCATTTATTCTCCTCATTTAGTAGCCTCTTGTAGTGACACTTCCAAGCTACCTTCTTACCAGCATCATCAGTGATGGCAAGTACACCATCATCATTACGGACACACTTCTCCCTGACAATATCATGGTTTTCCTTGACACATTGCCTAGCAATCCTGAACATCTCACATTTTGAATATATTTGGATATATGTGTAAACGAAAACAATGAAGCAAACAATACAGTACAATTAAAACAATGTATTAGTTTAACACTTAATCATCATCATCATCATCATCATCATCGTTTAACGTCCATCTTCCACATAGTAAGAAAAGCATCTTAACATTTCAGACACTAGTACAGAAAATAGAATGAGAAATAAAAGGAGAAATAGAAAGATAGAGAGTGAGAAGAGCAAAGAATGGAAGAAAATGGTGTGGGGAAGCACATTTGTGTTCAGTCATATACCCGATTTCATTTACAAGGCTTGGGCCCATATGTGACTGATAACGATATTTGCCTAAGATGCCTCACAGTGGGATCAAACCCACAAACTTATGATTACAAACTTCCTAACCACTCAGTTAAGCATGTATTCATCTACGAAACAATGCCCTGAACTCTATATTTTTGATAGCAAGAAAATATTGAGACAAAGTGAAAAATAATTGTTTGTGTATGACAGAAGCATTTATAATTCAGTGCATATATTACATGTTTATGGAAATCCATCCATTGCTTGTGCAGTTATATGCATATTCTTTAAGACTGCACTTAGTTTAAAACAATGCCACTTATTTGCTGTAACTTTCAGGAAACTTTACCTCTAATTCTAATGTATCAAGATTAAACCCATGTCAGCCTTGATTGAGCAGATATAGACACAGGCATAGCTGTATGGTTAAGGAGCTTGCTTTGTAACCATATGGTTTTGAGTCCACTCTCACTCGCAAGTGCCTTCTAGTATAACTTTGAGTTGACCAATATATTGTCAGTGAAATTTGATAGACAGAAACTACAAAAACTCATTGTACATAAGTGTATTTGTCTATGTGAATGCGTATGTCCATATCTGTATATGTGTTTGTTTCTGTGTCTGTGCTTTACCAGTTTAACAAAGAGAGATTGATAATATAGGCACCTTCCTGGGGAAAAAAATACTGGCGTTGATATGATTGACTAGTTCCCATTTAGAGTGCCCCAGCATGGTCACAGTTTAAAGACTGAAATCAGGAAAAGACTATGATTTAAAAAAATTCTAGTTGTGACCATCCTTTCTGTTTAGGACTAGACTACATTATATAAAGGGCAGTGGATTGGCAGTATCGGTAGAGGGTCGGATGCTATGCTTTGACGCATAGAGTTACGGCCCTTGCCATTCTGAGTTCGAATCCCGCCGAGGTTAACTTTGCCTTTCATCCTTACGGGGTCGATAAAATAAAGTACCAATAGTGCACTGGTTAAGTGCTGGCTTTGTGCCAAAAAGTAGAAACAATTATATAATGTGAATCTCCCTTTTTTAAAGATAGTAAAATGTGATCAAAAGACAAAAGCTTGCCTGGTACAGATATGTATCCCACGACGACTCCCTATACAAATTCATTCTCCAATGCACTAAGGTGGGCAAAGGAGAAGCATACAAAGAAAATCCAGAGTGTGTAGTGAACATTGTTTCAGGTTCAGGTTTCAGGTTCAGTCATACTGCATGGCTCTTTGGGGAAATTGTGAGTGAAATTTACTTCAGCCTTTAGTAATAAAAGGTTTTTAAGCAATGTCTCTAGTTAAAGAGGGTACTGAATTGCTGATTAAATCCCAACACAGAAATGAAATTAGTCTAGCTAAGTCCTCTTTTACTGTTCAGATTGATATTATATATAAACACAAGGTATTTACATCTGTCTCTACATACAATGTGGGCTAAAAATCTACAGTTATATTTCATAGTACAATATAGCAGTGGAAACAAAACACGTAACACACCAGAAATGTATTATTCTAACTATGATCTAAGAATTTGTTATATATGTAAATTTGTGTGTCCTATTGACTTAGACCTTTAATTATAGCAGTGTCTCTGTGGGCAGTTAAAGAGTATCGAATATATTGGATATAGATAAAGTGTTTATATCTGTATTATGATCATCATTTTAACATTTGCTTTCCCTGCTAGCAAGTGTTGGACAGATTCATACAGACTAAGTCAGTACTGAAGCAGAGACATTGATTTACCAGGCAGGCCAAGGACCTGTATCTCGTTTATGTATGGTCTCACAGTCCACCGAGTGCTCAGGGGAGGTTGTCATGTCTTTGACACAACTGAGGGTCCTCCCAACCGTTTGGCAAGATTTCTATGGTTAGATGCCCTTCCTACCAGCAACCACTTTACAGTGTGTGCTGGGTGTATTTAATATGTTGATCACCAGCACTATGGAGGCAGTCATGTCTTTAACACAACTGAATAGTCCTCTCAACTCTGTTGACATGGTTTCTAAAGTGGGTTGCCCTTCCTACCACCAACCACTTTACAGCGTCTACTGGGTGCATTTATCGTGTAAATAACCATCACTAGGGAGGTTGTCATGTTCTTGATATGACTGAAGGGTCCTCCTAACCCTTTCTCTGGCAAGTGCTCCATGGCTGAATGCCCTTCCTATCACCAACCATTTCACTGTGGGGGAAGGGGTCGGAGTAATGATGTTGAAAAGTGTTAGGGAGTGCTAGTGGAAGGTGGGAGGAAAAGTCAGGTCACATTGTATGCTTCAGGTTGGGTCTCTTCAGCACCAACCCTCATGGTCTTTAGTCATTTTTAAGGTCAGCCTTCACAACTTCATCCCATCTTTTCCTGTGTCTGCCTCTTCCACAGGTCCCAGCCAGTGGGGTTTCCCTGCATTTCTTTATGCAGCTGTATCACATATCCATACCATGTGAATCACATATCCATACCAATACAATCTTCTCTCTTGCACACTACAACTAATCCCTCTTATGCCAAGTTTTCCCTTTAGTTTGCTATGTTGCTCATGTACACTAATATTGCACATCCATCAGAGCATACTCAACTCATTTCTTTCTAGTCTTCGAAGGTCTTCTGTAGTCAGGGCCCATGTTTTACTGCCATATAACATTGCATACAGTCTACCCTTCACTCTGAGAGAAAAGCATTTTGTTGTTAGCAGTGGTAATAGATCTCTGAACTTCTTCCAGACTATTCTTATCCTAACTATCGCAGTTTCAGTACATCCTCCTCCACTATTAATTTGATTGTCTAGGTAGCAAAAGCTGTCAACAACTTCTAGAGAGCTTCCCTGGCAGCTAAGAGAATCTAATTTACGAGTGCCCTTTTGTGCTTACTTCCCCTGTGCATTTGATCTGTTTTCCCACCTGCAATCCCATATCTCTTGTGCATCCATAATTTACATTGTGTACACCTTATGGAATTTCTGCCCATCCCTCTCTGACATATTGTACAAGGTCACTTTCCTGTTGGTATCACCTTCCTGTCTTCTTTCCTACTTATTAAGACTTTCATCTTCACTTAATTTACTTTCAGGCCTTTCAGCTCCAGGTTATTCTTCCATGCTTGAAATGTTGCTTCTAACTCTCCTACAAACTCAGCTATGAGGACTAGGTCATCAGCATAAAGGATCTCCCATGGAGCAACAGTTTTAAAATCCTCAGTGATGGCCTGAAGTACAATGATAAATAGGAGTGGACTGAGGACTGATCCTTGGTGAACCCCCACCTGCACTTCAAATTCATCACTGTACTCATTTCCAACTCTCACTCTGCTGGCTGCTCCTCTACAGATGGCCTGCACATACCTCACAAGCCATTTGTCTACACCTAGCTTCCTAAGTGCCCTCCAGATTATAGAGTGTGGGACCCTGTCAAAGGCTTTCTCTAGATCTACAAATGCTTCACAAAAAAGGGCATCAGTCGTACCGCTATCTGGCATAAATCTGAATTGTGTCTCATCTAACTTGATTCTGTCATTGATTAGTCGTGCTATAACACTTTCAGCAACTCCCATGACTTGATCCATCAGCTTGATGCCTCTGTAGAAACTTCTCTCTAGTTCATCTCCTTTGCTAGCAATTTACAATGATACTGGTGCTCCAGTCATTGGGTATGACATCATCCTGTACTCCTTGATTAAATATACGTCTAACTAGCACATATCCTACCATGCCAGATGCTTTTATCATCCCAGCAAACCATACCAGATGGTCCAGCTGCCTTCTCCACCTTCTTGTCTTTATCTACCACACTGTTGTCAACTTTGATACCTGGTCCATCAGTTGAGTCTGAATGGGGTAGGCCTTGCAATCCCATGTATTCTCTTTATTCAGCAGTCTCTCATACTAATTAGTTTAAGCAACCATTACCAATGCCGTGCCAGAAACCAATGTTTTTATTAGCTAATAGCTCTTAGCTGTCATTCAATAGGATTGTACTTAAAACTGCTCAATTCTTGCTTTCATCCATTCATTATAATTGCACTTATCATATACAGGCACCTATCAATGAAGAGATCAACATAATACAATGGATGTACATATCACTAATGTGTGAGAGAGACTTACAATGAAGTCTCCCTGTTTAGCTGCTATTTCTAACACGCCTATGAACCACCATGAGGTTGGTTTCTCCTATTTACCTGCTATTTCTAGCAGAACCTGTGTACCAAATGAGGTTCCCCTCATTTAGCTGCTATTTAGAGCACACCTATGGATACGGTTCCCCCTATTTTTCAAGAACACCTGTGGACCACGATGAGCTTCCCTCTATTTAGCTGCTATTTCTAGCACACATATAAACCACTATGAGGTTCTTCCTATTTATCTGTTATGTCTGGCACACCTATGTCCACAATGAAGTTCCTCCTATTTAGCTGCTATTTCTAGCACACCTATGAACTACCATCAGTTCCCCGTTTTTAGCTGCTATTTCTAGCACACCTATGGACCACCATAATATTCCCCCTATTTAGCTGATATTTCTAGCGCACCTATGGAGCATCATAAGTTTCTGCTATTTACTTGCTTTTGCTAGTACATCTATGGACCACCATGAGGTTCCTCTCTTTTAGCTGCTTTTTCTAGCAAACCTATGGACCATTATGGTGTTCTCTCTATTTAGCTCCTATTTCTAGCAAACCTATTTACCACCATGATGTTCCCCACATTTAGCTGCAATGTCTAGCATACCTATGGGCCACCATTATGTTTCCCTCATTTAGCTGCTATTTCAAGCTTGCCTATGTACCACCATACGTTTCCTCCATATTTACCTACTATTTCTAGTACATTTTTTTACTATTAAGAGGTTCCCTTATTTAGCTTGTTTCCATAGGTGTGCTAGAATTAACAACTAAAAAGGAAACGTCGTGGTGATTTATAGGTGCGCTAGAAATAGCAGCTAAATAAGGGGAACTCATGGTGTGCTAGAAATAGCAGCTAAATAGGGAGAACCCCATGTTGTCCATAGTTGTGCTAGAATCAGCAGCTACATCTGCTAAACAGGGGGAACCTCATAGGTGTGTAAAATGTTTTTTATATAATTGTGTGTGCGTTGTGTTGTTATCCTCATCATTTTACATCTTGTAACCCATGCTAGCATGGGTTATCCAGGTCATTACAGACCAAGTCAGTACTTAATCAGAACTTCTCTCATCCTAAACCTGATTGGAAACACCCGTTGCTCAGATATGTTCTAGTTTTGGTATTGTTTCTACAGCTACATGTCCTGCCTAATAGCAACAATTTTACAGACTCCACTCATTGCATTTTATCATGGCACCAGCACTAGGGCGGCTATCTTATCCTAGACACATCTGAAGAATCTCCCTTACCCTTTGGTTTGTATGGTTGGATGCCTTTCCTAACTTTACAGTGAGTACTGGATGCACTTTATGGCACCAGCACCAGAGAGCTATCATATCCTGGACACAACTGAATTGTCATCTCAATCCTTTGTTTTGCATGTTTTTTTTATGACTGGATAACTTCTTAACAATAACTTTTCTGAGTATGCTGGGTACATTTTAACATGGCACCAGCTCTAAGGTGGATTCATATCTTTGGCACAACGGAAGAGTCCTTTATGTATAAAATGTATGCTTTGTATAAATTATGTGTGTTTATGTATTAAATGGTAGATAAATGTTATAAAAACTGGGTGAATGTATGTATAGAAGCATAGTGTGCTTGTGAGTAATGTGTGTACGTGTGCAGTGGAATGTGGTAGATATATGTTCCTGGAAAACTGAATCTGCTACTTATGTTCAAATCCAGATTAAGCTACTTTTCTTTCTGTACCTGCGATTTATGGGTGTTGATTTATATCACTGAGAAACGTGGAGGTGAGGCATGAGTAACCTTTCTTGAAGATTTCCAGAAACCTCAAACAAAATACCTCCTTTTTAAAAACAGCAGGAATTTTCTGTCCAACCCAATATATATATATATGTGTGGGTGTGTGTGTGAATATATGTATATATATATCATCATTATCATCATCATCATCATCATCATTTTACGTCCGCTTTTCCCTGCTTGCAAGGGTGGGACAGGTCTTATTCAGCACAGCATCTCTCCACTTGTCACGGTCCATCGTCATCTCCACCGTGAGCATCAGCGATTTGAGGTCTGTTCTCACCACCTCCGCAAATGTTTTTCGTTGTCTACCTCTACCACGTCTTCCTTCAACTGGGATTTCCTGGCACTTCTTCACCCATCGGTTATCCTCCATGCGCATCACATGTCCATACCACCGCAGTCTCCTCTCTCGCACACGACATTCTATCCCTCTCAGACACAGTTTCTCTCTCAACACATCCATGCTGGGTCGTTCACACACATTGACATTGCACATCCAACGGAACATGCTTGCCTCATTTCTCTCCAGCCGTCGCATATCCTCTGCAGTTGCTGCTCAAGTCTCACTACGATGCAGCATTGTGCTCCTCACACAGGCATCATATAACTGGCCTTTCGTATGCAGGGAGAAACCCTTCTTTGTCAGCAGAGGAAGCAGCTCCCTAAACTTCTTCCAACCCGTCCTTATTCTAGATACTATGGCCTCGTAAAACCCCCTTCCCATGCTAATCTGATCTCCTAGGTACCGGAAGCTATCAACCACTTCTATAGCACCCGCCTGCATTTGAAAAATGTGTCTATCAATGCGACTTCTACTGTCTAATTTCCCTGTACATCTGCATACGTATTTCTCCCTACCTGTTAGTTTGCCTGCTATCCCACTACATCTCTTGTGTACCCAGGATCTGCATTGTGTGCATTTTATAGAATTTATGCCAGTTCCTTTTCTGCATATCGAACATTTCCCTGACGGAATCAGAGTTTTGTCCTCTTTTCTACTCATCAACACTTTTGTCTTAGCTAGGTTCACTCTCAGTCTTCTTGCTTCCAACTGCTGTTTCCATAGCCAGAATTTATTCTCTAGCTCCTCTACTGATTCTGCTATAAGAACCAGATTGTCAGCATAAAGTAGTTCCCATGGACAGCCAGTCTTAAACTCCTCTGTTATGGCTTGGAGGACTATAATGAACAAGAGCGGGATGAGGACCGAACCTTGAAGTACTCCTACTTGTATCTGGAATTCCTCACTAAACTCCATTCCTACCCTGACTTTACTGACAGCATCTCTGTACAAAGTTTGCACTGTCCTCACAAGCCATTCCCCAACACCTAGTTTCCTTAGGGATCACCAGATGACAGATCGGGGTACTCTATCAAAGGCCTTCTCTAGGTCAACAAAAGCTAAGCATAGTGGCTTATTCTTCTCTAAGAAGAGGGTGGCTTATTCTTTACCAAGAAGAGGGCATCTGTTGTACTTTTCCCAGGCACAAAACCAAACTACATCTCGTCTAGTTTGACCCTTTCTCTAATTAATTGCGGTAATATCCTTTCTGCCACTTTCATAACCTGATCCATCAGTTTTATACCCCTATAATTGCTCCTCACCAGAGCATCCCTTTAGCTTTGTAGCAATTTATGAGAATACTGCTGCACCAGTCTTTGGGTATGATACCACCATAAATAGCCTGATTGATGATGCGTGCAACCAGTTTAGTGCTTACGTCCCCTGATGCCTTCAGGATCTCAGCAACTATCCCCGACGGTCCAGCAGCCTTACCATTTTTCATTTGCTTAACCGCCTCTTGGATCCTATATTCGTCAATCTCAATAGCTGGTCCCTCTGAGGGTAATTTCTCTGATCTACTGAGGGTAATTTCTCTCTCTCCCATTCGTTCTCCACATTCATCAGTCTCTCATAATGACATTTCCAGGCCTCCTTTTTCTGATCATTTGTGACACTAAGTACACCGGCATCATTCTGGACACATTTATCTCCAACAACATCCTGATTTGCATTGACACACTGCCTTGCAATGTGGAACACCGCACGCATCTGATCTTCCCGTCGCAGAACATTGGCAAACCTCCTACTCTCAGCCTCCCTGCGTGTTAAGTACACCTGACGTGTAGCTTCTCTCTTAACGGCTGTATATCCTTCTCTATTCCCACCCTTTTCCAAGCCTTCCATGCTAGTCTTTTGTCTCTAATGGCCCTATTTACCGTGCTGTTCCACCACCAGGTCACTCTCTGTCTGGTTGGCGTTCTGCTCCAGCCACAAGTTTCATCAGTAGCCTGCAGTAAGTTGTCACGTAAGAAATTCCAGTTATTATCTATGTCATACGACTCTAAATCGTCGTCTTTTTCGTCATACACATCTTGAAGGGCTTTCCTAAATCTGTATTTTAGTGAAAGGTCTTTTAGCTTCCAAACCTTTCTTCTCCACACCTTCTCACGTATGTCTCAGATATAACTAACAACTAACCTATGCTGTGGGGTACATTCTTCCCCAGGGTATGCCTTGGTATTTGACACCATCTGCCTGTCCAGTTGCCTAACTATCCAGAGAATATCCAACTGATAAGGTATGATTTTCCTGGGTATGTCTCTATTTATAAAACAAACTTTGTATTTCATCTGAAGAAAGCGTACCAAAGTGTTTTGGTACCCTTGAAATATATATAATAAAATAAATATGGTTTTATAAATATAGTTTCCATTTATTTAATATCATTATATATATATATATATATATATATATATATATATATATATATATATATATAATTTAATATATCTACTAAAATAAGCGCACAGATGTACGCCAATGCCAGCAAATACACAGGTTATGTCATAGTACCTAGGTGGTTCAATGCAGGAGGATGCAGAACAATAATATAAAAGACGTAAAATAAGAAAATTTAAAAAATTTTTTTTTTAAAATTAACTTACTTAAATTTTCACTCCAACTAATTAGTTTCTGCAATGGGATAAAGACAGTTACGTAATGAACTGTTGAGAATTTCATTGCGTCATCAGGGAGATCTATTCTCAGCCAAGTCTCCAGGCAATGCGCGGACACTGGGGACTCATAAAAATAATAATAATTCGGTATATATATATATATATCATCATCATCACCATCATCTTCGTTTAACGTCCATCTTCCACGCTAGCATGGGTTAGACGGGAGTTGTTGGGTGACCGTGTCTCGCTCATATAGGAAAAGGAATCCTGAGCTCTTTAAAATACAATATGTTGAAAAGGTAACACACCAGAGAAAGAGATAGTGTGCCATCAATAAAACAGGGAAAACCACCAGTGTATGGAATCTATACACTGGGGAATAAAACTGAGATCAATTAATAAAAACAATTATTAAGAACAGGTAAGGGAGAAAAGGGGTGTAAAAGTTGTAGTAGAGAGTGAGTGTTTGTGATGAGATAAGGGTATATAGTTAAAAAGTGATCTGGGTAAAGGATGAAGATGGTGGGTGTGTATGTGTTAAAGGTATGGTAGAAAATATGGGGGGGGGGTTTATAAGTCAAATGAAAAAAAATATATAAAAATATATATATATAGAAAGAGATGGGGGAGAAAAAGTATATGTTGGTAGAAAGTATGTATTCATAAGGTGATGATATTGGTAGTGAGTGGAAGGTGTAATAAGTAAAGAAGAAGCTCAATGTAGTTGAGTAATCATTGGTGTGTTAATCCAGTTAAAATGGAGATGCAATTTCAGGTGCGGACAACATCTAAAGATCTCGGTCTTAGAGTTGAGACAAGTGGGAGGGATTTTCAAATTTTGGAGACGTCTAAATTTTTCCGTAGTACACAAAGAACATTTCTTTGTGCCCCTTTGGTATTCTCTTGAATAGTCTAAATTAGACCAGTCAATAGTGTACGGAATGTTTTGTCTTTAAACTCCCACACTTTATTTGCCAGCACCGTTGCTGTTCTTTTTTCAGGGTGTTGTGTATGTATGTATGTGTGTATATATATATGTGTGTGGTTTTGTATGTATGTATGTGTAAATATATGTGTGTATGTGTGTATATATGTATATATATATATGTATTCATATATATATGTATGTATATTTATTTTATATATATCATCATCATCACCGTTTTACGTCCGTTCTTCCACGCTAGCATGGGTTAGACGGGTTGTCCTGTTGTGGGCAGTGTCTGGTTGGCTGACCATGCCTTGCTCATACAGGAACTGATTTGGCTTGATTTCTACAGCTGGATGCCCTTCCTAACACCAACCTCATTTACAGTGAGTGCTGGGTGCTTTTTCGTGGCGCCTACACGTCCACTTTACAGTGTGGGCTGGGTGCTTTTTTGCCGTGGCACCTCCACGACCACCTTGCGGTGGGGGGGGGGCATATTGTCTATATGCTTCAGCTTGTACCCATGGGAGGTCGGGTTCTCTGTATTACTGCGTGACGCCAGAAGTCACGATCGTGTGTCATTGCCTTTGAGAGGTGTAATTGGGTAAGGTCGGCTTTTATCACCTCATCCCAGGTCATCTTGGGTCTCCCCACTCCTCGGTTTCCATCAACTTCTAGTGCTCTGCACCTTTTTATGCAGCTGTCATCCTTCATACGCATCACATGTCCATACCAGCGCAACCGCCTCTCCTGCACACAGCATTTGATTCCTCTTATGCTCAGTCTCTCTCTCAATTCATTTATGCTTTGTCGTTCACGTATATTACTGTTACACATCCATCGGAGCATGCAGGCTTCGTTTCTCTCTAATCTACGTAAGTCTTCCACCTTCAGTGCCCAGGTCTCACTACCATGCAACATCGCTGTTCGGATACACGCATCATACAGTCTGCCTTTCATTCTAGTCTGCCTTTTGCAGCTAGCAGTGGTAGTAGTTCCCTAAACTTCTTCCATCTCGTTCTTACCCTAGTTATTGTACTTTCTGAACACCCACCACCGCTGCTAATTCGGTCACCTAGGTAGCAGAAGCTGTCTACTGTTTCTACAGAGCCCTCCCAGAGATTGGTGGTACTTGTTTCCTGTGGCTGTTTGCTGCTTGCTGTCTCAGCACAGCTGCTGCATGTGAATCCTACATTCTTAATTAAGCTTCCTGAGATCCCGCTACATCTCTTGTGTACCCATTGTTTGCATTTGGGGCAGAGAATGGAGTTCCTACCTACACCTTTCCTACATACTGAGCAAGGCCATTTCCCTGAGGGGATCTGGGTTCTGTTTTCTCGTCTACTTACAAGGACCTTAGTCTTTGTCATGTTGACTTTGAGACCCTTTCTTTCTAGTCCCTGCTTCCAAGTTTGGAATGTATTCTCTAGTTCTACCATAGATTCAGCTATGAGTGCGAGGTCATCAGCATACAGGAGTTCCCATGGGCATCCGGTCTTAAACTACTCCGTTATTGCCTGCAGGACTATGATGAACAGGAGGGAGCTAAGAACAGAGCCCTGGTGGACCCCAACCTGTACACTAAATTCCTTGCTATACTCATTGCTAATCCTGACTTTGCTGACTGCTCCCCTATACATGGCTTGTACCACTTTCACAAGCCATTCATCTACTCCTAGTTTTCTAAGAGCCCACCAGATTACAGCACGTGGAACTCTGTCAAAGGCTTTCTCAAGGTCGACCAATGCCAAGTAGAGTGGCTTACTTTTAGCTAGGTACTTTTCCTGTAATTGCCTCACAAGGAAGAGGGCATCAGTGGTGCCTCTTCCTGGTACAAACCCAAATTGCATCTCGTCTATTTTCACCCGGACCCTAATCAGCTGTGCTATAACTCTTTCTGTTACTTTCATGACCTGGTCCATCAACTTTATACCTCTATAGTTTCCTCTATCTAGTGCATCGCCTTTACCTTTGTAGCAGTTGACAATGATGCTACTGCACCAATCTTTTGGTATGGCACCTTCTAGTATTACCTGGTTAACGATACGTGTGGTTATAGTGTGACCTACAGACCCAGATGCCTTCAGCATCTCGGCAGCTATACCCGATGGACCGGTTGCCTTCCCCATCTTCATATCTTTGATTGCCTTACTTACTACGCTGCTGCTGACTTGTACTGCTGGTCCCGCTATAGGGTCTACTTGGGGTAGGGTCTCTTCTTCCCATGCATTCTCCTCATTTAGTAATCTATCATAATGACTCTTCCATGCATCTTTCTTCTCAGCACTTGTGAGAGCAAGCTCACCTTTATCATTCCGGATACACTTCTCTCCAATGACATCACAACTATCTCTGACACACTGCCTCGCAATCTTGAATACCTCCTGTTTCTGGTCTACGTTGCAAAACATGCTTGAATTTTCTATCCTCTGCTTCCCTCCTATCTAAGTATACTTGTCGCCTAGCTTCCCTCTTGGTCTCTATGTAATGTACCCTGCTCCCCCCGTTCTTCCATTCTTTCCATGCCTGTCTCTTGGCCTTAACTGCTTCATCTACCTTATTGTTCCACCACCAAGTCACTCTCCTCCTGCTTGAGGTCTTACTCCAGCCACAGACCTCATCCGTCGCCTCTAGTAAATTATTTATACATATATATGTGTGTGTTTGTATGTGTGTATAGGTATATACACAGCTATATGTGTATATATATATATATATATATATATATATATATATAAAAATGGAAAAAATGAAATTTCATTTCTCACTCTTAGTACGGCTGATACTTAAATATAAGTATGTATACGTACATACATATATGTATACAGATGTACAGTAGTATGTATAAACATACATACATGCACACATATATATATGTATGTATGGGTTTACCGAACATTTATTATAATGTTCGGTTTGTTTGTAAACAAAAAGCCCGAATTAAGCCGTACAGTGTTCGGCAACCATCGTTGCCCTTTTGTTCAACACTGACAAAGGAACGATGAACTAGTTTCTAGCTTATTAGCTGTCATCAGCACCGTATACCTTCCTACCAGTCGATTGAATGTTTGAAAGTACATACTTTGCTTATGCATATTAACGAGCAGCCTAATTTGCATATCGAGTGAGTTAGTCGGCCGGTCGTACCGAAAACGATAAATGGAAAAAATGAAATTTCATTTCTCACTCTTAGTACGGCTGATACTTAAATATAAGTATGTATACGTACATACATATATGTATACAGACGTACAGTAGTATGTATATATATACATACATGCACACACACACATATATATATATATATATATATATATGTATCACAACCGACGAATGTGAGAACGTTCTCCAGGAAAGTTAACCAGGAATCTTAAAAAAGACCTGCCCACCGAAGTTAACAAAGAACTTACTAGATCTACCAAACTGAATTTTAAAATTATAATATATTATAAAATTAAATTAAATTGTTTAGAACTACAAATGAAGTTCTTTTTTTCCTTTTTTAGATTACACACACACACACAGACATATATATATATATATAGACTGGAGGTAGACACCCTCAATTAACTCTCCAAATGCATGTTTTAGCATGACTGCGAAAAAGGTGCCAAACAGAGTGGGGTCTAACATGCAGTCCTGCTTCACACCACTGCATATATTAAATGCTTCCAAAAGAAGAGTCATCAAGTTGAATGATACCCTTTATATCTGCATGAAATGACTGGACAACCAATTCTGGCAAGGATCTTGAGCAGGCCATCTCTACTATATAGATTGAATGCCTTCATGAGGTCGTTGAAGGTGATGTAGAGTGGTTGCCTTTGCTCTCGTCACTTCTGTAGCTGTCAAAGGGAGAAGGTCATGTCGATGATGGAGTATTCTGACTTGAAACCACACTGAGATTTGGGGTATACACTTTCAGTGATTTTTTGTAGTCTGTTCAGCCCCACGTGGACAAAGACCTTCCCAACAATACTTAGCAGCGAGATGCCTCGGTAGCTATTGCAGTTGCTTCTGACCCTTTGTTCTTATAGATGGTGACAATATTGCAGTCTCTCATGTCTTGCAGGACTGTTCCCTCTTCCCAGCACTGAGACAGTAGGTTTAACAAGTGGCTAAGTAGCACTTCCTTTGAAGAGCCATTATGAAAGATTACTGAATGAGGGGAATGAATGGGAGAAAGAGACGCTGCCCCAAGTGGACCCCATAGAGGGCCCAAAAATACAAGTCAGTAGCAGTGTAGTTAATAAGGCAATTAAGGATATGAAAACTGGGAAAGCAGCCGGTGCATCAGGAATAGTTGCTGAGATGCTGAGAGCATCTAGGTCGGTAGGTCACACCATAACCACACGTATTGTTAAGCAAGTAATACTAGATGGCGTCATACCAAATGATTGGCACAGCAACATCATTGTCAACTGCTACAAGGGTAAAGGAGATGCACTAGATAGAGGTAACTGTAGAGGTATAAAGCTGATGGACCAAGTCATGAAAGTAACAGAAATAGTTATAGCACAGTTGATTAGGGGCCGGGTCAAATTAGGTGAGATGCAATTTGGGTTTGTGCCAGGAAAATCCACCACTGATGCCCTCTTCCTTGTGAGGCAGTTACAGGTAAAGTACCTAGCTAAAAGTAAGCTGTTCTACATGGCATTTGTCTATCTGGAAAAAAGGCTTCGACAGAATATCCCATGTTATAATCTGGTGGGCTTTTAGAATACTAGGAGTAGAGGAGTGGCTTCTGAAGTCTGTACAAGCCATGTATAAGGGAGCAGTCAGCAAAGTTAGGGTTAACAATGACTATAGCAAGGAATTTAACATACAGGTTGGCATCCACCAGGGCTCTTTTCTTAGTCCTCTTCTGTTTATTATCGTATTGCAGGCTATAAAAGAGGAGTTTAAGACAGGATGCCCATGGGAACTTTTGTACATAGATCTATGGTGGAATGAGAGAAGAAATTCCAAACATGGAAGCAATGCCTAGAAAGAAGGGGTCTCAAAGTTAACCTGACAAAGACTAAGGGCCTCGTAAGTAGAAGAAAAAACAGAACCCAGATCCCTTCAGAGAAATGGCCTTGCTCAATATGTAGGAAAGGTGTAGGTAGAAATTCCATCCTCTGCCCCAAATGCAAACTATGGGTACACAATAGATGTAATGGGATCTCAGGAAGTTTAGCTAAGAATGTAGGCTTTACATGTAGCACCTGCACCAGAACGGTAACCAACAAACGACCACAGGAAACAAGCACTACCAAATTCTGGGAGGGCTCAGTAGAAACAGTAGACAGCTTCTGCTATCTAGGTAACTGAATTAACAGTGGAGGGGGGTATTCTGAAAGTACAGTAACCAGGGTAAGAACAGGATGGGAGAAGTTCAGGGAGCCACTACCACTACTAGCTACAAAAGGTTTTCCCCTCAAAATTAAAAGAAGGCTGTATGATGCTTGCATATGAACAACAATGGTGCATGGTAGTGAGACCTGAGCATTGTGTGCAGAAGACTTGTATAGATTAGAAAGAAAAGAAGCTTGCATGCTCAGATGGATATGTAATAGTAATATATGTGAACAGCAAAGCATAAACAAATTGAGAGAGAGACTAGGCATAAGAGGTATCAAATGCTGTGTGCGGGAGAGGAGATTATGCTGGTATGGACAGGTGATGCATAGGAAGGATGATAGCTGCATAAAAAGGTGCAGAGCACTAAAAGTCGATGGAAGCCTTTGAGTGGGGAGACCTAAGAAGACCTGGGATGAGGTGATAAAAGCTGATCTTGCCCAATTGCACCTCTCAAAAGTGATGACACAGGACTGAGAACTCTGGCACTACGCAGTAATACAGAAGATCTGACTTCCCACGGGTACAAGCCGAAGCTGAAGCCTATAGACAGTACGCCCCCACCCTATCTCACTGTAAAGTGGTCATCTAGGTGTTACAGCAAAAACTCACCCACTCCTCACTGTAAAGGGGTCGTATAGGCTCCACTGTAAAAAGACATCCAGTACTCACTCTAAATGAGATTGGTGCTAGAAAGGGCATTCAGCTGTAGAAACCAAGCCAAAATCAGTTCTGTATGAGCAAGACATGGTCACCTGACCTGGCATTGCCCACAACAAGACAATTCATCTAACCCATGCTAGCGTGGAAGAATGGACGTAACATGGTGTTGATGATGATGACAGTGACTGAGGTCCTTGTTTATAAGCCAACTTTGTGAACATTTTATGACAATACAATAGCTGTGGTCCTTGTTTATAAGCCAACTTTGTAGAATATTTTATGACAATACAATGGCTGTGGTCCTTCATTATAAACCAACTTTGTGGAAGCAGTAGACATGTTTTGATCTTATTAGATCTTGTCAGTAAAGTATATTTTCATATATATTGAGACTGTGAGATTGAAGCTGAGCAGGGAAAAGACAACTGCAATGACATTCCACCTGAATACCAAGGAGGCCTCTCAGCATCTCAGTGGCCGTGACAGTTCATCCCTCTCATATAATACCACACCAACATATCTTAAAGTGAAATTGGACTGACAGGTGACCTACAGGCAGCACCTTCAGTTCTTACATGCAGAGATGTTTGCAACAAACAACCTTCGATGCCATTTGGCAAGCTCATCATGGGGTGTTAGCACATCTCACCCAAGGTACCAGTGCCCTAGCTTTAGTCTAAGGGCTGCTGTGGAGTACAACTTCCTTGTATGGAGCAGGAGCTCCCATAAGTAGAAGCTAAATACATCCCTAAACAACATTTAAGGCTCATCAACAGATGTCTCCATCCTACACCAACTGAGTATCTACCTGTGATTTGAAGTATTGGTGCTGCATCTTTTCATAGAAAGCATTACACACACAGGTTGGTGACCAAGAGTTCAATAGACCAAAGTCAACCACTCCATGCATGATATGGCTGGGGATTCTCAGTTATTAAGCCCACATTGTTTATTTTCATGTCACTCTTCATAGAAATCATTACACACACGGGTTGGTCACTAAGGCCTCAATAGACCCAAGTCATCCACTCCATGACATGGCTGAAGATTCTCAGCTACTGAGCGAACATTGTTTTATGTCATGCTGCCCTTTCTCTTGTCACAGAGTAAAGCACCAAGACTCAAATTTCAATATGCTTCTGACATGGACAGATAGCTGGCCACAGATATGATCCAAATGAATGACAACCCCAATAAAGCCCTCCCGGGCCCAGGCACTAACCACTCTCAGAGGGAGTAAGTGTCCCTGAAGCTCTTTTTTTAACTTTGAAAAAGTATTCGGAAAAATAAACAAAACCTTTTTTCAAAGAGATTACTCTTGTTTTCAGCTCTTTCCTTGAAGAAATGTGTAGAACTCTCTATGACGGACGACAATCTTTATATAGGAGTTTAAGACGTTTGCTTTACAAGCACGAGATTCGATGTTTGATCCCATTGTCACCTTAGATTAGAGGTTCTCAAACTTTAGGGGCCACTGGCACACTCATGGCCCTGTAATACCCTCAGCACACCCACCCCTATTTCCAGAACGACCTGCCAACACACAAATTATAAATATTATATAATAGACAAAATCATTAATTTATATATTATATATGTTTTTTTATTTTACTATATTTATATATAATGTATCATTTGATAGTTAATATACTACTATATCATATGTATACAATACTATAATAATATAAATGATAAGTTCATACCGTCTGCCACTCCACCACCAAAAAACAGACCTTTCTACATATGCAAATATATTCTACTCAATAAAGTAATGCACAAATTTACCAGGCATATTGGAGAAGTTAATAGTATACCACTAAAACAGCCGACCCAGATAGGTTTTTAATGAGGGGGTTCAATTAGAAGGATGTGTTTAGTGAAGTGAAAGTAGCCTCTCAATCTCAGGCTAAATGGTACTAAAAATAAGTCTAATACACACACATACATATAAATATATACAGCTAAATTTCCATTATAACGAATACCATTATAACAAATGTTGTTTCAATCCCTGAGGTAGTAACAAACAAATGCTCGATTTGTTTTGGTCGATCTCATTATAAAGACATTTTTCGTTACAACGAATTTCTTTTATATCCCGTGAATTTCGTTATAACGGAATTCCACTGTATATACAGGTAACATTTCGTTATAACGAATACCATTATAACGAATTTAATACACGTGAATTTCGGAATTTCGTTATATATATATTTATATAAACAGTAGCAGATGTTGAGAATGGTAGTATTCAGTCACTTTGAGGAAGAAGCAAATTTGAATAGATGGAATGTGTACAGCATGGAAAAAAAAAAAAAAATTCACGTCTCAATTCCCATGGTTCATTTCAAACGCCATTTTAAATCCCATGGTTCATTTCAACCGCCATTTTTATTCCCATGGTTCATTTAAAATGCCATTTTTATTCCCATGATTCATTTCAAACGACATTTTTATCCAGCAAAAGGAAAAAAAAAAGAAACAATTAAAGCCACAAAAAACGGTAATTAATTATTATATCAATTAATTATAGAATGTATATAAGTTTTAACAGTATATATAATTAAAGAAATGATATGCATCTTAAGAGTGGAGGAGAGAGAGAAAATTGTGATACAGTATACTAGACGCCAATAGCAGAAGCGAAATGTTCTCAATGCTTAGGGGTGCAGTGTTAGATATTATAGAAAGGTTAATATTTAATGAGAGTTAAGCGCAGAAGGTAATGAGAGCAACTATAATCAGAATGAATGAAGGACAAGGCAATACATTTAAAAACAAACTTTATATCTTACACTGTGTTTCATCTATACAATATCGAATAACAGTTCATACATATATGTGTGTGTATGCACGTATATACATTGTTAGTGATATTTGCATGGATTCCAGAGAAGAAAGAATCCTTTATATTGATGTTACTGGAAGTTAGTCCAAATTATCATTTCGTGGATAAATATTTATTCTGATTATATATATATATATATATATATATAGTAATAATAATAAATTTGAAGACTAAAATCCAAAGAGGGCTCGATAAGGATAAATATATATGTATGTATGTATACATATGTCTCCAAAATGACCGCCTGAATACGCAAGGGTAATTTTTTCCTCCACAATTATCTTCTGTTCCTTACTCTTATCACGCTTTATTTTCTATTTATCATTTATTTCTAACTTTAACTTGTGATGAAGGACTAATGTCCGAAATATTAAGACTATCTTCCTGCTATTTCAAGCGTTAAACTAATACATTTCTTCCATGTACTGTGCCGTTTGTTTTATTGTTTCTGTTTAACTTTTACATACATACATATATATATTATGTATGTATGTATATGTAAGCATGTATACAAGTAAAATTCCGTTATAACGAATACCATATATACAATACTACCGGTTTCGATGTAATCCATATTATCAAATATTAAATATTACAATTAAAATTTAAAAAAGAATTAAAAATTAAGTGTTGAAGAAGGTCAATTCATAGTTCGTGTTGGGAGGAAATATAAACATACATATAACTTTGATATGTTTCCGCCAGTATTGGCCCAGGCCATGTCTAACTTAATAGCACTATCTGGTGAAGTCTTTCAAATCAGAATTTGGACACCATGGCCCACTCAAGTAGTTGCTGTTCTTGATTTTGTGGCTGTTGTTGACACGTCAATATTTTGAAAGTAGGAGTTCTTTTGGATTTCTTTTAGTCACACTGCATCTTGGTTGAAATTCTTCTTTTCACCCCATATTTTTCTCCAAAAGGAATCTTTCTAGAACACTTATTATTTTGCCCTTCATATCTCTATAGACTGATGTTTGGTTTCGCCTGAATCTTTTATTAAGCACTTTTCTTTCATCTTACCTTCTGGTGTCAACGTTTCTCGCTGACAGCTCTCAATTCTTGTTTGAGGGTGATCAGCTTATATTGAAGAGTTCTGCTTGTACTGTCATCAAACATCGTTTCTATTTTACTTTTCCTTTGTTGGTGAGGAGTGAAGGTTTTTTGTTTTTGTTTGCATGTAAGGAATATTGTCACATAACCTATAGTTTTTCGTAGGTCAGCAATCTTTTTTCTATTTTAGTTATATATGATGGTACTTTTGGTGGTGTTCTGTTCTTGTTAATATCTCTGCTATCACCAAGATAATGCTTCACTGTCGTTGATAAGGCATATAAACAGGCGTTGATTTGCCAAAATGTTGGTTTTTATCCGTCGTAAATATTCATCCCCTATTTCGTCAATAACACGTAATATTTCATTATTTGTTGTTTTTTTTTATTAAACATTGTTGTTTTAATACGTTCAGCAAGAGAGATATTTATACATGAATTAATTTCTCTCTGGAAGATTTCGTTGAGGGAAATTTTCAATTGTTTATACTTTTGATTATCATTATCGATAGTATTTTCCACAACAGTCGAGGTAGACTCGGATGGTACACGTGGTGTCAAATTTCTTCGATTATTATTATTATTTCTTTGATTATTATTATTATGGATAGTGTTTTCCACAACAGTCAAGGTAGACTCAGATGGTACAAGTGGTGTCAAGTTTCTTACAGGCATAGTTGTTTCAAGGCACTGTTCGATCTGGCTGCTAGGAAGTCAAGTAGCATGGCGACCTGTAGCACATGTTGTTGATTCCATGTTTGTTCTGGGGGACTTGTAATTATTAATATTTATCTTATTTTTACGTTGAATAAACGTTGCTTGTTGACGTAATTGTTTCGCTATGAAATGATTTAGCTTTGGATGTATTTCGTCAAGTGTAGCTTCATTATGTTCATATAGCCAAGGGAGGGATTTTTTCGGCATTTTATAACAATTAAATAAATCATTAAGTTTGCAACTCCAAGAGAAATGCGATTTATAATTTCGGTTTCTTCTGTAGCTACAACTGAATAAATTTTGTTAACCTTTCTCATTGATTTTCTCGCTGGTCTTCTCCGGTATATTGTTTACGTTCCTTGTGTTTGATAAATTGTTTTTGTTGATATTGTGTCCGGCCATCCTGTTTGTATGAAATCCTTGTAAAATGAATTATATATTTAGTCGGATATATCTACGAATTCGAATAAAAGGTGTCTTCAGTGGATATAGTTAGAATATCCAGTTATTCAATATGATTGGTAGTTGTGGCATTACTGTCGGAGATAGTATTCATCTTAAATTTAATGAATAGTCTCCCACGCCAAAATGTGCGACTGATCGCGTTGACTGACTGCTATATGTATGTATGTTCTTTTGGTTTTAGAATTTCACGAATTTTTGCCAAAGTAAGGGGGAAGAAGGTTGCACTTCCAAAACGACTAAACGTGGCTCGTCTGAAGACAGAAGTCAGAGCTGAGCAGTCGAAGTCTCCTGAGTGGGCATCATTGAAGAAAACCGTCTATGATGTCAGTGCTGGAGTTTCAATAGAAAGCATAAGGACTGATTTGATGAAAATGCAGTGATCCAGACCTTGCTTGAAGAGAAACAAAAAGTGCTGACATCATTGTTGAGTGAGACACGTTCTGACAAGACTGACCGGATCTTCAAGCTAATCAAGGCACGTGTGCAACATCAATTGAGAGCCATGCAAGATACCTGGGGGAGACAAAAAGCTGATGAAACCCAGAAAACCTCAGATAGACATGATACAAAGCACTTATACAATCTGCTTAGGGAAGTGTATGGTCCAACCGGTCCGCAAATATCCCCATTTTGCTCCAAAGATGGCAAGGAATTGCTCAGATCTGAAGGAAATCCTGATCAGGTGGCATGACCACTTTGATGAGCTTCTCAACAGACCATCAGAAATTGATGATGAGTTCATCCGGTCGATTCTATTCAGACCTACAAAGCTGGCAATGGCTGATCCTCCTTCATTTGATGAGGTGGCGAAGGCCATTGCCAAAATAAACACTGTCAAGTCACCTGGAATGGATGGATTGTGTGCCGAGATCTTTAAGTGTGCTGGTGATAACTTCTTAAACCGCCTCACTGATCTCTGTGAATGTTTGGAATGAAGATGATGTACCGCAGAACTGGAAAGATGCATTGATGGTGGTATTTTACAAAGGAAACGGAGCCAAAGATGATTGTGGCAACTACAGAGGTATCTCACTGCTATCTGTGGCTGGGAAGATCTTTGCAGGATATTGTTGGACAGATTGATATAGCACATGCTGTTGAGGTACTTCCCGAGTCACAATGGCTTTAGGAATGGCAGAGGCACTGTTGACATGGTCTTCTCAGCCAAACAACTTCAAGAGAAATGCATAAAGCAGCGCATGGACTTATACCAAGTTTTTGTTGATCTGACCAAGGCATTTGAAACCGTAAATCGGAAGGCTTTGTGGGTTATTTTGGAGAGATTGGGCTGTCCTGAAAAGTTTGTGAACATACTCAAGTTCTTCCATGATAACATGCAGGCATGGGTAAATATTGGAGGTAAACTGTCTGAGCCAATCTCGGTGGAAAATGGCCTTCAAGGGTTGTCAACATGGTATCTATTTCAGATATCGCACTTTTGGCAAGCTGTTCAACCTCAGGCGCCTCACTTCCAACACTAAGGTACTGAGTACCTTAATCAGAGAATTTCTGTATGCAGATCATTATGATCTCTTTGCACACTACCAGAGTGACATGCAACACCTTATGGATTCTTTTTCCAATGCATGCAGTGCTTAGGGACTGACAGTCTGAAGAAGACTGTTGTCATGTACCAACTTGCTCTCGATAAAGTTTTCAATGAACCCACCATATATGTATACGGTCAAAAGCTGAAGGTTGCTGACAGATTTGTGTATTTGGGGAGTACTCTGAGTGTGACCAGCTCTCTGGATGCAGAAGTTTGTCTACGTGTTAGTAAAGCAAGAGAGTCATTTAGAAGGCTCAGCGACCATCTTTCGTCCAGGCAAGGAATCTCAATGAAGACCAAGGTGAGAGGGTATACTGTCAGCTTTGCTGTACGCTTGTGAGACATGGGTTCCCTACAAACAGCATATCCAAAGACTGGAATGATTTTACCAGCAGTGTCTCAGAAAGATTCTCGGTATCAAGTGGCAGCTGCATGTGTGTGATGTTGAAGTCCTTGAGAGAAGTGAGTATTGGAGCATTGAGAGTATCATTCACCAACGATGTTTGTGATGGACCCGACACCTCTGCAGAATAGAAGATGATTGAATCTCAAAACAACCTTTGTAAAGGTAAGAGACCACCCAACAAGTCAAGGCTCCAATTCAAGGATTGTGTAAAGGATACATTGAAAGAAACTGGTTTGATGGTGGCTGACTGGGAGATAGAAGCCATAAAGTTCAAGAAATTTTGGATAAATTCTTTTATTTGCATGATAGACACCTAGTCTTCATTAAGATATCTCTCTAGGAGAAGGTTACTCTGATATAAAACATACGGCTTCGTTTCCATCTAATGATGTAGACCATTGCTATTTTTGGAGTAAATGCATTTGATGTTCAAAGAGTGGGATTGGCTCTAAGCAAAGCCTTTCCTCACTTAAAAAAGCTTCAAGCATAGGCATCGCTTGATATGTGACATTTTTTGCGATGCATGGTATTGCTGGGCAGAGGGAAATCCCTATCAGGACTAAAAAGCCACACCTGTGACACTCGTGGTTAAGTATCAATGGATGGCATTACTCGAAATCGAGTTGCAGCAATCATCATATATATATAAATATATATATATATATATATATATATATATATATAAAGGTTATCATATACATAAAGTTAAAGATATATATATGTTGCAACTGTTCACTTTTAAGCTCTATGAAGAATTAATAAATTAAAATCAAAAAGTCAGAGCATTATATCATAAATCATGTCTTTAGAATCATCAGATATTAAAATATATACTATTTCTTCTAATTAGAATAATTAACCATATACAAAATCAATCTTAGCAAGCTATAAGAATAAATTCTCTTATGGGGAAATCTCCGACAAATAATCGATCGTAGCCTCTTCGCGGCAGCCCCATTCCATTATTTATCCAACATTTCGACAGCATGTAGAAACTGACTAAATATACCATCAACCATACAGAATTAGTTGTAAAATTAAACTTAGAAGAAATGCGCACATACCGTAATTATATCTCTACCATGGTTTCTTCCTTATTTAGGACATCCAAATAATAGGAATGTCCAGAGCTAGGTTTCATCAGGAGACAAACTCAAAATCAGACATCTAGTTTTTCAAACCGATCCCGCCAAAATTAGATTCAAAAATGGCTAAAAATCGCTATGTAGCTGTGTTCCAGCCAGAGAGAAAGAGTGTGATTGGTTGCTTATGGCGGGTAGGCTTGCTGCTAGAAAGCGCAGCCAAATATCGCCAAATTTAATCTCAACCTATTGGGAGATTATTAAATATAAAGGTTATCATATACATAAAGTTAAAGATATATATATGTTGCAACTGTTCACTTTTAAGCTCTATGAAGGATTAATAAATTAAAATCAAAAAGTCAGAGCATTATATCATAAATCATGTCTTTAGAATCATCAGATATTAAAATATATACTATTTCTTCTTCTAATTAGCATAATTAACCATATACAAAATCAATCTTAGCAAGCTATAAGAATAAATTCTTTTATGGGAAATCTCCCACAAATAATCGATCGTAGCCTCTTCGCGGCAGCCCCGTTCCATTATTTATCCAACATTTCGACAGCATGTAGAAACTGACTAAATATACCATCAACCATACAGAATTAGTTGTAAAATTAAACTTAGAAGAAATGCGCACATACCGTAATTATATCTCTACCATGGTTTCTTCCTTATTTAGGACATCCAAATAATAGGAATGTCCAGAGCTAGGTTTCATTAGGAGACAAACTTCATCAGGAGACAAACCATGGTAGAGATATAATTACGGTATGTGCGCATTTCTTCTAAGTTTAATTTTACAACTAATTCTGAATGGTTGATGGTATATTTAGTCAGTTTCTACATGCTGTCGAAATGTTGGATAAATAATGGAACGGGGCTGCCGCGAAGAGGCTACGATTGATTATTTGTCGGAGATTTCCCCATAAGAGAATTTATTCTTATAGCTTGCTAAGATTGATTTTGTATATGGTTAATTATGCTAATTAGAAGAAGAAATAGTATATATTTTAATATCTGATGATTCTAAAGACATGATTTATGATATATATATATATATATTTATATATATATGTGGGTGTGTGTTTATATCTGTATTTTTGACCTGAGAGTGTATATATATATATATATATATATCATCATCTTCGTTTTATCGTCCATTTTTCACGCTAGCATGGGTTAGACGGGAGTTGTCTCACTTCAGGCAAGGTTGATCGGGTGACCATGTCTCGCTCATATAGGACTATCTGGCAGGTTTTCTACGGCTGGATGCTCTTTCTAACACCAACCACATTTACAGTGTGGAACTGGGAACTTTTTACCGTGCTACCTACACGGCCACATTACAGCGTGGACTGTGCGTTTTTTTTCTCGTGACACCTACACGATCTCGATCTCATTTTCTCATTTATTTGGACTGGATGTTGTGTTACCAACTTTATAGAGAAAGGGTGGTGTTGGTGGGAGTGGGAGGATAGGGTAGGGGTAGTGGATTGGGGTGTATATTTGGTTAAGAGGTGCCTACTGACTGTAGGTTTCGCTTTGTACATAAGCAAGGTGGGTCTTCTGTATTACTGCGTAGCGCCAAAGATCTCGGTCCAGTGACATTGTCTTAGAGAGGTGCAAGTGTGTAAGGTCGGAATTTATCAGATCATATATATATATATATATATATATATAATTTATCCACTCAGAGCTTTGTTAAAGTTTGAGAGATTGGCTACAAATATATTTTACAATTTTTTTGGGGGGGGTATTTAGATGGAAGACAAAAGGAAGCAGATGAAGACAACAAAGAAGAAGACAAAGATGAAGAAGATAAATATGAAGAACCACACTGAGCCACACCGCACCACGGCACGACACTTCACCTCACCAAGGGAAAAGACCATACTACACGACACCACATAACACCCAAAAATTGTTCCTCTTTTTTTTCATATGTTATCAACTAATCGGAACTCCAAGATACTTGCTATTGACTCTCTCATCCTGGAAAACTAAGGTGGATGCACTTCTCTCATTTAACCCTAGAGTTTTCTCTAAGATTTTTTCTATGTTATCAATGAATATGACTTCATAACCAGTTGGAAACGACTAGTACTAGAAAAAGGAGGGATAAAGGGGGTGGAAAGACATGTCGTTTTGTAGATATACGCCCTAATGATTTTTCTTCGGTTTTCTTTTGTGCTATCAACTAATCTGAACTGTTAGTTACTATGAATCAATTTTCTTCCTGGGATTCGGAAACCCCAATGCTAAAACTAAAACTAAATTAAACTTAAAATTAAATTTAGCCCCAACCTTAAACTCTAAATCTAACCACAACCAAGCTAAATCTAAATATAAACACAACCCCAACCCTTAAACTAAACCCTAAACTTTACCCAACTTTTACACTAAACTAAACTTTACCCCAACCATAAAACTAAACCCTAAACTTTACCGCAAACCCTTAAACTAAACTCTAAAACTAAACCCTAAACATTACCCCAACCCTTAAACTAAACCCTAAATGTTACCCCCAACCCTAAATCTAACCCAGGGAAATAAGTTGATTGCAAGCATCTTGGAGGTCAGATTAGAAAAATACTGAAAATAATTGTCCAACAACATGTGATCTGCAAACCTCTTCCCCCTTCCTTCCATTTTCTCAAAAGCTAGTTGTTTTTTACTGGTTTGGAAGTCATATTCACTGATAACACATGAAAATAGAATCGTAGAGAAAATTCTGAGTAAGCATGGGTTATCTGGGTGAACAGGGAACCATCTCATCTCACCCCACCATTCTCCTGCGGAGAAAAGTCAGTTTTAAGCATCTTTTTTTTTTGGCGTGTGTGTATTTACCATCCAATCTGACATTAAAGGTGCTCACAATTGACTATTTTTTGCACATATTATCAATGAATATGACTTTGAAATCTGTCGAAAATGACTAGCTTTGTAGAAAAAAGAGGGCGAAAGTGGGCGGAAATACCATTCACAAAGCTAATCACTTTTGTTTTGAGTGGAAGTCATATTTGTTGTTAATATGTTAACATGCTGGAGGTTGGATTAGTTGATGGCACATAGAGAAATGAAGGAAAAAAATTTTTTTCTGACTTAAATCAAAGTGGAAATTAAAGTCCTTACTTTATAGGGAAACACATTATAATAGACTGCATTAAACTACCCCAAACTACACCATACTACATCACACCATGGCAAATTTATTGAAGAACACCTACCTACTCCTTGATCTCAGTGTGAAAAATGTTCTGTTTATTTTTATGTGTGTTCTTACCATCCAATCTGACATCAAAGGTGCTTGCAATTGACTATTTTTTCACACATTATGAATGCATATAACATGGAAACCTATTGTTTGCCATAGGTTCCCATTTCATAACTACAACAATCCAAACCACACCATACCAAACTACACCATACTACATCAGACCATGCTATTGATCACAGTATGAAACATTTTCTTCCTGCTTCCTTTTTTTTTATGTTCTTACCACCCAATCTGACATTAAAGGTGCTCACAATTGACTTTTTTACACATATTATCAATGAATATGACATTGAAAGCTGTTGAAAATGACTAGCTTTGTTGAGAAATGTGAGCGGAAAGTGGGAGGAAAAACTATTCACAAAGCTAGTCATTTTTGATTGCAGTGAAAATCATATTTGTTGACAACATGCACAAAGAATAGTTGATTGCGTGTATCTTCAAGGTCAGGTAAGTTGAAAGCACATGAAAAACAAAGGAAAACAAATTTTCCAGCTAAAATTGTTCTACCTTCTATCTGTCTGTCTACCTACCAAGTTATATATATATATATATATATATATATATATATCTTACACTCTATATATCTATGTAACTATCTCTCTATCAATCTATCTAGCTATCTATGCATTAGTCTATTTATCTATCTCCCTCTATCTATCTAGCTAGGTAGTTATCTACCTATCTATATCTATTTACTTGCCTAGCTCTTTATATATCTAATACTAATCCAGGAAAAAAGTCGACTACAAGCATCTTTTAAGTTAGAGAGGATAGGCATTACATTTTAAAGATTTTAATTTAGAGGGAATCACACTATACCATACAATACAATGACTCAGTAAGCCACACTAACCTACACTACACCAAACCAGATTATAACACACTCCGGTAAATTTATAGAACTCCATGATTTCTGTTTGAAATTTTTTTTTTCTTTATTTTTTTTTGTCCTATGACACAAGATGCTCGCAATTGATTATTTTTTTCACATATCAATTAATATGACTTTGAAACCTGTCGTAGCTTTGTCGAGAAAAGAGGGTGGAAAATGGACAGAAAGACCATTTACAAAGCTAGTCGTTTTTTGTTGCAGTGGAAGTCATATTTGTTGTTAATATGTTAAAGCATGTCAACTCCGAGCATGTTGGAGGTTGGATTAGTTGATAGCACATAGAAAAATGGAGGAAAACATTTTTATCCAACTTAAATCAAAGTAGAAATAAAAGTCCTTATGTTAGAGAGAAAGACATAAAGCACTCCACACTAAACACACTGCTCCACACCAAACTATAGTAATGTTATTGAAAAACAACTCCTGGATCTCAATGTGAAAAACTTTTCTCCTGCTTTTTTTGTGTGTGTGTGCTTACCACCCAATCTGACCACCAAGGTGCTCACATAGGACTATTTTTTGCACCTATTATCAATGTTTATGACATGGAAACCTGTCGAAAATGACTAGCTTTGTAGAAAAAAGAGGGAGGAAAGTGCACGGAAAGACCATCCACAAAGCTAGTCGTTTTTTATTGGAACGGAATTCATATTTGTTGATGACATGCGAAACAAATATTCGATTGTGAGCATCTTGAAGTTCAGATTAGTTGATAGCACAAAAAAAAACAAAGGAAAACAAATTTCCTGGATTAAACTGCTCTACCTATCTATCTAGCTACCTATATATATATATATATATATATATATATATATATATATATATATATATATATATATATATATATACACACACACACACACATCTAACTTCCTATATATATCTATGTATCTCTCTATCAATCTATTTATGCATCAGTCTATTTATCTATCTTCCTCTGTCTAGCTATCTATCTAACTACCTACATACCTAGCAAGCTAAGTATCCTTCTATCTGCCTTACTATTTGTTTGTCTCTATATCGATCTCTCTGTCTACTTACCTACCTTGATAACTATCTATCTTTCTAACTTCATATCTATCTCCCTACCTATTTATCTACCTACTTACCTGTCTGTCAAGTCATACGTACATCTATTAATCTTGCTATATATATTTCTACCAATCCACCTTTCTAGAAAGCTGTCTGTCTATCTATATAAATCTCTCTATATATATTTAATATAGAAAAAGCTTCTACATGACTAGAACTGTTTCATTCGGGAGAAATCATCAGGAAACCGACTGTCCAAGTAATATGGTGGTATTTATATCTTTTCTGGTGGTAGGAGAGGGTGGTGATTAGGATGGGTGGAGGTCATTGGTTGATGGGTGTGGGGCTGCCGTGAGATAGTGGGTGTGTAGAGCTGCTGTGGGGGAGGGATTGCTGGAAGTTGGGGGATGCCTGACCGGAAGCAGGAGGACGGGGGCAACATGAGGGACCAAGCAATGGGCAGCGGTCACTTGGCTGTTGGCACTGTAAGGAGACAGATCGTGTGAAGATAGACGCTTGTGGAAGTACCCCACGTGGACGGTGGAGCAAGTGATAGAAAGACGCCTATAATGGGTTTGAAGAAAAGGGAATTATTTAAAAACTATATTTAGAGTAACAAAGGCAGAAAGAATTCTATAGACAAATTCACCCTGGCTACGGTCAGGTGTCTACAAACGCTCACATATGCGCACATATAAGCCCTCACTCCCACACACTCTTATACTTATATATATATACATGAAGACATACATATAAATACACACACAATACATGTATATACATACACACACACACATATATATACATATATATGAGTTGCAACAGCCAAACTGGCTTGAGTTCTACGACTCTGGAGATGTCAACATTGTACTCCAGAATATTCTGAGCTCAATATGGACAGCATGTGCAGAATCGGTGCCACGTAAGCGGTAAAAACATCCCAAAAGCGCAATTTGGGAGACTGCAGCAGTCCGTCTTGCCAGAAAAGAACGGCGCAATGCTGAACGTGAGTACAAACTTCACAAATTAGATATTAATAGGAAGAGGCGAAATAGATCGTCCAACCACCTCAAACAGGTGACAAAAAAGGCAGTGCTTCAATTTGCAACCAGCCCTGACAGTAAGGTGTTCTGGAAGTATGTTCACTCAAAGCAGAGGCTTCACTCTCCAGTTGGTCCTCTTCGCAATCCCCACACAAACCAGGTTACTGACAACCCCAAGGAATGCGCAGAGCTCATTGCTGAATGCTATGCAGGCATTTTCACTATTGAAGACCAGAGTGTACCATCTCCACCAGCTATGACACCGGACTCTATTACAACCATGGAATTTACATCTGCAATGCTGCGACGTCGCGTAAAAAATAAACGCAACCATGCCTCTCCTGGTCTTGATGGTGTTACGTACCTGCTTCTTAAACGTAGTGGGTACTTCCTTCTGCACCAGTTATCACGCTTCTTCCAATTCTGTCTGAACAACAGTGCTACTCCAGAACAGTGGAAAACAGCCAGTGTCATTCCTCTGTTCAAAAAGGGTGACCACACATCACCTATGAACTATCGTCCAGTCAGTCTTACTAGTTGCATCACCAAACTGATGGAATCCTGTGTCAGAGAAACACTTTGGAACTTCTGAGGCTCTCACAGTCTTATCCGGCCTTCGCAATTTGGATTTATCCCCAACTCCAGCTGCTGTGATCAACTTATAGAGTTTCATCACCCGGATCACTGATGGCGGCTCATGGGTGGATGTCGTTTACCTTGACTTTGCGAAAGCCTTCAATTCTGTGCCGCACAAAAGGCTTATGGCAAAACTCTCTGCAATGGGTGTGAAGGATGATCTTTTTAACTGGTTGAAGTCCTTCATTCTCAGTCGAAGAGAGGTAGTCACGGTTCTGGGACAGCATTCCTCAACATATGAGATGTCATCTGGTGTACCACAGGGATCTGTTCTTGGCCCCCTTTTGTTTGTGGCATATATTAATGACATAGATGCCAACTTAAAGAATGCCACAGTACTAAAGTACGCAGATGACATCAAGCTGTACCTTGAGATAAAAAGGACAGATCCTGACACTATAGATCTTGCTTGCAGTCTGACCTGGACACCATGCAACAATGGATCTCAGACTGGCAACTCAAGCTAGCTGTGGACAAGTGCACCACCATGCATTTTGGGAGTAAAAACCGAGTGTCCACATACTCCCCCCACAACACTAATATCAAGAAGTCTTCTTACGAACGTGGCCTGGGCATCACTCAACAAGACCTTTATCAGCCGCTCTCCAGCTATCTATTAAAAGCTGTGTATATCTATAGTGCGGCCACACTTAGAATTTGCATCACCAGTCTGGAACCCCTATCTTGCTCAGAACATTGACCGCCTGGAAACTGTTCAGAGACGTGGAACCAAGCGAATACCCTCCATCAGGCATCTACCATACTCTGAGCGCCTTGCTTCCCTGGGCTTGGATACATTGAAGCTCCGACTCCTGGCAACTGACTTGGTAAACACCCACAAAATTTTTAACCATGTTGCCAACAACAACCCTGAGTACCTTTTTGATTTCCATGTGTCTAACACACGTGGACATGCCCACAAAGTAAGAAAACAGCACAGTTCCCATGACTTTCGGAAACATTTTTTCACGCTCAGAGTTGCTGAAGCATGGAACAAACTACCTGCATCAGTTGTTAGCTGTCGAGACACTGCATCCTTTAAGGCCTCCATGCTTCCCGAGATCCGCCAACACTACAGCTAATACATACACACATGTACTTCCCTGACATTTGTGTATTATTCTATGTACTATACATACACCTTTGACGAGTTGTAGTGCACCTGAGCATTTTACACAATAATTTCATTATTATTATTATTATATTAACATACAAACATACATATATACATAAATATATAGACATATATACATCATCATCATTTTACGTCCGCTTTTCCCTGCTTGCAAGGATGGGACGGGAACTGATTCTGGCTTGATTTCTACAGCTGGATGCCCTTCCTAACACCAACCTCATTTACAGTGAGTGCTGGGTGCTTTTTTGCCGTGGCACCTCCACGACCACTTTGCAGTGGAATGATAAGGACCCCAGTCCCTATCATCTCATTTCTACAGCTGAGTAAACTGGAGCAATGTGAAATAAAGTGTCTTGCTCAAGGAAACAACACATCACCCGGTCCGAGAATTGAACTCACAACCTTTCGATTGCAAGGCCAATGCTCTAACCACTAAGCCATGTGCCTCCATACATATGCACATATATATATACGTGCAAATACACATACATATATATATATATATATGAACCAGATCAATAATGATATATAGTCATTTGATCCAGAAATATATGGAGTAGCGAAACAATTGTAAACAGACATTTTTATTATTAATATTATTATTATTATTATTCTCTACATTCCTTACATCAAACTAAAATATGTTGAGAATCTTTTAATAATGTCTTCCTTGTGAAATTTGTGGTCTTGTTTTGCTTAACTAATGAATATATATATATTCATATATTTTATATATATATATATATATATATACACACACTACTGCTCTAACAAATGCCAATGACTTCCTAATCATCACAGGAGATTTTAACGGACATGTAGGTAAACACTGTGACGGCTTCAATAGAGTCCATGGAGGCCACGGGGTTGGCACAAGAAATAAAGAAGGATTCAGACTTCTAGAATTCTGCGACGCCAATGACATGTCGATATGGAACACAAACTTCAAAAAACCACCTGATCACCTATAGATCAAGGGAGCATTCTAGTCAGATAGATTTTATCCTCATCAGAGGACGTGACAGATGGACGGTCGTAAACACAAAAGCCTACCCTAGTGAGGAATGTACCTCCCAACATAGCTTAGTTGTCAGTGACCTCACGGTCAGAACTAGATGAACCCGGAAACAGAGGCCAACCTGGAGAAGAAAGATCTGGAAGCTGAAAGACCCCTCAGCCAGTAACAGATTTAAAGATATTTTACTCAACGCCTACGACAGTAAACAAGAACAGATAGACATTCAATGTAGAAGAGCACTGGGAGTTCCTAAAAAATAACTTACAATAGGCGACGGATGAGATCTGTGGCTGGAGTAAGACCACAAGTAGGAGGAGAGTGACTTGGTGGTGGAACAATAAGGTAGATGAGGCAGTTAAGGCCAAGAGACAGGCATGGAAAGAATGGAAGATCGGGGGAACAGGGTACATAGAGACCAAGAGGGAAGCTAGGCGACAAGTATACTTAGCTAGGAGGGAAGCAGAGGATAGAAAATTCAAACATGTTTTGCAACGTGAGGACCAGAAACAGGAGGTGTTTAAGATTGCGAGGCAGTGTGTCAGAGAGAATTGTGATGTCATTGGAGAGAAGTGTATCCGGAATGATAAAGGTGAGCTTGCCCTCACAAGTGCTGAAAAGAAAGATGCATGGAAGAGCCATTATGATAGATTACTAAATGAGGAGAATGCATGGGAAGAAGAGACCCTACCCCAAGTAGACCCTATAGAGGGGCCAGCAGTACAAGTCAGCAGCAGCGTAGTAAGGCAATCAAAGATATGAAGATTTGGAAGGCATCCGGTCCATCAGGTATAGCTGCCTAGATGCTGAAGGCATCTGGGTCTGTAGGTCACACTATAACCACACGTATTGTTAACCAGGTAATACTAGGTGTCATACCAAAAGATTGGTGCAGTAGCATCATTGTCAACTGCTACAAAGGTAAAGGTGATGCACTAGATAGAGGAAACTATAGAGGTATAAAGCTGATAGACCAGGTCATGAAAGTAACAGAAAGAGTTATAACACAGTTAATTAGGGACCGGGTGAAACTAGATGAGATGCAATTTGGGTTTGTACCAGGAAGAGGAACCACTGATGCCCTCTTCCTTGTGAGGCAGTTACAGGAAAAGTACCTAGCTAAAAGTAAGCCAATCTACCTGGCATTCATGGATCTCGAGAAAGCCTTTGACAGAGTTCCACGTGCTGTAATCTGGTGGGCTCTTAGAAAACTAGGAGTAGATGAATGGCTTGTGAAAGCTGTACAAGCCATATATAGGGGAGCAGTCAGCAAAGTTAGCATTAGCAATGAGTATAATGAGGAATTTAGTGTACAGGTTGGTGTCCACCAGGGCTCTGTTCTTAGCCCTCTCCTGTTCATCATAGTCCTGCAGGCAATAACGGAGGAGTTTAAGACCGGATGCCTATGGGAACTCCTGTATGCTGATGACCTCGCTCTTATAGCTGAATCTATGGTAGAACTAGAGAAGAAATTCCAAACTTGGAAGCAGTGACTAGAAAGAAAGGATCTCAAAGTCAACATGACAAAGACTAAGGTCCTTGTAAGTAGATGAGAAAACAGAACCCAGATCCCCTCAGGGAAATGGCCTTGCTCAGTATGTAAGAAAGGTGTAGGTAGGAACTCCATTCTCTGCCCCAAATGCAAACAATGGGTACACAAGAGATGCAGCAGGATCTCAGGAAGCTTAATTAAGAATGTAGGCTTCACATGCAGCAGCTGTGCTGGGACGGCAAGCAGCAAACAGCCACAGGAAACAAGTACCACCAATCTCTGGGAGGGCTCTGTAGAAACAGTAGACAGCTTCTGCTCCCTAGGTGACTGAATTAGCAGCGGAGGTGGGTGTTCAGAAAGTACAATAACTAGGGTAAGAACGGGATGGAAGAAGTTCAGGGAACTACGGGACCCCCCCCCCCAAAAAAAAGGACCCCCTCCCCAATAAAAAACGGATCCCCCAACTAAAACGGACCCCACCCCAAATAAAAAACCGATCCCTCCCAAATAAAAAGCTGATCCTTCCAATGAAAAAACGGACCCCCAGCCCAATAAAAACGGATGCCTCCAATAAAAAAAACGAAACCCCCAATAAAAAAAACTGATTCCTCAATAAAAAACGGACCCGCCAAATAAAAAAACGCCCCTTCCCAAATAAAAACGGATCCCTCCAATAAAAAAAACGGAACACGCCCCAATAGAAAACCCGCCCCCCCCCCAATAAAAACGGATTCCCCCAAATAAAAATCGGATCCACCCCCTATAAAAAAATGGACACCCCAAATAAAAAGTGGACCCCCCCCCCCCCAATTAAAAACCGGATCCCCCAATAAAAAGCGGATCCCACAAATAAAAAACTGATCCCTCAATAAAAAGGGATCCCCCCAAATAAAAAACGGATCCCCCCCCAAAAAAAACTGATCCCTCTCAATAAAAAACGGATCCCCCAAATAAAAAAAACGGACCGACTCCTAACACAACGGATTCCCCCAAATAAAATCGAATCCCCAAAATAAAATACGGATCACCCCAAATAAAAAGTGGATTCCCCCAAATAAAAAATGGATCCCCAAATAAAAAAAACGGATCCCATAAATAAAAAAAACGGAACCCCCCAACAAAAAACGGATCCCCCAAATAAAATCGAATCCCTTAAATAAAATACGGACTCTGCCCCAAATAAAAACGGATCCCCCAACTAAAACGGACCCCCACCCCAAATAAAAAAACGGATCCCTCCAATAAAAAAACGGTCCCCTACCCAATAAAAAAAAACGGTCCCCTACCCAATAAAAAACGGATCCCCCTCCAAATAAAAAACGGCAACTCAAATAAAAAGTGGATCCCCCCCCCCCCAATAAAAAATAGATCGCACAAATAAAAAACGGACCTCCCGCCCGAATAAAACCGATCCCCCAAATAAAAAAAAACAGGCACCCCCACTAAAACGGACCCCACCCCCAAATGAAAAACGGATCGCCCAAATATAAAACGGACCCCCCCCTCCCAAATAAAATGCGGATCCTTCCAATAAAAAATGGACCTCCCCCCCGCCAATAAAAAACTGATCCCTCTCAAAGAACGGGTCTGCCAAATAAAAAACGCCCCCCCCCCCCCGAACTAATAAAAAACGGACCCCTTCCCAAATAAAAAACAGATCCCTCCAATAAAAAAAACGGACTACCCCCAATAAAAAAACCGGACACCCCCAATAAAAACGGACCCCCCCCCAATAAAAAACGGACACCCCAAATAAAAAGTGGATTCCCCCCAAATAAAAGACGGAGCCCTAAATAAAAAACGACCCCCAAATAAAGAACCGAATCCCCCAATAAAAAAATGGATGCCACAAATAAAAAAACGGTCCCCCCAAATAAAAAAACGACCCTCACCCCCAATAATAAATGGATACCACAAATAAAAAAAAGGGACTTCGCCCCCATAAAAACGAACCTCCTCCCAAATAAAAAGCCGATCCCTCCAATAAAAAAACGGACCCACCCTAATAAAAAAAACTGACCCCACCCCAATAAAAACTGATCCACAAATAAAAAACGGATCCCCCAAATACAAAAACCGACCCCACCCCAAATAAAAAAAACGGATCCCCCAAATATAAAACGGACCCACCCCATAAACAACGGATCGCCCCCATAAAAAGCGGATCCTCCCCAATAAAAAAACTACACCACCCCGCCCACATAATAAAAACGGATCCCCCAAATAAAAAAAAACGGCTCCTCCCCCAAATAAAAAGTGGATCCCTCCCCCAAATTAAAAATGGATCCTCCAAATAAAAAAAACTGACCCCTCTCAATAAAAAACGGATCCACCAAATAAAAAAACGCCTCCCCCCACATAAAAGACAGATTCTCCCAAATAAAATCAGATCCCCCACTCCCATATAAAGGATCCCCCAAATAAAAAACGGACACTCCAATAAGCAACGGATCCGCCCAATAAAAAAACGGATCCCTTTCCAAATAACTCCCCCCCCCCCTCCACAATAAAAAATGGATCGTACAAATAAGATACGGACTCCCCCCGAATGAAACTGGATGCCCCCAAATAAAAAAAACTGACCCCACTCAATAAAAAACGGATCCCACTCCCAAATAAAAAAACCGGTCCCTCAAAATATAAAACGGACCCCTTCCAAAATAAAAAGCGGACCCCCCCCCCCCCCAAATAAAAAAACGGATCCCCCCAAAGAAAAAACGCCTCCCCCATAAAAAACAGACCCCGAAATAAAAAACATACCCCCCAAAAAATAAACGGACCCCCCCCCCAATAAAAAACGGACACCCCCGAACAAAACCAGATCGCCCCAAATAAACCCCCCCTCCCAATAAAAAATGGATCCTACAAATAAAGAAGCGGATCCTCTAAATAAAAAAAAACGCCCTCCCCCAATAAAAAACGGACCCCCCGCCCCAATAAAAAAAACCGACCCCGAAATAAAAAGCGGATCCCCGAATAAAAAACAGACCCCCAAATAAAAAACGGATCCCTCAAATAATAAACGTTCCGCCTCCACTCCCCCACTCCAATAAAACACGGACACCTCCCCAATAAAAAACGAATCCCCCAAAATAAAAAACCGACACCCCCAAATAAATAAAAAATGATCCCTCTCAATAAAAAACGGACCCCCCCCCCCCAAATAAAAGAAACCGAACCCCGAATAAAAAACGGACCCTCCACCCAATAAAAAATTGATTCCCCTAAATAAAATCGTATCCCTCTCTAACGGACCCCCTCCAATGAAAACGGACCCCCCCCCAAATAAAAACGGACCTCCCGCCCCCGGCCCGAATAAAACTGGATCGCTCCAAATAAAAAACTGCCCGCCACCCCCACCCCCTCCAATAAAAAATGGATCCTACAAATAAAATAACCCCCCCCCACCTCAAATAACCCCCCCCCCCTAATAAAAACTGCGGATTATCTTACACCTATAGCTGAATCTATAGCGGAACTAGAAAAGGAATTCCAAACATGGAAGCAGGGACTAGAAAGAAGGAGTCTCAAGGTCAACCTGACAAAGATTAAGGTCTTTGTAAGTAGACGAGAAAACAACCCAGAAATGGGCTTACTCAGTATGTAGGAAATGTGTAGGTAGGAATGCCATCCTCTGCCCCAAATGCGAACTATGGGAACACAAGAGATGTAGTGGGATCTCAGGAAGCTTAGTTAAGAATGTAGGCTTTACATGTAGCAGCTGCACCTGAACAGTAAGCAGCAAACGGCCACAGGAAACAAGCACTAACAAACTCTGGGAGGGCTCTGTAGCAACAGTAGACAGCTTCTGGTACTTGAGTGACCAAATTAGCAGCGGAGGTGGGTGTTCTGAAAGTACAGTAAGCAGAAACGAATTGAGAGAGAGACTGAGCATAAGAGGAATCAAATGCTGTGTGCAGGAGAGGAGGATGCGTTGGTATGGACATGTGATGCGTATGAAGGATGACAGCTGCATAAAAAGGTGCAGAGCACTAGAAGTCGATGGAAACCGTGGAGTGGGGAGACCCAAGAAGACCTGGGATGAGGTGATAAAAGCCGACCTTACCCAATTGCACCTCTCAAGGCAATGACACACAACCGTGACCTCTGGCGTTACGCAGTAATACAGAAGACCCGACTTCCCACAGGTACAAGCTGAAGCTGAAGCATATAGACAATATGACTCCATCCCCTCCCACTGCAAAGTGGTCATGGAGGTGTCATGACAAAAAAGCACCCAGCCCACACTGTCAAGTGGACGTGTACCCAACACTCACTGTAAATGAGGTTGGTGTTAGGAAGGGCATCCATCTGTAGAAATAAAGCCAGAATCAGTTCCCGTATGAGCAAGACAAGGTCCCCCAGACCTAACATTGCCCACAACAGGACAATCCATCTAACCCATGCTAGTGTGGAAGAACGGATATAAAACGGTGATGATGATGATATACCTAATTTTTAGAGACGTGTGCTTAACAGTCAACACAGAGAAAAGGGAGAGAAAAAAGAGATCCTATTGGATGTATTTGATCTAAATCCTTTACTTTTGCACTCTGACCTGGGTTTAGCTGGCCATATGAGATCGTATGTGAAGTGTACAGCCTAAAACTGGTTCCTTCATATTCTATCCTCGCATTAATAATGGTTAAGCTGGCTGTAGAACATATGCGAGCCTTTGCTTTCGCCATCTAGTCAGGCATTGAGCACTATTCAGCTGGCCATATGTGATCTCATGGGAAGTATAGGCCTAATCTGCCGTTGATGAAGGTTTAGCTAGCTGTAGGAAATGCTATGGGAAGTACACACCTTAAAACGCCTTCTTTTACCCTCTAATATGTCATTGACAAGGGTTGAGCTGACGGTATGAGATCCTATCGCACGAATATGACCTAGAGCTGTTTTTTTCACACTCTAATATGGGTTCAGCTGGCCATATGAGATCCTATAGGAAGTATATGGCCTAAAACTGCTCCTTTCACTTTCTATCCTGTCATTGACAAGGGTTTGGCTCATGGAAGGAGATCTTATGGGACATAAAGGACCTAAAGCCATTACTTTCGCCCTCTAATCAGGCACTTACCAGGGTTTAGCTGGCTATATTAGATTCTATGCGATATATATATGCTTAAATCTACTTCTTTCGCTTTCTGACGGGGGCTTAGCTGTCCGTAGGGGATCCTATGGAACTTATACGATATAAAGCCATTACTTTCGCACGCTGACCTGGGATGAACTGGCCACAGGAGATTCTATGGGAAGTATACGGCCTGAAACTGCTTCTTTCACTCTCTAGCCTCACATTGACAAGGATTTAAAAGATCCTATTGGAAGTATATGCTTTAAAACTGCATTTTTACCTTCTAAGCAGGCACTTACCAGAGTTAATCTGGCTGTAGATCTTCGCGCGAGCAAAATCGTGTGCACAAACTCGTGTGTTTGAGAGTGGAAAAAGAGCGTCTTAACGTTTCGGACGCTAGTCCTTAATCAGAAAAAAGAATGAGAAATTAGACAGATTGAAGAGACGGGCAGGGCGGAATCGGAAAAGATGTTTTTAGAAAAAAATAATAGCTCCATTCATGTTGCCATCTCTTAACACTACACACAGACACACATTTAAAATAAATAAAAAAATTATAATTTCAAGGGAGGTAATTCAGTTTAATTTACAATTTGTTTATCTCCCTTCTCTCTATTTTGACTGTTAAGCAAAAATCTTTAAAAATTAGATACACACACACCTACACACTGATATAAGTATACACACACACACACACATACACCCCCCCCCACCCCACACACATATATATATATATATATGGAAAGTTATATTTAAAATTGTTGGGTTACAACTAGTAAATATTTATAACTGATATAAAAGCACTCGACAAATATTTGGAGTATATTTACAATATTAAATAAATGGAAACTATATTTATAAAACCATATTTATTTCATTATATATATTTCGGGGATATCATATTAACAATATGCTATGCCTTCCTCAGACAAAATACAATATAAACAGTTTTATAGATAAATAGATTCGACATACCGTTATAACACCGACTTCCATTTGAAGAGGTTTAAGCTGGCTGTGAAAAAATTTTACACAGAGAGAAAGAAAGAGAGAAAAAAGAAAGAAAGACAGAAAAGGAAGAAAAGGAAGAAAAAGAAGAAATGCATGGAACAAAAAAGAGAGATGGAAAGATAGATAAAGCGAAGAACTTCATGTAAAGAAACAGAAAGAGATATATATATATATATAGAGAGAGAGAGGAAGTAGAGATAGATACATATATATATAGAAAATTAGGTAGTGGGAGGTCATTTTGAGTAAATGTATCAATGATACATTTATTTATTTATTTATTTATTTAGCTCAAGTATTAATGTAAGGGAGATATATATAGAGAGAAAAAAAATATAGAGAGAGGAAAAAATAGCGAGAGAAAAAAAATTTAAAAATAGCCAGATATATTCGAGGCGTAAAAACCCTATGTTTTAATGTATTAGTATTTATAAAACTTACACTATATTGTAAATATCAGTATTCCTGAATGAGACAAGTATCCATAGTGTGTGAAAATTAATTATCTTATGTTTAGTTTTTAAAAAATTCATATGTTTATGTGACAGCTACAAACATCCATGCGAATCCACATGATTCACTCTGCAAACTCTAAGTTCACGGAAAACATTCTCAATGTGGTATAAAAATTTGAGCATACAAATATGTGTATTATTATTCCTGTCTTTACTCTACAAGATTATCTATTAAGCAGAAATAGAGAGCAGATTTCAATATACTAATAAAAATATATATCAGAAACAAAACTAAAAAAATAAAAAGATAACAATAATAATAATAAGTAAACATAAGTAATAATAAAATAGAAAACTAAAAAATATTACGAAAGAATATTACATAATAAAAATATTACATATTAAAAATATTACGTATTAAAAAATATTACGTATTAAAAATTTACATATTAAAGATATTAAAAATAAAAATAAAAATAAAAAAATAAAAAATAATTATAAAATACTACAATAATAAAAAAAAAAAAATAAAAATAAACCACAAAGATCAACCCTTCAAAGTTAATTGACAATATATTGCCAAGTTCATTACAAGACAAAGCCAAAAATTATCTATCAAATCACATCTAGCAAAGATCATTTCAAAAAGTTTATGATGTCCAAATTGGTCTACATATGTTCTTATATTTAATATAGAAGTTTATCTAGTGTAAGGTTTATTCAAAAAATTTGGAGCATCAGCTTTTAGGGTAGCTTAATTTTTCATGAGGAATGTTTAAATAAAAATAATATTTTGTTAGAGGTACCTACTGACTGTAGGTTTCGCTTTGTACTTAGGAAAGGCGGGTCTTCTGTATTACTGTGTAGCGCCAAATATCTCGGTCCAGTGACATTGTCTTGGAGAGGTGTAAGTGTGTGAGGTCGGAATTTAGCAAGTCGCCCCAGGTTTTTCTGGGTCTGCCTACTCCGTGGCTACTGTCTATTTTTATTGCCCTGCACTTTTTTATGCAGCTGACGTCTTTCATGCGCATCACGTGACCGTACCAATGTAGTCTTCTCTCGAGTAAACAGCATCTGATCCCTCTTATTCCTAATTTCTCCCTTAGTTCGTTTATGCTTTGCCGTTTACGTATATTACTATTACACATCCAGCGGAGCATGCAAGCTTCGTTCCTCTCCAGTCTGTGTATATCCTCTGCACACAATGCCCAGGTCTCACTGCCATGTAACATTGCTGTTCGTATGCAGGCATCATACAGCCTGCCTTTCATTTTTAGTGAGAACCCTTTAGCGGCCAATAGTGGTATAAGCTCTCTGAACTTTTTCCATCCCGTTCTGACTCTAGCTACTGTACTTTCGTAGCACCCTCCACCACTGCTGATTTTGTCACCCAGGTAACGGAAGGTGTCCACTATTTCTATAGAACCATCTATGCAATGGAATGAGCTAGTGTACTGTGGGCACTTGCTGCTACTTATTGCACCAGAGCACCGGCCACATATAAAATCTATATTCTTAGTTAGCTTACCTGTGATCCCACTAAATCTTTTATGCACCCATACTCTGCATTTGGGACATAAAATTGAGTTTCTGCCTACTCATTTCCTACACACTGAGCATGGCCATTTCCCAGATGGGACTGGTGCCCAATTTTCCTTCCTACAAACTAGAACTTTGGTCTTAGCCAGATTAATTTTAAGGCCTTTTGATTCTAGGCCGTGCTTCCATGTTTGGAATTTCTTCTCTAGTTCGGCTATTGATTCAGCTATGAGCGTTAGATCATCTGCGTATAGGAGTTCCCATGGGCAGCCGGTCTTGAACTCCTCTGTTATAGTCTGAAGGGCAATAATAAATAGTAGGGGGTAAGAACAGAGCCCTGATGAACAACAACCTTTACGCTAAACTCTTCACTATATTCGTTGTTAATTCTAACCTTGCTGACTGTTTCTTTATACATGGCTTGTATAGCTCTCACAAGCCATTCATCAACACCTAGTTTTCTAAGAGCCCACCAGATAATGGAGTGGGGGACTCTGTCAAAGCTTTCTCCAAGTCAACAAAAGCTAAGTATAGGGGTTTACTTTTAGCTAGGTTCTTCTCCTGTAGTTGTCGTACAATGAAAAGAGCGTCTGTGGTACTTTTACCTGACACAAACCCGAACTGCATTTCATCTAGATCAATTCGCTCTCTGATTAGTTGCACTATTACTTTTTCTGTGACCTTCATGACCTGGTCGATTAATGCCTCTATAGTTACCCCTATCTGGGGCATCTCCTTTACCCTTGTAGCAGTTAATGATGATGCTGCTACGCCAGTCCTTCGGAACAACCCCATTCTGTATGACTTGGTTTACTATCCGGGTGACCATAGTGTCCCACCGTTCCAGATGCTTTCAGCATTTCAGCAACTATTTCCGAAGGCCCAGCCGCCTTACCCGTCTTCATATCTCTGATTGTCTTACTACCTTCAACTAGCACTGCTGGTCCCTCTATTGGATCGTGGTGGGGGAGACTGTCTTTCTCCCATTTATTCTCCTCATTTAGTAGCCTTTCGTAGTGACACTTCCAAGCTACCTTCTTATCAGCGTCAGTGATGGCAAGTACACCATCATCATTAAGGATACACTTCTCCCCAACAATATCATGGTTTTCCTTGACACATTGCCTAGCAATCCTGAACACCTCACGTTTTTGGTCCTCGCATTGTAGAACATGCTTGAACTTTCTTTAACTTCCATATTTTTCTCCTGAGGATAGTCCTCCTCTGTTGTCGAGTACGTCTTGTCCTGACTACGAGGTCGCTGACTATGAATCTATGTTGGGAGGTGCATTCTTCATGGGGGAGGGATTTAGTGTTTACGATAGACACTATCATGTCTTCTGCTAAGGATATAATCTACCTGACTGGCGTGTTCCCCTGATCTAAAGGTGATCAAGTGATTGTCTCGTTTTTTGAAGTTAGTGTTACAGACAGTTAGGTTATTTGCATCACATAATTCCAGGATTCTGGCGCCTTCCTCATTTCTAGTACCAAACCCATAGCCTCCATGGATTCCGTCATAGCCATCACAATGTTGTCCAACGTGACCATTTAGGTCGCCAGCAATAATTATGTAGTCACTGTCGGTTATTTGGGAGGTAGTGAGCATCAGTGTCTCATAGAATCTGTCTTTTATAACACCAGGCAGTCCGGATTGGGGTGCATACGCAGATATTACTGTCACAGTAGTTCTATTGAGGACAAGTCTTATTTTAATTATTCTGTCATTCACTCTATTTACGTCTATTATCTTATCCACCTATTTTTCTGCTAACATGATTCCTACCCCACCCAGCCCATTGTCATTTCCCACCCAGAAAAGCTTATAGCATCGTTTTTTACCCACAATGAATCTAGCAGACCCACCCCTCCACCTGGTCTCTTGGATACAGCAAACATCATAAGGGAACATAAGAGAACCAAACGTCCACTGTCACTGCCTCTGTTTCTCCTGCTCTCCCTATCTCTCATATACACCATGTCCGAACATAAGGGAACCAAACTCTCACTGCCTCTGTTTCTCCTGCTCTCCCCATCTCTCATATACACCATGTCCGAACATAAGGGAACCAAACTCTCACTGCCTCTGTTTCTCCTGCTCTCCCCATCTCTCATATACACCATGTCCGAACATAAGGGAACCAAACTCTCACTGCCTCTGTTTCTCCTGCTCTCCCCATCTCTCATATACACCTTGTCCGAACGAACATAAGGGAACCAAACTTCCACTGTCACTGTTTCTCCTGCTCTCCCCATCTCTCATATACAACATAAGGGAACCAAACTGTCACTGCCTCTGTTTCTCCTGCTCTCCCCATCTCTCATATACACCATGTCCAAACATAAGAGAACCAAACTTCCACTCTCACTGCCTCTGTTTCTCCTGCTCTCCCCATCTCTCATATACACCATGTCCAAACATAAGAGAACCAAACTTCCACTCTCACTGCCTCTGTTTCTCCTGCTCTCCCCATCTCTCATATACACCATGTCCAAACATAAGAGAACCAAACTTCCACTCTCACTGCCTCTGTTTCTCCTGCTCTCCCCATCTCTCATATACACCATGTCCGAACATAAGGGAACCAAACTCTCACTGCCTCTGTTTCTCCTGCTCTCCCCATCTCTCATATACACCTTGTCCGAACGAACATAAGGGAACCAAACTGTCACTGCCTCTGTTTCTCCTGCTCTCCCCATCTCTCATATACAACATAAGGGAACCAAACTGTCACTGCCTCTGTTTCTCCTGCTCTCCCCATCTCTCATATACACCATGTCCAAACATAAGAGAACCAAACTTCCACTCTCACTGCCTCTGTTTCTCCTGCTCTCCCCATCTCTCATATACACCATGTCCAAACATAAGAGAACCAAACTTCCACTCTCACTGCCTCTGTTTCTCCTGCTCTCCCCATCTCTCATATACACCATGTCCAAACATAAGGGAACCAAACTCTCACTGCCTCTGTTTCTCCTGCTCTCCCCATCTCTCATATACACAATGTCCAAACATAAGAGAACCAAACTTCCACTCTCACTGCCTCTGTTTCTCCTGCTCTCCCCATCTCTCATATACACCATGTCCAAACATAAGGGAACCAAACTCTCACTGCCTCTGTTTCTCCTGCTCTCCCCATCTCTCATATACACAATGTCCAAACATAAGAGAACCAAACTTCCACTCTCACTGCCTCTGTTTCTCCTGCTCTCCCCATCTCTCATATACACAATGTCCAAACATAAGAGAACCAAACTTCCACTCTCACTGCCTCTGTTTCTCCTGCTCTCCCCATCTCTCATATACACCATGTCCAAACATAAGAGAACCAAACTCTCACTGCCTCTGTTTCTCCTGCTCTCCCCATCTCTCATATACACCATGTCCAAACATAAGAGAACCAAACTTCCACTCTCACTGCCTCTGTTTCTCCTGCTCTCCCCATCTCTCATATACACAATGTCCAAACATAAGAGAACCAAACTTCCACTCTCACTGCCTCTGTTTCTCCTGCTCTCCCCATCTCTCATATACACCATGTGCAAACATAAGAGAACCAAACTTCCACTCTCACTGCCTCTGTTTCTCCTGCTCTCCCCATCTCTCATATACACCATGTCCAAACATAAGAGAACCAAACTTCCACTCTCACTGCCTCTGTTTCTCCTGCTCTCCCCATTTCTCATATACACCATGTCCAAACATAAGAGAACCAAACTTCCACTCTCACTGCCTCTGTTTCTCCTGCTCTCCCCATCTCTCATATACACCATGTCCAAACATAAGGGAACCAAACTCTCACTGCCTCTGTTTCTCCTGCTCTCCCCATCTCTCATATACACAATGTCCAAACATAAGGGAACCAAACTCTCACTGCCTCTGTTTCTCCTGCTCTCCCCATCTCTCATATACACCATGTCCAAACATAAGGGAACCAAACTCTCACTGCCTCTGTTTCTCCTGCTCTCCCCATCTCTCATATACACCATGTCCAAACATAAGGGAACCAAACTCTCACTGCCTCTGTTTCTCCTGCTCTCACCATCTCTCATATACACCTTGTCCGAACATAAGGGAACCAAACTCTCACTGCCCCTGTTTCTCCTGCTCTCCCCATCTCTCATATACACCATGTCCAAACATAAGGGAAACAAACTCTCACTGCCTCTGTTTCTCCTGCTCTCCCCATCTCTCATATACACCATGTCCAAACATAAGGGAACCAAACTCTCACTGCCTCTGTTTCTCCTGCTCTCCCCATCTCTCATATACACCATGTCCAAACATAAGAGAACCAAACTTCCACTCTCACTGCCTCTGTTTCTCCTGCTCTCCCCATCTCTCATATACACCATGTCCAAACATAAGGGAACCAAACTCTCACTGCCTCTGTTTCTCCTGCTCTCCCCATCTCTCATATACACCATGTCCAAACATAAGAGAACCAAACTTCCACTCTCACTGCCTCTGTTTCTCCTGCTCTCCCCATCTCTCATATACACCATGTCCAAACATAAGGGAACCAAACTGTCACTGCCTCTGTTTCTCCTGCTCTCCCCATCTCTCATATACACCATGTCCAAACATAAGGGAACCAAACTCTCACTGCCTCTGTTTCTCCTGCTCTCCCCATCTCTCATATACACAATGTCCAAACATAAGAGAACCAAACTTCCACTCTCACTGCCTCTGTTTCTCCTGCTCTCCCCATTTCTCATATACACCATGTCCAAACATAAGAGAACCAAACTTCCACTCTCACTGCCTCTGTTTCTCCTGCTCTCACCATCTCTCATATACACCTTGTCCGAACATAAGGGAACCAAACTCTCACTGCCCCTGTTTCTCCTCTCCCCATCTCTCATATACACCTTGTCCGAACGAACATAAGAGAACCAAACTTCCACTCTCACTGCCTCTGTTTCTCCTGCTCTCCCATCTCTCATATACACCATGTCCAAACATAAGAGAACCAAACTCTCACTGCCTCTGTTTCTCCTGCTCTCCCCATCTCTCATATACACCATGTCCAAACATAAGAGAACCAAACTTCCACTCTCACTGCCTCTGTTTCTCCTGCTCTCCCCATCTCTCATATACACCATGTCCAAACATAAGAGAACCAAACTTCCACTCTCACTGCCTCTGTTTCTCCTGCTCTCCCCATCTCTCATATACACCATGTCCAAACATAAGGGAACCAAACTCTCACTGCCTCTGTTTCTCCTGCTCTCCCCATCTCTCATATACACAATGTCCAAACATAAGAGAACCAAACTTCCACTCTCACTGCCTCTGTTTCTCCTGCTCTCCCCATCTCTCATATACACCATGTCCAAACATAAGGGAACCAAACTCTCACTGCCTCTGTTTCTCCTGCTCTCCCCATCTCTCATATACACAATGTCCAAACATAAGAGAACCAAACTTCCACTCTCACTGCCTCTGTTTCTCCTGCTCTCCCCATCTCTCATATACACCATGTCCAAACATAAGGGAACCAAACTCTCACTGCCTCTGTTTCTCCTGCTCTCCCCATCTCTCATATACACAATGTCCAAACATAAGAGAACCAAACTTCCACTCTCACTGCCTCTGTTTCTCCTGCTCTCCCCATCTCTCATATACACAATGTCCAAACATAAGAGAACCAAACTTCCACTCTCACTGCCTCTGTTTCTCCTGCTCTCCCCATCTCTCATATACACCATGTCCAAACATAAGAGAACCAAACTCTCACTGCCTCTGTTTCTCCTGCTCTCCCCATCTCTCATATACACCATGTCCAAACATAAGAGAACCAAACTTCCACTCTCACTGCCTCTGTTTCTCCTGCTCTCCCCATCTCTCATATACACAATGTCCAAACATAAGAGAACCAAACTTCCACTCTCACTGCCTCTGTTTCTCCTGCTCTCCCCATCTCTCATATACACCATGTGCAAACATAAGAGAACCAAACTTCCACTCTCACTGCCTCTGTTTCTCCTGCTCTCCCCATCTCTCATATACACCATGTCCAAACATAAGAGAACCAAACTTCCACTCTCACTGCCTCTGTTTCTCCTGCTCTCCCCATCTCTCATATACACCATGTCCAAACATAAGAGAACCAAACTCTCACTGCCTCTGTTTCTCCTGCTCTCCCCATCTCTCATATACACCATGTCCAAACATAAGAGAACCAAACTTCCACTCTCACTGCCTCTGTTTCTCCTGCTCTCCCCATCTCTCATATACACAATGTCCAAACATAAGAGAACCAAACTTCCACTCTCACTGCCTCTGTTTCTCCTGCTCTCCCCATCTCTCATATACACCATGTGCAAACATAAGAGAACCAAACTTCCACTCTCACTGCCTCTGTTTCTCCTGCTCTCCCCATCTCTCATATACACCATGTCCAAACATAAGAGAACCAAACTTCCACTCTCACTGCCTCTGTTTCTCCTGCTCTCCCCATTTCTCATATACACCATGTCCAAACATAAGAGAACCAAACTTCCACTCTCACTGCCTCTGTTTCTCCTGCTCTCCCCATCTCTCATATACACCATGTCCAAACATAAGGGAACCAAACTCTCACTGCCTCTGTTTCTCCTGCTCTCCCCATCTCTCATATACACAATGTCCAAACATAAGGGAACCAAACTCTCACTGCCTCTGTTTCTCCTGCTCTCCCCATCTCTCATATACACCATGTCCAAACATAAGGGAACCAAACTCTCACTGCCTCTGTTTCTCCTGCTCTCCCCATCTCTCATATACACCATGTCCAAACATAAGGGAACCAAACTCTCACTGCCTCTGTTTCTCCTGCTCTCACCATCTCTCATATACACCTTGTCCGAACATAAGGGAACCAAACTCTCACTGCCCCTGTTTCTCCTGCTCTCCCCATCTCTCATATACACCATGTCCAAACATAAGGGAAACAAACTCTCACTGCCTCTGTTTCTCCTGCTCTCCCCATCTCTCATATACACCATGTCCAAACATAAGGGAACCAAACTCTCACTGCCTCTGTTTCTCCTGCTCTCCCCATCTCTCATATACACCATGTCCAAACATAAGAGAACCAAACTTCCACTCTCACTGCCTCTGTTTCTCCTGCTCTCCCCATCTCTCATATACACCATGTCCAAACATAAGGGAACCAAACTCTCACTGCCTCTGTTTCTCCTGCTCTCCCCATCTCTCATATACACCATGTCCAAACATAAGAGAACCAAACTTCCACTCTCACTGCCTCTGTTTCTCCTGCTCTCCCCATCTCTCATATACACCATGTCCAAACATAAGGGAACCAAACTCTCACTGCCTCTGTTTCTCCTGCTCTCCCCATCTCTCATATACACCATGTCCAAACATAAGGGAACCAAACTCTCACTGCCTCTGTTTCTCCTGCTCTCCCCACCTCTCATATACACAATGTCCAAACATAAGAGAACCAAACTTCCACTCTCACTGCCTCTGTTTCTCCTGCTCTCCCCATTTCTCATATACACCATGTCCAAACATAAGAGAACCAAACTTCCACTCTCACTGCCTCTGTTTCTCCTGCTCTCACCATCTCTCATATACACCTTGTCCGAACATAAGGGAACCAAACTCTCACTGCCCCTGTTTCTCCTCTCCCCATCTCTCATATACACCTTGTCCGAACGAACATAAGAGAACCAAACTTCCACTCTCACTGCCTCTGTTTCTCCTGCTCTCCCATCTCTCATATACACCATGTCCAAACATAAGAGAACCAAACTCTCACTGCCTCTGTTTCTCCTGCTCTCCCCATCTCTCATATACACAATGTCCAAACATAAGAGAACCAAACTTCCACTCTCACTGCCTCTGTTTCTCCTGCTCTCCCCATCTCTCATATACACCATGTCCAAACATAAGAGAACCAAACTTCCACTCTCACTGCCTCTGTTTCTCCTGCTCTCCCCATCTCTCATATACACCATGTCCAAACATAAGAGAACCAAACTTCCACTCTCACTGCCTCTGTTTCTCCTGCTCTCCCCATCTCTCATATACACCATGTCCAAACATAAGGGAACCAAACTCTCACTGCCTCTGTTTCTCCTGCTCTCCCCATCTCTCATATACACAATGTCCAAACATAAGAGAACCAAACTTCCACTCTCACTGCCTCTGTTTCTCCTGCTCTCCTCATCTCTCATATACACCATGTCCAAACATAAGGGAACCAAACTCTCACTGCCTCTGTTTCTCCTGCTCTCCCCATCTCTCATATACACAATGTCCAAACATAAGAGAACCAAACTTCCACTCTCACTGCCTCTGTTTCTCCTGCTCTCCCCATCTCTCATATACACCATGTCCAAACATAAGGGAAACAAACTCTCACTGCCTCTGTTTCTCCTGCTCTCCCCATCTCTCATATACACAATGTCCAAACATAAGAGAACCAAACTTCCACTCTCACTGCCTCTGTTTCTCCTGCTCTCCCCATCTCTCATATACACAATGTCCAAACATAAGAGAACCAAACTTCCACTCTCACTGCCTCTGTTTCTCCTGCTCTCCCCATCTCTCATATACACCATGTCCAAACATAAGAGAACCAAACTCTCACTGCCTCTGTTTCTCCTGCTCTCCCCATCTCTCATATACACCATGTCCAAACATAAGAGAACCAAACTTCCACTCTCACTGCCTCTGTTTCTCCTGCTCTCCCCATCTCTCATATACACAATGTCCAAACATAAGAGAACCAAACTTCCACTCTCACTGCCTCTGTTTCTCCTGCTCTCCCCATCTCTCATATACACCATGTGCAAACATAAGAGAACCAAACTTCCACTCTCACTGCCTCTGTTTCTCCTGCTCTCCCCATCTCTCATATACACCATGTCCAAACATAAGAGAACCAAACTTCCACTCTCACTGCCTCTGTTTCTCCTGCTCTCCCCATTTCTCATATACACCATGTCCAAACATAAGAGAACCAAACTTCCACTCTCACTGCCTCTGTTTCTCCTGCTCTCCCCATCTCTCATATACACCATGTCCAAACATAAGGGAACCAAACTCTCACTGCCTCTGTTTCTCCTGCTCTCCCCATCTCTCATATACACAATGTCCAAACATAAGGGAACCAAACTCTCACTGCCTCTGTTTCTCCTGCTCTCCCCATCTCTCATATACACCATGTCCAAACATAAGGGAACCAAACTCTCACTGCCTCTGTTTCTCCTGCTCTCACCATCTCTCATATACACCTTGTCCGAACATAAGGGAACCAAACTCTCACTGCCCCTGTTTCTCCTGCTCTCCCCATCTCTCATATACACCATGTCCAAACATAAGGGAAACAAACTCTCACTGCCTCTGTTTCTCCTGCTCTCCCCATCTCTCATATACACCATGTCCAAACATAAGGGAACCAAACTCTCACTGCCTCTGTTTCTCCTGCTCTCCCCATCTCTCATATACACCATGTCCAAACATAAGAGAACCAAACTTCCACTCTCACTGCCTCTGTTTCTCCTGCTCTCCCCATCTCTCATATACACCATGTCCAAACATAAGGGAACCAAACTCTCACTGCCTCTGTTTCTCCTGCTCTCCCCATCTCTCATATACACCATGTCCAAACATAAGAGAACCAAACTTCCACTCTCACTGCCTCTGTTTCTCCTGCTCTCCCCATCTCTCATATACACCATGTCCAAACATAAGGGAACCAAACTCTCACTGCCTCTGTTTCTCCTGCTCTCCCCATCTCTCATATACACCATGTCCAAACATAAGGGAACCAAACTCTCACTGCCTCTGTTTCTCCTGCTCTCCCCATCTCTCATATACACAATGTCCAAACATAAGAGAACCAAACTTCCACTCTCACTGCCTCTGTTTCTCCTGCTCTCCCCATTTCTCATATACACCATGTCCAAACATAAGAGAACCAAACTTCCACTCTCACTGCCTCTGTTTCTCCTGCTCTCACCATCTCTCATATACACCTTGTCCGAACATAAGGGAACCAAACTCTCACTGCCCCTGTTTCTCCTCTCCCCATCTCTCATATACACCTTGTCCGAACGAACATAAGAGAACCAAACTTCCACTCTCACTGCCTCTGTTTCTCCTGCTCTCCCATCTCTCATATACACCATGTCCAAACATAAGAGAACCAAACTCTCACTGCCTCTGTTTCTCCTGCTCTCCCCATCTCTCATATACACAATGTCCAAACATAAGAGAACCAAACTTCCACTCTCACTGCCTCTGTTTCTCCTGCTCTCCCCATCTCTCATATACACCATGTCCAAACATAAGAGAACCAAACTTCCACTCTCACTGCCTCTGTTTCTCCTGCTCTCCCCATCTCTCATATACACCTTGTCCGAACATAAGGGAACCAAACTCTCACTGCCCCTGTTTCTCCTGCTCTCCCCATCTCTCATATACACCATGTCCAAACATAAGAGAACCAAACTTCCACTCTCACTGCCTCTGTTTCTCCTGCTCTCCCCATCTCTCATATACACCATGTCCAAACATAAGGGAACCAAACTCTCACTGCCTCTGTTTCTCCTGCTCTCCCCATCTCTCATATACACCATGTCCAAACATAAGAGAACCAAACTTCCACTCTCACTGCCTCTGTTTCTCCTGCTCTCCCCATCTCTCATATACACCATGTCCAAACATAAGGGAACCAAACTGTCACTGCCTCTGTTTCTCCTGCTCTCCCCATCTCTCATATACACAATGTCCAAACATAAGAGAACCAAACTTCCACTCTCACTGCCTCTGTTTCTCCTGCTCTCCCCATTTCTCATATACACCATGTCCAAACATAAGAGAACCAAACTTCCACTCTCACTGCCTCTGTTTCTCCTGCTCTCACCATCTCTCATATACACCTTGTCCGAACATAAGGGAACCAAACTCTCACTGCCCCTGTTTCTCCTCTCCCCATCTCTCATATACACCTTGTCCGAACGAACATAAGAGAACCAAACTTCCACTCTCACTGCCTCTGTTTCTCCTGCTCTCCCATCTCTCATATACACCATGTCCAAACATAAGAGAACCAAACTCTCACTGCCTCTGTTTCTCCTGCTCTCCCCATCTCTCATATACACAATGTCCAAACATAAGAGAACCAAACTTCCACTCTCACTGCCTCTGTTTCTCCTGCTCTCCCCATCTCTCATATACACCATGTCCAAACATAAGAGAACCAAACTTCCACTCTCACTGCCTCTGTTTCTCCTGCTCTCCCCATCTCTCATATACACCTTGTCCGAACATAAGGGAACCAAACTCTCACTGCCCCTGTTTCTCCTGCTCTCCCCATCTCTCATATACACCATGTCCAAACATAAGAGAACCAAACTTCCACTCTCACTGCCTCTGTTTCTCCTGCTCTCCCCATCTCTCATATACACCATGTCCAAACATAAGGGAACCAAACTCTCACTGCCTCTGTTTCTCCTGCTCTCCCCATCTCTCATATACACCATGTCCAAACATAAGAGAACCAAACTTCCACTCTCACTGCCTCTGTTTCTCCTGCTCTCCCCATCTCTCATATACACCATGTCCAAACATAAGGGAACCAAACTGTCACTGCCTCTGTTTCTCCTGCTCTCCCCATCTCTCATATACACCATGTCCAAACATAAGAGAACCAAACTTCCACTCTCACTGCCTCTGTTTCTCCTGCTCTCCCCATCTCTCATATACACCATGTCCAAACATAAGGGAACCAAACTCTCACTGCCTCTGTTTCTCCTGCTCTCCCCATCTCTCATATACACAATGTCCAAACATAAGAGAACCAAACTTCCACTCTCACTGCCTCTGTTTCTCCTGCTCTCCCCATCTCTCATATACACAATGTCCAAACATAAGAGAACCAAACTCTCACTGCCTCTGTTTCTCCTGCTCTCCCCATCTCTCATATACACAATGTCCAAACATAAGAGAACCAAACTTCCACTCTCACTGCCTCTGTTTCTCCTGCTCTCCCCATCTCTCATATACACCATGTCCAAACATAAGAGAACCAAACTTCCACTCTCACTGCCTCTGTTTCTCCTGCTCTCCCCATCTCTCATATACACCATGTCCAAACATAAGAGAACCAAACTCTCACTGCCTCTGTTTCTCCTGCTCTCCCCATCTCTCATATACACAATGTCCAAACATAAGAGAACCAAACTTCCACTCTCACTGCCTCTGTTTCTCCTGCTCTCCCATCTCTCATATACACCATGTCCAAACATAAGAGAACCAAACTTCCACTCTCACTGCCTCTGTTTCTCCTGCTCTCCCATCTCTCATATACACCATGTCCAAACATAAGAGAACCAAACTCTCACTGCCTCTGTTTCTCCTGCTCTCCCCATCTCTCATATACACAATGTCCAAACATAAGAGAACCAAACTTCCACTCTCACTGCCTCTGTTTCTCCTGCTCTCCCCATCTCTCATATACACCATGTCCAAACATAAGAGAACCAAACTTCCACTCTCACTGCCTCTGTTTCTCCTGCTCTCCCCATCTCTCATATACACCTTGTCCGAACATAAGGGAACCAAACTCTCACTGCCCCTGTTTCTCCTGCTCTCCCCATCTCTCATATACACCATGTCCAAACATAAGAGAACCAAACTTCCACTCTCACTGCCTCTGTTTCTCCTGCTCTCCCCATCTCTCATATACACCATGTCCAAACATAAGGGAACCAAACTCTCACTGCCTCTGTTTCTCCTGCTCTCCCCATCTCTCATATACACCATGTCCAAACATAAGAGAACCAAACTTCCACTCTCACTGCCTCTGTTTCTCCTGCTCTCCCCATCTCTCATATACACCATGTCCAAACATAAGGGAACCAAACTGTCACTGCCTCTGTTTCTCCTGCTCTCCCCATCTCTCATATACACAATGTCCAAACATAAGAGAACCAAACTTCCACTCTCACTGCCTCTGTTTCTCCTGCTCTCCCCATTTCTCATATACACCATGTCCAAACATAAGAGAACCAAACTTCCACTCTCACTGCCTCTGTTTCTCCTGCTCTCACCATCTCTCATATACACCTTGTCCGAACATAAGGGAACCAAACTCTCACTGCCCCTGTTTCTCCTCTCCCCATCTCTCATATACACCTTGTCCGAACGAACATAAGAGAACCAAACTTCCACTCTCACTGCCTCTGTTTCTCCTGCTCTCCCATCTCTCATATACACCATGTCCAAACATAAGAGAACCAAACTCTCACTGCCTCTGTTTCTCCTGCTCTCCCCATCTCTCATATACACAATGTCCAAACATAAGAGAACCAAACTTCCACTCTCACTGCCTCTGTTTCTCCTGCTCTCCCCATCTCTCATATACACCATGTCCAAACATAAGAGAACCAAACTTCCACTCTCACTGCCTCTGTTTCTCCTGCTCTCCCCATCTCTCATATACACCTTGTCCGAACATAAGGGAACCAAACTCTCACTGCCCCTGTTTCTCCTGCTCTCCCCATCTCTCATATACACCATGTCCAAACATAAGAGAACCAAACTTCCACTCTCACTGCCTCTGTTTCTCCTGCTCTCCCCATCTCTCATATACACCATGTCCAAACATAAGGGAACCAAACTCTCACTGCCTCTGTTTCTCCTGCTCTCCCCATCTCTCATATACACCATGTCCAAACATAAGAGAACCAAACTTCCACTCTCACTGCCTCTGTTTCTCCTGCTCTCCCCATCTCTCATATACACCATGTCCAAACATAAGGGAACCAAACTGTCACTGCCTCTGTTTCTCCTGCTCTCCCCATCTCTCATATACACCATGTCCAAACATAAGAGAACCAAACTTCCACTCTCACTGCCTCTGTTTCTCCTGCTCTCCCCATCTCTCATATACACCATGTCCAAACATAAGGGAACCAAACTCTCACTGCCTCTGTTTCTCCTGCTCTCCCCATCTCTCATATACACAATGTCCAAACATAAGAGAACCAAACTTCCACTCTCACTGCCTCTGTTTCTCCTGCTCTCCCCATCTCTCATATACACAATGTCCAAACATAAGAGAACCAAACTCTCACTGCCTCTGTTTCTCCTGCTCTCCCCATCTCTCATATACACAATGTCCAAACATAAGAGAACCAAACTTCCACTCTCACTGCCTCTGTTTCTCCTGCTCTCCCCATCTCTCATATACACCATGTCCAAACATAAGAGAACCAAACTTCCACTCTCACTGCCTCTGTTTCTCCTGCTCTCCCCATCTCTCATATACACCATGTCCAAACATAAGAGAACCAAACTCTCACTGCCTCTGTTTCTCCTGCTCTCCCCATCTCTCATATACACAATGTCCAAACATAAGAGAACCAAACTTCCACTCTCACTGCCTCTGTTTCTCCTGCTCTCCCATCTCTCATATACACAATGTCCAAACATAAGAGAACCAAACTTCCACTCTCACTGCCTCTGTTTCTCCTGCTCTCCCCATCTCTCATATACACCATGTCCAAACATAAGAGAACCAAACTCTCACTGCCTCTGTTTCTCCTGCTCTCCCCATCTCTCATATACACAATGTCCAAACATAAGAGAACCAAACTTCCACTCTCACTGCCTCTGTTTCTCCTGCTCTCCCCATCTCTCATATACACAATGTCCAAACATAAGAGAACCAAACTTCCACTCTCACTGCCTCTGTTTCTCCTGCGCTCCCCATCTCTCATATACACCATGTCCAAACATAAGAGAACCAAACTCTCACTGCCTCTGTTTCTCCTGCTCTCCCCATCTCTCATATACACCATGTCCAAACATAAGAGAACCAAACTTCCACTCTCACTGCCTCTGTTTCTCCTGCTCTCCCCATCTCTCATATACACAATGTCCGAACGAACATAAGAGAACCAAACTCCCACTGTCACTGCCTCTGTTTCTCCTGCTCTCCCCATCTCTCATATACACCTTGTCCGAACGAACATAAGAGAACCAAACTTCCACTCTCACTGCCTCTGTTTCTCCTGCTCTCCCCATTTCTCATATACACCATGTCCAAACATAAGAGAACCAAACTTCCACTCTCACTGCCTCTGTTTCTCCTGCTCTCACCATCTCTCATATACACCTTGTCCGAACATAAGGGAACCAAACTCTCACTGCCCCTGTTTCTCCTCTCCCCATCTCTCATATACACCTTGTCCGAACGAACATAAGAGAACCAAACTTCCACTCTCACTGCCTCTGTTTCTCCTGCTCTCCCATCTCTCATATACACCATGTCCAAACATAAGAGAACCAAACTCTCACTGCCTCTGTTTCTCCTGCTCTCCCCATCTCTCATATACACAATGTCCAAACATAAGAGAACCAAACTTCCACTCTCACTGCCTCTGTTTCTCCTGCTCTCCCCATCTCTCATATACACCATGTCCAAACATAAGAGAACCAAACTTCCACTCTCACTGCCTCTGTTTCTCCTGCTCTCCCCATCTCTCATATACACCTTGTCCGAACATAAGGGAACCAAACTCTCACTGCCCCTGTTTCTCCTGCTCTCCCCATCTCTCATATACACCATGTCCAAACATAAGAGAACCAAACTTCCACTCTCACTGCCTCTGTTTCTCCTGCTCTCCCCATCTCTCATATACACCATGTCCAAACATAAGGGAACCAAACTCTCACTGCCTCTGTTTCTCCTGCTCTCCCCATCTCTCATATACACCATGTCCAAACATAAGAGAACCAAACTTCCACTCTCACTGCCTCTGTTTCTCCTGCTCTCCCCATCTCTCATATACACCATGTCCAAACATAAGGGAACCAAACTGTCACTGCCTCTGTTTCTCCTGCTCTCCCCATCTCTCATATACACCATGTCCAAACATAAGAGAACCAAACTTCCACTCTCACTGCCTCTGTTTCTCCTGCTCTCCCCATCTCTCATATACACCATGTCCAAACATAAGGGAACCAAACTCTCACTGCCTCTGTTTCTCCTGCTCTCCCCATCTCTCATATACACCATGTCCAAACATAAGAGAACCAAACTTCCACTCTCACTGCCTCTGTTTCTCCTGCTCTCCCCATCTCTCATATACACCATGTCCAAACATAAGGGAACCAAACTCTCACTGCCTCTGTTTCTCCTGCTCTCCCCATCTCTCATATACACAATGTCCAAACATAAGAGAACCAAACTTCCACTCTCACTGCCTCTGTTTCTCCTGCTCTCCCCATCTCTCATATACACAATGTCCAAACATAAGAGAACCAAACTCTCACTGCCTCTGTTTCTCCTGCTCTCCCCATCTCTCATATACACAATGTCCAAACATAAGAGAACCAAACTTCCACTCTCACTGCCTCTGTTTCTCCTGCTCTCCCCATCTCTCATATACACCATGTCCAAACATAAGAGAACCAAACTTCCACTCTCACTGCCTCTGTTTCTCCTGCTCTCCCCATCTCTCATATACACCATGTCCAAACATAAGAGAACCAAACTCTCACTGCCTCTGTTTCTCCTGCTCTCCCCATCTCTCATATACACAATGTCCAAACATAAGAGAACCAAACTTCCACTCTCACTGCCTCTGTTTCTCCTGCTCTCCCATCTCTCATATACACAATGTCCAAACATAAGAGAACCAAACTTCCACTCTCACTGCCTCTGTTTCTCCTGCTCTCCCCATCTCTCATATACACCATGTCCAAACATAAGAGAACCAAACTCTCACTGCCTCTGTTTCTCCTGCTCTCCCCATCTCTCATATACACAATGTCCAAACATAAGAGAACCAAACTTCCACTCTCACTGCCTCTGTTTCTCCTGCTCTCCCCATCTCTCATATACACAATGTCCAAACATAAGAGAACCAAACTTCCACTCTCACTGCCTCTGTTTCTCCTGCGCTCCCCATCTCTCATATACACCATGTCCAAACATAAGAGAACCAAACTCTCACTGCCTCTGTTTCTCCTGCTCTCCCCATCTCTCATATACACCATGTCCAAACATAAGAGAACCAAACTTCCACTCTCACTGCCTCTGTTTCTCCTGCTCTCCCCATCTCTCATATACACAATGTCCGAACGAACATAAGAGAACCAAACTCCCACTGTCACTGCCTCTGTTTCTCCTGCTCTCCCCATCTCTCATATACACCTTGTCCGAACGAACATAAGAGAACCAAACTTCCACTCTCACTGCCTCTGTTTCTCCTGCTCTCCCATCTCTCATATACACCATGTCCAAACATAAGAGAACCAAACTCTTACTGCCTCTGTTTCTCCTGCTCTCCCCATCTCTCATATACACAATGTCCAAACATAAGAGAACCAAACTTCCACTCTCACTGCCTCTGTTTCTCCTGCTCTCCCCATCTCTCATATACACCATGTCCAAACATAAGAGAACCAAACTTCCACTCTCACTGCCTCTGTTTCTCCTGCTCTCCCCATCTCTCATATACACCTTGTCCGAACATAAGGGAACCAAACTCTCACTGCCCCTGTTTCTCCTGCTCTCCCCATCTCTCATATACACCATGTCCAAACATAAGAGAACCAAACTTCCACTCTCACTGCCTCTGTTTCTCCTGCTCTCCCCATCTCTCATATACACCATGTCCAAACATAAGGGAACCAAACTCTCACTGCCTCTGTTTCTCCTGCTCTCCCCATCTCTCATATACACCATGTCCAAACATAAGAGAACCAAACTTCCACTCTCACTGCCTCTGTTTCTCCTGCTCTCCCCATCTCTCATATACACCATGTCCAAACATAAGGGAACCAAACTGTCACTGCCTCTGTTTCTCCTGCTCTCCCCATCTCTCATATACACCATGTCCAAACATAAGGGAACCAAACTCTCACTGCCTCTGTTTCTCCTGCTCTCCCCATCTCTCATATACACCATGTCCAAACATAAGAGAACCAAACTTCCACTCTCACTGCCTCTGTTTCTCCTGCTCTCCCCATTTCTCATATACACCATGTCCAAACATAAGAGAACCAAACTTCCACTCTCACTGCCTCTGTTTCTCCTGCTCTCACCATCTCTCATATACACCTTGTCCGAACATAAGGGAACCAAACTCTCACTGCCCCTGTTTCTCCTCTCCCCATCTCTCATATACACCTTGTCCGAACGAACATAAGAGAACCAAACTTCCACTCTCACTGCCTCTGTTTCTCCTGCTCTCCCATCTCTCATATACACCATGTCCAAACATAAGAGAACCAAACTCTCACTGCCTCTGTTTCTCCTGCTCTCCCCATCTCTCATATACACAATGTCCAAACATAAGAGAACCAAACTTCCACTCTCACTGCCTCTGTTTCTCCTGCTCTCCCCATCTCTCATATACACCATGTCCAAACATAAGAGAACCAAACTTCCACTCTCACTGCCTCTGTTTCTCCTGCTCTCCCCATCTCTCATATACACCATGTCCAAACATAAGGGAACCAAACTCTCACTGCCTCTGTTTCTCCTGCTCTCCCCATCTCTCATATACACCATGTCCAAACATAAGAGAACCAAACTTCCACTCTCACTGCCTCTGTTTCTCCTGCTCTCCCCATCTCTCATATACACCATGTCCAAACATAAGGGAACCAAACTCTCACTGCCTCTGTTTCTCCTGCTCTCCCCATCTCTCATATACACAATGTCCAAACATAAGAGAACCAAACTTCCACTCTCACTGCCTCTGTTTCTCCTGCTCTCCCCATCTCTCATATACACAATGTCCAAACATAAGAGAACCAAACTCTCACTGCCTCTGTTTCTCCTGCTCTCCCCATCTCTCATATACACAATGTCCAAACATAAGAGAACCAAACTTCCACTCTCACTGCCTCTGTTTCTCCTGCTCTCCCCATCTCTCATATACACCATGTCCAAACATAAGAGAACCAAACTTCCACTCTCACTGCCTCTGTTTCTCCTGCTCTCCCCATCTCTCATATACACCATGTCCAAACATAAGAGAACCAAACTCTCACTGCCTCTGTTTCTCCTGCTCTCCCCATCTCTCATATACACAATGTCCAAACATAAGAGAACCAAACTTCCACTCTCACTGCCTCTGTTTCTCCTGCTCTCCCATCTCTCATATACACAATGTCCAAACATAAGAGAACCAAACTTCCACTCTCACTGCCTCTGTTTCTCCTGCTCTCCCCATCTCTCATATACACCATGTCCAAACATAAGAGAACCAAACTCTCACTGCCTCTGTTTCTCCTGCTCTCCCCATCTCTCATATACACAATGTCCAAACATAAGAGAACCAAACTTCCACTCTCACTGCCTCTGTTTCTCCTGCTCTCCCCATCTCTCATATACACAATGTCCAAACATAAGAGAACCAAACTTCCACTCTCACTGCCTCTGTTTCTCCTGCGCTCCCCATCTCTCATATACACCATGTCCAAACATAAGAGAACCAAACTCTCACTGCCTCTGTTTCTCCTGCTCTCCCCATCTCTCATATACACCATGTCCAAACATAAGAGAACCAAACTTCCACTCTCACTGCCTCTGTTTCTCCTGCTCTCCCCATCTCTCATATACACAATGTCCGAACGAACATAAGAGAACCAAACTCCCACTGTCACTGCCTCTGTTTCTCCTGCTCTCCCCATCTCTCATATACACCTTGTCCGAACGAACATAAGAGAACCAAACTTCCACTCTCACTGCCTCTGTTTCTCCTGCTCTCCCATCTCTCATATACACCATGTCCAAACATAAGAGAACCAAACTCTTACTGCCTCTGTTTCTCCTGCTCTCCCCATCTCTCATATACACAATGTCCAAACATAAGAGAACCAAACTTCCACTCTCACTGCCTCTGTTTCTCCTGCTCTCCCCATCTCTCATATACACCATGTCCAAACATAAGAGAACCAAACTTCCACTCTCACTGCCTCTGTTTCTCCTGCTCTCCCCATCTCTCATATACACCTTGTCCGAACATAAGGGAACCAAACTCTCACTGCCCCTGTTTCTCCTGCTCTCCCCATCTCTCATATACACCATGTCCAAACATAAGAGAACCAAACTTCCACTCTCACTGCCTCTGTTTCTCCTGCTCTCCCCATCTCTCATATACACCATGTCCAAACATAAGGGAACCAAACTCTCACTGCCTCTGTTTCTCCTGCTCTCCCCATCTCTCATATACACCATGTCCAAACATAAGAGAACCAAACTTCCACTCTCACTGCCTCTGTTTCTCCTGCTCTCCCCATCTCTCATATACACCATGTCCAAACATAAGGGAACCAAACTGTCACTGCCTCTGTTTCTCCTGCTCTCCCCATCTCTCATATACACCATGTCCAAACATAAGGGAACCAAACTCTCACTGCCTCTGTTTCTCCTGCTCTCCCCATCTCTCATATACACCATGTCCAAACATAAGAGAACCAAACTTCCACTCTCACTGCCTCTGTTTCTCCTGCTCTCCCCATTTCTCATATACACCATGTCCAAACATAAGAGAACCAAACTTCCACTCTCACTGCCTCTGTTTCTCCTGCTCTCACCATCTCTCATATACACCTTGTCCGAACATAAGGGAACCAAACTCTCACTGCCCCTGTTTCTCCTCTCCCCATCTCTCATATACACCTTGTCCGAACGAACATAAGAGAACCAAACTTCCACTCTCACTGCCTCTGTTTCTCCTGCTCTCCCATCTCTCATATACACCATGTCCAAACATAAGAGAACCAAACTCTCACTGCCTCTGTTTCTCCTGCTCTCCCCATCTCTCATATACACAATGTCCAAACATAAGAGAACCAAACTTCCACTCTCACTGCCTCTGTTTCTCCTGCTCTCCCCATCTCTCATATACACCATGTCCAAACATAAGAGAACCAAACTTCCACTCTCACTGCCTCTGTTTCTCCTGCTCTCCCCATCTCTCATATACACCTTGTCCGAACATAAGGGAACCAAACTCTCACTGCCCCTGTTTCTCCTGCTCTCCCCATCTCTCATATACACCATGTCCAAACATAAGAGAACCAAACTTCCACTCTCACTGCCTCTGTTTCTCCTGCTCTCCCCATCTCTCATATACACCATGTCCAAACATAAGGGAACCAAACTCTCACTGCCTCTGTTTCTCCTGCTCTCCCCATCTCTCATATACACCATGTCCAAACATAAGAGAACCAAACTTCCACTCTCACTGCCTCTGTTTCTCCTGCTCTCCCCATCTCTCATATACACCATGTCCAAACATAAGGGAACCAAACTGTCACTGCCTCTGTTTCTCCTGCTCTCCCCATCTCTCATATACACCATGTCCAAACATAAGAGAACCAAACTTCCACTCTCACTGCCTCTGTTTCTCCTGCTCTCCCCATCTCTCATATACACCATGTCCAAACATAAGGGAACCAAACTGTGACTGCCTCTGTTTCTCCTGCTCTCCCCATCTCTCATATACACCATGTCCAAACATAAGAGAACCAAACTTCCACTCTCACTGCCTCTGTTTCTCCTGCTCTCCCCATCTCTCATATACACCATGTCCAAACATAAGGGAACCAAACTCTCACTGCCTCTGTTTCTCCTGCTCTCCCCATCTCTCATATACACAATGTCCAAACATAAGAGAACCAAACTTCCACTCTCACTGCCTCTGTTTCTCCTGCTCTCCCCATCTCTCATATACACAATGTCCAAACATAAGAGAACCAAACTCTCACTGCCTCTGTTTCTCCTGCTCTCCCCATCTCTCATATACACAATGTCCAAACATAAGAGAACCAAACTTCCACTCTCACTGCCTCTGTTTCTCCTGCTCTCCCCATCTCTCATATACACCATGTCCAAACATAAGAGAACCAAACTTCCACTCTCACTGCCTCTGTTTCTCCTGCTCTCCCCATCTCTCATATACACCATGTCCAAACATAAGAGAACCAAACTCTCACTGCCTCTGTTTCTCCTGCTCTCCCCATCTCTCATATACACAATGTCCAAACATAAGAGAACCAAACTTCCACTCTCACTGCCTCTGTTTCTCCTGCTCTCCCATCTCTCATATACACAATGTCCAAACATAAGAGAACCAAACTTCCACTCTCACTGCCTCTGTTTCTCCTGCTCTCCCCATCTCTCATATACACCATGTCCAAACATAAGAGAACCAAACTCTCACTGCCTCTGTTTCTCCTGCTCTCCCCATCTCTCATATACACAATGTCCAAACATAAGAGAACCAAACTTCCACTCTCACTGCCTCTGTTTCTCCTGCTCTCCCCATCTCTCATATACACAATGTCCAAACATAAGAGAACCAAACTTCCACTCTCACTGCCTCTGTTTCTCCTGCTCTCCCCATCTCTCATATACACCATGTCCAAACATAAGAGAACCAAACTCTCACTGCCTCTGTTTCTCCTGCTCTCCCCATCTCTCATATACACCATGTCCAAACATAAGAGAACCAAACTTCCACTCTCACTGCCTCTGTTTCTCCTGCTCTCCCCATCTCTCATATACACAATGTCCGAACGAACATAAGAGAACCAAACTCCCACTGTCACTGCCTCTGTTTCTCCTGCTCTCCCCATCTCTCATATACACCATGTCCGAACGAACATAAGAGAACCAAACTCCCACTCTCACTGCCTCTGTTTCTCCTGCTCTCCCCATCTCTCATATACACCATGTCCGAACGAACATAAGAGAACCAAACTCCCACTGTCACTGCCTCTGTTTCTCTTGCTCTCCCCAACTCTCACTATTATGAGCAAATGGAGACCCCTATGCTGGCCACCCCACGACCCGGGAGGACAAAATAGAGAAGGCATTTCCCTGGAAGATGATCAAGGAAACGTGCTGGAAGAGCCATTCCAGCCTGCAAGGCTCACACTTGTGAGTAACCAACTCTGTGCCAATGGTTGTGAGTAGGGTGGTGGTGCTAGGGTCAAGGACACCAGAAGTCTCCACTCCTACGGGCTCGACCACAAACTTGTCGGACAATGATTTATATTTGGAGAGTTTACCCTCCTTTACCCAAAGTGCAGCAGAGCCTGGGTTTCATGCAGACTGCACCAGGTTGCTGCTGGAGAATGTATCACTGTAAGTGGCATCACAGATGAGGGGCTTACCACCGTGGAATAGGAAGATAGTCATGCCATCTAGCCTTTTGCCATCCCCTCGGTCCAGCCCCGAGATTATGACTATTTTATCAACTGCTAAACTTTCATAAATATTCAATTTCTTAAGCTGTTTGTTTTTGTAGCATTGATGTTGTTGTTGTTGCCATATTCCTCATGATCATCAGATCTGCCAACCTCTAAAATCCCAAACAGGGAGTACCATGAAAAAAAGTGCCCCAAAACGGAGAGATTTTACATAACGAAAGCTATACCTATTCTCACATGAGAATACATCTATCATCGACTGCAAAGTGGGTGGGAGATCTCCCGTCAAACGAGGAGAAGTTGACAGGTTTGTGTATAGGTCCATAAAGAGGTGAATGGATTTTTAGGCAGATGTATAGAAAAGTATATAGGTCTGTTAAGAAGTAAATGATCTTTTAGTCAGAATTGTTGTAGGGAATTGTTGAGAATGTGTAGAACAGTATAGAAGTGTAAATGTCTGTATATAGGCAATATTCAACTTGTATATAGGTGTATTGTAGATTAAAATGCCATAATATATCAATATAGAGCTGTATATAATATGGAATGAAGGTGCATGGCGTAGTGGTTAGGGTATTCAGATCACAATCATAAGTTGCACATTGTTTGCTAGAACAAGACACTTTATTTCATTTTGCTCCAATTCATTCAGCTGCCAAAAATGAGTTTTATTTGAAATTCATATAATAATAATAATGAAATTATTGTGTACAGTGCTCAGGTGTACTACAACTCATCAAAGGTGCATATATAGTACATAGAATAATGTACAAATGTCAGGAAAATGAACAGTGTACGAGTAATGAAATACATGTGTGCATGTATATGGAGGGGTGACATCAGGTGTAGTGTTGGCGAATCTCAGGAAGCATGGAGGTTTTAAAGGGTGCAGTGTCTCGACAGCTAACGACTGATGCAGGTAGTTTGTTCCATGCTTCAGCAACACTGAGCGTCAAAAAATGTTTCCGAAAGTCTTGGGAGCTGTGCTGTTTTCTGACTTTGTAGGCATGCCCACGTGTGTTAGACACAATGAAATCAAAAAGGTGCTCAGGGTTGTTGTTGGCAAGATGGTTAATGATTTTGTGGGTGTTTGCCAAGTCAGTTGCCAGACATCAGAGCTTCAATGTATCCATGACCAGGGAAGCAAGGCGCTCAGAGTATGGTAGATGCCTGATGGAGGGTATTCGCTTGGTTCCACGTCTCTGAATAGTTTCCAGGCGGTCAATGTTCTGAGCAAGATAGGGGTTGCAGACTGGTGATGCAAATTCTAAGTGTGGCTGCACTATAGATATACACAGCTTTTAATAGATAGCTGGAGAGCGGCTGATAAAGGTCTTGTTGAGTGATGCTAAGACACCCTCAGCCTTCTTGACAATTTTAGAGATGTGCTTCGTCTAACGCAAATCGCTGCTGACAGTAATGCCCAGGCCACGTTCGTAAGAAGACTTCTTGATATTAGTGTTGTGGAGGGAGTATGTGGACACTCGGTTTTTACTCCCAAAATGCATGGTGGTACATTTGTCCTCAGCCAGCTTGAGTTGCCAGTCCGTGATCCATTGTTGCATTGTGTCCAGGTCTGATTGCAGGAAAGATCTATAGTGTTCAGGATCTGTCCTTTTTATCTCAAGGTCATCTGCATATTTCAGTACTGTGGTATTCTTTAAGTTGGCATCTATGTCATGGAACTGGCCTTATTATACCATGTGTCACATTGAATCATCCTGTGTTAAGGGTGTATGTTTCTGTGGAATGCTCAGTCACTGACACATTAATTTCATGAGTAGGCAGTTCTGTCAATTGAATCAACTGGTGTGCTTGTTGTCTGAAATGATGGTGGTCCATCATTTATGTACAGTGTAGCTTCCATACATGCAGGGTTGGATTTAGACCGGGTGGGGTGAGGGGGCACATACACAAACAAAATTAGAATTCCCTCCCACCCTAGTTTTACATATCAAAGTTAGCTTGGTGCAAGTAACTGGAATTGTAAAGTTTTACATACAGGTATTAAATTAAAAAATTCTAACCATCTTTAAACTAAAAATCGCAGCTGAGGGTAAAATAAATTGCTACAGCCATTGCTAGTGAGGCCCTGCACTGCAGCGGACCCAGGAAAATTGCCGCTATTGCCCTCCTCATTAAATCTGGCCCTACATACATGGTCAGTGGACAACAAGAACTAGTTCCAACAGGGTGGTGGATGAAGCTCTACATTGCAAGCTGCCAATGATGTCAGCCGCACAACAGCCAACTCCCCCAAATATTTCGAATGCCACATAAATAAATATTGAATTTTTGGGGAGTTGGTCCACTGACAATGAATTTCTGTTCATTGTTAATGGCTCACCTTACAAGCATTGATGGCTCGCCTTAACAGGGTTAATGGCTCACCTTACAAGCATTGATGGCTCACCATACCAGGGTTAATGGCTCAACTTACTAGCATTGATGGCTCACCATACCAGGGTTAATGGCTCAACTTACTAGCGTTGATGGCTCACCATACCAATGTATCAGGTGATGTCCATGCACACACATACATATACCCACTAACTGGGAGATTCTTCTTGACTTCTAGTAGCTCCAATTTGGTGAACTGTTGTGCAGAGAGTAGCAAGCAAGTATGGCTGTCATGGGATTTCCTATAAATATGACAGGAAAGATCTGCTCATCAATCTTCTTGACTGAAAGAAGTAGAAACTAGCATTTAATCAAGAGAAATGCCCACACCTCGGATGGAAGCTCCAGTCATTTCGAACAGCAGATGTAGTGAAGAGAGTTGTAGCTCCAAGATTGCATGCAACTATTTCTGGGTTGGAGTCAAAATGTACAAAATGATCATCTTGAGAGATGTTGTAGTCAGTCATCAGTTTGATGAGCTCAGCTTGTGATGATGCAGTGTTGAGAGTTCTACAGTTGAGTGTGATCACTTTATAAGACTGGCTAGGTCTAGAGATATTTTTGTTGGGTCATTGATGATCGAAGCTCAGTTGTCTGAAAGAATTTACGTCAGGCTTGTCATTGACTGCAGGAGCAGTATTGCATGACCGCATGAATGTCTGATTGGCAAGAGTTTAACCTTGGTGCTGTAGTTGAACTTCATGTTTTTTCTAATGGTTAAATACAATTTGGTGCTCATAACAAAGCCTTACCTATAGTCATGAATCTTGGGTAGTGACTGAAAGAATACAATCAGTTGGAGATGGTTGCAGCTGACAGGAGTGTTTGAGGACTCTTCCCCTACGACACTCTTAAGAAGAAGAAGAAGAAGGAGGAGGAGATACATATGCGGCTTGCCAGACCTGCATATTTTATGGTTCTCTGTTAACTCGATCAATGCACCTTCCTGTTGTGAAGTGAAATGATCATCTGTGAAGTTGCTCTGTCCTATTTGCCAAAACATCTATCTGTTAATGATTGCCACAAGAACTAAAGCTAGCCATAAAGATGGAGGTCTTTTTTCTTTCTTGAGGTTAGGCTCCACTACATCCATTGTGTTCAGCTCCAAACAGGATCAACAGATAAAGGTATTTAAAAATGTATACATTTGTAAACACTATTGGATGGCAGTTGACTCTCCTGAGTGCCTCCGCCATTTGACATGGTTTATTTTTTGTCCCATGGAGTATCCAAAAGAAGTGACCCATCTCACTAAGTGAGGTTGCCGGTTTAGTTTCCAACAATCTGACCATATAACGGGCTGTACTCTTAGACACAGATTTAGTCAATATTTATAACCAAACTATTTTAGTATATCAGTATATATTATTATCATCGTCGTTTAACGTCCACTTTCTACGCTCATACAGAACTGTTTCTGGCTAGATTTCTACAGCTGGATGCCCTTCCTAATGCCAATCACATTTACAGTGTGTGCTAGGTGCTTTTTGCCATGACTCCTACATGACCACTTTACAGTGTTGGCTGGGTGCTTTTTGTTGTGACACCTACACGACCACTTTACAGTGTGTGCTGGGTGCTTTTTGTCTTGACACCTACACAACCACTTTACAGTGTGGGCTGGATGCCTTTTTGTGATACCAACATAACTTTAGAGTGCAAGGGTGGTGTGGGCTGATGATATATATATATATATATATATATATATATATATATATATATATATATATATATATAAGTTTATCCCAGGTTCAATCGGGGTAACCACAGTAAGTAAGTACTCAATACAAAGCAGAGTATAATATATAACTTTAGCTTTGTCACCAGTAAGTGATGCTTATTGCAGAAATTTGGTTCCCACACCTAGGAACCTAGGTGTGGAACAAATTTTTCTTCTTCCCTGTTAAATATATTTTTCTTGTTCTCTTTCTGATGAAGTGCAATCACAGACATATACTGCATACGAATGAACATTGCATAATGCAGTCAGGGGATGTAGACTGTTGCGTAAATGTACAGAAACATGTTAAAGATTGAGCATACAATAAATTTCTCCTTCTGTCCACAACCAGCTACCTAGTTTTTGTTACAGCATTCATTGTGGCATTCGCTATGCCAATTGGCGGTGGGGTATCTGAAGCTGGATCTTAACCCAAATTTTAGCTCACAACTCGAAGCAAAAACACAGCCAAGAGATGGCTCATATCTCGAAAAACTCATTATTTGGGACACTTGTAAGTCAAGGTACCACTGTATAGAGTAATGTAAATGGTAAACGGTTAACCTATGCAAACGTGGAAAAACAGAAATAAAAATGGTGATGATAATGATGATATATATATATAGACATACACACACACACATATATGATATGTACACACACACACACATATATATATATATGATATGTTGTTTCCTTGAGCAAGACACTTTATTTCACATTGTTCCAGTTTACTCAGCTGTAGAAATGAGATGATAGGGACTGGGGTCGATATCATTCCACTGTAAAGTGGACATGTAGGTGCCACGGTAAAAAAAAAAGCACCCAGCACTCACTGTAAATGAGGTTGGTGTTAGGAAGGGCATCCAGCTGTAGAAATCAAGCCAGAATCAGTTCACATCCCACCCTTGCAAGCAGGGAAAAGTAAAATGATGATGATGATGATGATTATATATATATAATGTGTTTGTGTTTATTTACTTCCTACACTAACAGTTTGACATGAAGGGATCAATAAAATATATAACAAAAAATGATAAAAATAAGTAAAAGAATTAGTTTATTTTCACTGTAGTGTAAATCTGTCAAACGGTTTATACAATACTGTAATATATGATACCAATATCCTCTAACCTGATTAACAACAGTGACTAGATGAACGCCTTCGTCTTTTTCAAGGAAAATAGGAAAACATGTACGATGAAATCAATAAAAAAAATAACACGATATAATGTTTATCGATTTCATTATCATCATCATTGTTTTTACATCTGTTTTTCCATGCTTGCATGGGTTGGACAGGTCCTTCTCAGCACAGCAGCTCTCCCCTTGTCACGTTCCTTTGTTATTATTATTATATATATATATATGGTAGAGTGGACAGCTTCCGTTACCTGGGTGACAAAATCAACAGTGGGAGAGGGTGCTCTGAAAGTACAGTAGCTAGAGTCAAAACTGGATGGAAAAAGTTCAGAGAGCTTATACCACTATTAGCCGCTAAAGGGTTCTCCCTAAAAATGAAAGGCAGGCTGTATGATGCCTGCATACGAACAGCAATGTTGCATGGCAGTGAAACCTGGGCATTGTGTGCAGAGGATATACGCAGACTGGAGAGGAACGAAGCTTGCATGCTCCGCTGGATGTGTAACAGTAATATACGTGAACGGCAAAGCATAAACGAACTAAGGAAAAAATTAGAAATAAGAGGGATCAGATGTTGTTTACTCGAGAGAAGGCTACGTTGGTATGGACACGTGATGCGCATGAAAGTCGATAGCTGTATAACAAAGTGCAGGGCAATAAAGATAGACGGTAGCCACGGAATAGGCAGACCTAGAAAAACCTGGGACGAGCTGATAAACTCCGACCTCACACACTTACACCTCTCCAAGACAATGTCACTGGACCGAGACCTTTGGCGCTACATAGTAATAGAGAAGACCCGCCTTACCTAAGTACAAAGTGAAACCTACTACAGTCAGTAGGCACCTCTAACAAAATACACCCCCGTCCCACTACCCCCACATATCCACACCACCCCTTTCTCTGTAAAGTTATGTTGGTACCACAACATCCAGCCCGAAACAAATGAGGTCGTGTAGGTCTCACGACAAAAAAACACACAGTCCACGCTGTAATGTGGCCGTGTAGGTAACACGGTAAAAACCTCCCAGTTCCACACTGTAAACGTGGTTGGTGTTAGGAAGGGCATCCAGCCGTAGAAAACCTGCCAGACAGTCCTATGCGAGCAGGACAACCAATCTTGCCTCAAGTGGGAAAACTCCCGTCCAAACCCATGCAAGCGTGGAAGATGGACGTTAAACGATGATGATGCTGATGATGATGACACACACACACATAAGCTAGATACAGTCATGCTATATTTGATTCTTTAAAGTCCTGTATTATAATTTCATTCAACAACACTACCAGCTCTCTCTCTCTTCCATTTTCTTTCTCTGTTTCCTTCTCTCTCTCTCTCTCTCTCTCTCTCTCTCTCTCTCTCTCTCTCTCTCTCTCTCAATCTACTCTCTCACAACCACTACCGCTTTCTCTCTATTTATGGAGGTACCCGGAAAACCCTGTATCTCGGGAACCCGTGCTCCAATATACGTGAAACTTGTTTTATTCCATTTGTATTCCCATTTTACAGCAACTTCCTTTTAAAGTATGTTCCTATTATGCACCGTTTTAGCTGTATTAAGTTACAGACAAGCACACAATCACAGACTTTTAGTAGTATATAGATAAATATATTAATGTCAGGTCACGTCTGAGTACTACTGGTAACATGTATGTACAACCTGTCACATGGTTGGATCATCAGTGACTAAACTGGAAACCGCACCAAGCCTGTTTGATGAGGAGGGTGACTAGACACCCTTCAGGATGTAAAACAAGACCTGACAAAGGGCAGAGGAACTCACAAGAGTCAACATTCATCTAACAATGTGTATATATGTATATACTGTGTGGGTGTGTAAATGTATATATGTGGGTATGTGTGGGTGTGTAAATGTATATATGTGGGTATGTGTGGGATTGGTTGCATGTACGTGTGTATTTTTATTTACTTATTTTATTTTTATTTTATTATTTTAATGTTTAATTTCATCTTTCTATCTATTTTACCTAGTTATTATTGATCTGGGAAAAACCTTTGGCTGCATTATGCGCAGGAACATAGAAATAATCGGGCTAGATATCCAATCATGTGGTTAAACCACTTTGAGTGAAGGACCCCTATCCTTTGTCAGGGCATTTTTCTAGTAGAAGACAACTCAGGAAACTGGGATAATTCCAACATAAAACCTACGGCTCAGTAGTTACCGATGATATTGATCTTTTCTTCGTTTCGGATTATAGCTACTGTTGCTCAGAGAGTGGGATTGGCTCAGGCCACAGTCTTTCTTCACTTTAAAAAAAATCTTCACGCACAGGCATTGTACAATAACATTAATAATATTATTTATAAGATCTCAACTGAATGGCTGGCTGTAGCCTTAAAAAGAAACCAATCAATGATGTCTCAAAACAGTATGAAAGTAAATGGCAATAAGGGCTCTGGAACCACACCGGGTGAAAGGGTCTGACCTGGCAGGGGCTCAGGGCATCACAGCTTGGCCCTGGCTGTCATCATGCCACTATGATAGAACCAATAAAACTTAAAACAAGAAAAACATTGAATATTGGCTGTTGGAAATTACGAACACTTCTTCTCAGTGATTCCTCAGAACATCCTGAATGAAGGACCACTCTTGTTGAGGAGCTTCATCGTTATGATCTTGACATCGTTGCTTTATCTGAGATGAGGTTAGCTGGAGATGGTCATCTTGCAGAATATTGTGGAGAATATACATTCTTCTGGTAAGGAAGAGATGAAGGAACCAGAAGAGAGGCTGGGGTAGCATTTGCTGTTAAGACTGCACTTGTGGATAAGTTGGAAGAATTTCCAGTGGGGATTAGTGAGTGTCTTATGTACATGAAAATTCCATTGAACAAAGGAAGGTATGCGACCCTGGTGAGTGTGTATGCTCCAACTATGAATTCTGTTGATGAGGAAAATGGATCTTTCTACTATGCTTTGAAAGGTGTTATAAGAAATATCCCTCAGGCAGACAAGGTCATCATGCTGGATGACTTTACTGCTAGAGTGGGTAGGGATTTTAACACATTGAATGTAATCGGAAGGCATGGGGTTGGAAAGTCTAACAGCAATAGTATGCTTCTGCTGCAGATGTATGAGGAGCTGGATCTGTTTGTTACCAACACCATGTTTCAGCACCCTGCATCTAAAGAATGGCATTTTCTGGACTACATCCTTGTCAGGGTGCATGACACATGGGATGTGCAGTGTGTTCGTGTTCTTCGTGGGGCTGAGTGCTGGACGGACCATTGCCTGCTCTGTGCAAAAGGGAAATTAATTACAAAATGTAAAATCGGGGCAGCTGGTGTTACCTTGCCTAAAATACTGAATGTTGCTCGTCTTAGGGATAATACTGTGAAGAGGGCATTGAGAGAAGAAATGAATGTTGCAGATATTGGTGAGGATTGGCCGACCCATAAAAAGTCGATTTATGATGTAGGCAGGCGTGTTCTGGGATTAGTACAAAGAAAGCATTAAGACTGGTTTAAAGAAAATGATGAACATATTGATGGATTGTTGGCTGATAAGAGGTATGCTCTCTCATGCTACTTGGCAGCAAAACCACAGGAGAAGAATATGTTGCATAAGGAACTGAAGGATGTGAAATCACATGTGATGAAAGATAAGTGGAGTAGTGAGAAAGATGATGAGATACAAGCTGCATCAGATTCCAATAACACAAAATAGTTGTACAATCTCTTGCGTGAAGTTTATGGACCGTCTTCTTCTCTGGTGACACCGCTTCACAGCAGGGATGGCAAGGAATTCTGCGAAGGTGGTGAGAACACTTTCATGGACTTTTGAATCAACTGTCTGTTGTCAATGAGGATTTCCACAATCTAATCCCTGAAAAACCTGTGAAAGTAGCTCTTACAGAACCACCGACTTTAGAGGAAGTTGCAGTAGCTGTCTCGAAGCTGAACAGTGGAAGGTCTTCAGGTATGGATGGCATACATGTAGAGCTCTTACAATATGGTAGTGAGAAACTTCTCGACATTTTCACTCTTTGTTTGGCAAGATATGGGCTAGTGAATCTGTGCCTGAGGACTGGAGAGATGCAGTAATGGTAGTCTTGTACAAGGGAAAGGGGAACATGGTTGATAGTGGAAACTACAGGGGTATATCATTGTTTTCTGTTGTAGGAAAAATTTTATGTAGGGTGATTCTGGACCGTTTGCTGACACATATTGCAGATTGTGTTCTTCCTGAAAGTCAATCTGGTTTTCGTGCTAGACACGGCACCACTAATATGATCTCAGCTAGACAGCTTCAGAAGAAGTGTATGTAACAGAGTTTGGATCTCTATCAGGTTTTTATCAATCTGATAACAGCTTTTGATACTCTTAACAGAAATTCATTGTGGAAGGTTCTCCAGAAACTTGGTTGCTCTGATAAGTTCCTTGCTCTAGTTAGGTCTTTCCATGATGACATGGAGACTTGGGTTAATGTCAGAGGTAACATGTCAGAGCCTATCTCAGTGAAAAATGGAGTGAAGCAGGGGGATATTCCAGCACCAACCCTATTTGCCATATACTTTGTGATGGTTTTCTATATTGCATTCAGGAATTGCAAGCATGGTGTTTACATCTACTATCAAACCTTTAGCAGTATATTTAATATCAGGCGCTATGCTGCAAAAACAAAAGTATTTACCTCTATCATAAGAGACCTTTTGTATGCAGATGATTGCAATCTTATAGCGCACACAGAGACTGATATGCAGCACCTTTTGAATGCATTTTCTGATGCTTGCACTGCCCTAGGATTGACTGTCAGTCTCAAGAAAACTATTGTCATGTACCAACCTGCTCCTGGTAAGTAGAATGAACCAAATATCTATGTGTATGGTAAAAGACTTGGAGTGGTTGATCAATTTGTCTACATAGGAAGCACAGTCCATCAATAAAACAATCTTGATAATGAAATTCCACTCAGGATTAGGAAAGCAAGTGATGCTTTTGGAAAGCAAGTAAGGTGCTTCTGGAGTCAGTGAGACATATGCAAGAAGATAAAGGTAAAGGTGTACAAGGCATTTGTGCTCTCCTATCTTCTTTATGCCTGTGAGACCAGGGTCACATATTGACACCACCTTAAACAATTGGAATATAGTGTCTCAGATGGATCCATAGCGTTCACATCAGTGATGTTGAGATTTTGGAAAGTTCTCTGTGTGAAAGCATAGAAGCTCTTGTGATGAAGCAAAGACTCTAATGGAGTGGTCATCTTGCCAGGATGGAGGATTCTAAGATACCAAAACAACTGTTTAATGAGAGTTAGTTAAAGGAAAATGACCTCCACATAAACCAAAAAAGAGATATAAGGATTCATTGATACATGGGAAAGCGTAGCTGCTGATTGTAGTAAATGGAGAAAGATTGTACTGAGGGGAAAATTGCTTTTGAAGCATCTCGAATCATATATGAGAAAGTAAAAAGGGATGTCAGGAATGGCATTGCTGTTACATTTCCAGACAGCCAAGGTCCTCCTATGGCGCTGACATGCAGCATCTGTGTCTATGCAAGGCTCTGCCTCAGCAAAGCTGGACTCGAAAGTCATCTTTGCAGTCATAAAGTGAAACCAGTGGTTGACTACCAGGCTACTGGTATAATTCTGAAGTTATAGTCAGGGTGGAGTATCTGCAAATTTCTCATTAGTTCTGCATAGATATTCTCCTTTTTGCTAATCTTTAATATTATATTAGCATCTGCTGGGCAGCTATCTTCCTCTCCTGTGCATGCCTTCTTTTCCCATATCATTATATCTGGTCTGGGTATGAGATTTTGATTATCATACAGGGAGTATCTTTCAAGGAGTTCCTTCCCAACTCTCATGATCTTAACTGTCTCATGCAGACAGACTTGCTCAATAGATGGGCTCCTATGCTTAAAGTTTCGTAAATGTTGGTGTTAGGACAGGCACAACAAACACATTGTGAGCCACTGTTTTATTGTGTGCAGAGAGTTCCGATGACGATATTTTTTTAATTGGGTGTAATATTCCCTGGTTATGCATTCCTTATTACAAATACCATTATAGGACATATTCTCATCTATACCCAGGAATCTGTAGCAGTGAAACAGTTAGGTTATTGATACAAATGTTGCTAGATTGGGTCAATGTGTGTGTGTGTGTGTGTGTGTGTGTGTGTGTGTGTGTGTGTGCATCATCATCATCGTCGTTTTTATGTTCATTTTTCCACACGTGCATAATGGGTTGGACGGGTCCTTCTCAGCTCGCCCTCTCTCCACTCACTGTGTTTGTTTGTCATCTCTTCTGTGAGTCTCAGTGATTTGCGATCAGCTCTCACCACATCAGACCTGGTCTTTCTTGGTCTACCTCTACTGTGGCTCCCTTTCACAGGGATTTCCTGGCACTTCTTTACCCAACAATCATCATCCATGTGCATCACATGTCTGTACCAACAGTCTTCTCTCCTGCACATCACCTCAGATTCTTCTTAACCCAGCTTCGCCCTCAGTTCATCCACGTTCTACTTTCTATCACATCTTACCTGTTTAATTACTTTCATAAGGTAAAATATTTAAATGATGCTTTATATCTGCATCCTAGTTGTTAGGGTTTGGGGCTTAGGATTATAATGCCATGTGTTTGATTCCTGACCTTGGTTGTGTGTTATGGGTTTGAGCAAAGAACTTGATTTTTTATGTTGGTCATGTCAAGTCATTTGAAAAGAAATACCAGAAACAGAAGTATCTCGATGTTAATCTTGTGATGAATTTCCACTCCATCTAGGGAGAGAGTAGTCTTGTACTCCCAGTCATGAGTTGCCAATGAACTAGGGATATGTTCCGACCTAATGAGACTCTGGGCTTTGGACAAACTTTAACCTCTTTTTTAATCATGATTAAGTCCTGTATCTCTTGTGTGTACACTTAAAGCACTGTGAGTACACTCAGAACCCTTGAAGTACACTTACAGCCCTGTATTTACACATGGGCCCTATTAGTATACTTAGAGACCTATATTTACACTCAGGGCACTGTAAGTATACACAGGACCCTGAAATACATGCAGAAACCTAGGAGGACACTCGGAGCACTGTATTTACACCCAGGGCCCTGTGAGTATACATGGAGACCAAGTGGGTACACTCAGAACCTGTGAATACACCCAAAAACATTGTGAGTATACTCATAGCCATGTATGTACACGCAGGGCCCTCAGTGTCCACTCAGTTCTGTAGCTACACACAAAGTCCTGCTGGTAAATATACACTCATGGCTAAACAAACACATGTGTGTAAGTTTACACAAATGTATGTTTACACATATGTATAAACTCTATTTAAGTCTATTTTATATCAATATCCTGTAACATTGGCAATTTCTTAGTAACTGAATACCATTGCTTTTCTAGGAAAGAGAGAAACAGAACAAGTGAAAGGTGAAATCAAAAGAAACTAATAAAATTAGTTTTAGAACGTAAAGCCTTTTCAATCATGTGTTGTTTACACTTTGAGGATATCATTGCCTGCAACAGTGTGCAGTATTATGTTAGGTGACGAAGTTGGGTCTTCTGTATTTCTTTGTGACACCAGAGGTCATAATCGTGTGTCATCGCCTTTGAGAGGTGCAATTGGGTATGGTTGGCTTTTATCACCTCATCCCAGGTCTTCTTTGGTCTCCCCTCTCCATGGCTTCCATTGACTTCTAGTGCTCTGCACCTTTTTATGTAGCTGTCATACGCATCACATGTCCATACCAACGCTACCGCTTCTCCTGCACACAGCATTTGATTCCTCTTAGGTTCAGTCTCTCTCTCAAATCGTTTATGCTTTGCCGTTTGCGTATATTACTATTACACATCCGTCGGAACATGCAAGCTTTGTTTCTTTCTAATCTATGCAAGTCTTCTACACACAGCGTCCAGGGCTCACTACCATGTAACATTGCTGTTTGTATACACGCATCATACTGTCTGCCTTTCATTTTGAAGGAAAAGCTTTCTGCCACTGCTAGCTGCAAAAGGCTTTTCCCTCAAAATGAAAGGCAAAAGGTTAGGAAGGGCATCCAGCTGTAAAAATCAAGCCAAAATCAGTTCCCGTATGAATAAGACAAGGTCATCCGACCTGGCAGTGCCCACAACAGGACAACCCGTCTAACCCAGGCTAGCGTGGAAGAATAGACATAAAACGGTTATGATTATGATATATATATATGTATATATATGTATATGTGTGTATATATAGTTATACTTGGGGAGGGTCATATTTGTGTAATATTGTCAGAATTAATAACAGAACACACTCACTGTTTGGTTGGTTTTCACTTCTGTGTCTTTTATATGGATTAATTTAATTTATTCAGTCCTCAATGTTCCCATTGACTGACCAACAGTCAAAAATACAGATACAATATAGACACAAACACATATATATAGTCTATCAAAGTTCTTTCGCTGCACATCTGCAACATCATCAGTGGTGCTATTGTTTCCTCCCGTTGCATTGTATGTCTACGCCATCTTTATTTAGTCTGTTTATATATTTATTTCATCATCATCATCATCATCATCGTTTAACGTCCATGTTCCACGCTTGCATGGGTTTGGACGGGAGTTTTCCCACTTGAGGCAAGAGTGGTTGTCTTGTTCGCATAGGACTGTCTGGTGGGTTTTCTACAGCTGGATGCCCTTCCTAACACCAACCACATTTACAGTGTGGGACTGGGAGGTTTTTACCGTGTTGCCTACACGGCCACATTACAGCGTGGACTGTGTGTTTTTTTGTCGTGACACCTACACGATCTCATTTGTTTCGGGCTGGATGTTGTGGCACTAACGTAACTTTACGTTGAAAGGGGCGGTGTGGTGTGACGGGGGCGTATTTTGTTAGAGAATCTGTATTTTTTGTTATTGCTTGTTAAATACGAGGATCTTATTCAAACCTTACCTTCTCGCTCACAACTCAACACCCATCCCTCCCACCCCCACGCACCACCATTATTATTACGTGGACCAATCATAAGCCAGAGGCCTATACTATCGCTTACCTGGTTGCCTTTCGATATGATGGATGGATGGACTACGGAATTCTGGAGAGTGGAAGAGAGAAAAATCTGGACGCTCAGCGACAATGCCAAAGATAAAGACAAATTCACCTCGAGGACGAGAATGCGAGCATTCCTCTTTGTTTCGGCCGCAGATGGCTAACATAACCCCATCTCCCCCGCTCCCCACCGCTCCCACCCTCCAAACGCAATCCAAAACTTCAGAGTTGGTACCATGAATGTAGGCACCTTAAAGGGTCGCTCTAACGAGGTTGTAGAAATGCTCGAACGTAAGGAGGTCGATGTTTGTTGTATTCAAGAGACCAGGTGGAGGGGTGGGTCTGCTAGATTCATTGAGGATAAAAAACGATGCTATAAGCTTTTCTGGGTGGGAAATGACGATGGGCTGGGTGGAGTAGGAATCATGGTAGCAGAAAAGTGGGCAGATAAGATAATAGACGTAAATAGAGTGAACGACAGAATAATTAAAATAAGACTTGTCCTCAATAGAACTACGGTGACAGTAATATCTGCGTCCGCACCCCAATCCGGACTGCCCGGCACTATAAAAGACAGATTCTATGAGACACTGATGCTCACTACCTCCCAAATAACCGACAGTGACTATATAATTATTGCAGGCGACCTAAATGGTCACGTTGGACAACATCGTGACGGCTACGACGAAATCCATGGAGGCTATGGGTTTGGTACTAGAAATGAGGAAGGCTCCAGAATCCTGGAATTCTGTGACGCAAATAACCTAACTATCTGTAACACTAACTTCAAAAAACGTGACAATCACCTGATCACCTATAGATCGGGGGAATACACAAGCCAGGTAGATTATATCCTTACCAGAAGACGTGACAGAGTGTCTGTTGTAAACACTAAATCCCTCCCCCATGAAGAATGCACCTCCCAACATAGACTGATAATTAGCGACCTAATTGTCAGGACAAGACGTACTAGACAACAGAAGAGGACTATCCTCAGGAGAAAAATATGGAAGCTAAAGGACCCCACAGCCAGAAATAAATTTAAAAGCATACTACTTGATGCTTTCGACAGTAAGGAAGAGCAATTAGAGTCGTACAATATAGAGGAGCAGTGGGAATTCCTGAAAGCAAACCTGCTGATGGCGGCAGACGAAGTCTGTGGCTGGAGCAGGCCTGTAGGCAGGAGGAGAGTAACATGATGGTGGAACAGTAAGGTGGAGGAGTCAATTAAGGCCAAAAAGCAGGCTTGGAAAGTATGGTGGGATGGGGGAAGTAGAGAAGACTATCAAGTGGCCAGGAGGGAAGCTAGGAGACAAGTGTACTTCGCAAGAACAACGCGAGGACCAAAAACGTGAGGTGTTCAGGATTGCTAGGCAATGTGTCAAGGAAAACCGTGATATTGTCGGGGAGAAGTGTGTACTTAATGATGATGGCGTACTTGCCATCACCGACGCTGATAAGAAGGTAGCTTGGAAGTGTCGCTATGAAAGGCTACTAAATGAGGAGAATAAATGGGAGAAAGACAGTCTCCCCCACATCGACCCAATAGAGGGACCAGCAGTGTTAGTCGAGCGTAGTATAATAAGTAAGGCAATCAAGGATATGAAGACGGGTAAGGCAGCTGGGCCTTCGGAAATAGTTGCTGAGATGCTGAAGGCATCTGGCACGGTGGGAGACACACTATGGTCACCCGGATAGTTAACCAAGTCGTACAGAATGGGGTTGTTCCGAAGGACTGGCGTAGCAGCATCATCGTTAACTGTTATAAGGGTAAAGGAGATGCCCTAGATAGGAGTAACTATAGAGGCATTAAATTAATCGACCAGGTCATGAAGGTCACGGAAAAAGTAATAGTGCAACTAATCAGAGAGAGAATTGACCTCGATGAAATGCAGTTCGGGTTTGTGTCAGGCAAAAGTACCACAGACGGCAACATGAGGTGAATTTGTCTTTATCTTTGGCATTGTCGCTGAGCGTCCAGATTTTTCTCCCTTCAACTCTCCAGAATTCCATAGTCCATCCATCATATCGAAAGAAAACCAGGTAAGCGATAGTATAGGCCTCTGACTTATGATTGGTCCACGTAATAATGGTGGTGCGTGGTGGCGGTAGGGAGGGATGTTAGGTAGTTAGCGAGAAGGTAAGGTTATAAATAAGATCCCCGTATTTTAGGCATAATTTAGTCTTCTTTGCGTTTGCGTGTGTGTATAGTGTTTTGTTTGATGTGTGTTCGTGTTTGGGTGACTGTATTGGTTAATGTATTCTATCTTTACTAGTGTGTGTTTATATGTGTTTGTTGTTATTGTGCTTGTGTATGTATTTATTTATTTATCTATTTATTTATTTATACTTCTCTTAGGTCAGTATTGTTTGTTTCGGTGTTGTTGTTATTCCATTCATTTTTTCTGTTTAGCCTTGGCCTTCTAAGTTCTATTTCACTGGCCTCTTTGCTGGGTCATTTCTATGTTTAGATATTATTCTAATTTCTATGTTGTCTGTGTTACCGTCGTGTTGTTGTCTGGCATGTTCGTATAGTTCTGAACCATTTTTCGTCCTTTTAGTTCCCCCCAGTGTTGGTCTATCCTTTCACCTATGCTACGAGCTGTCTCACCTATGTATGTTGTTGTCATGTTTCTGCAAGTACCGTCTGTACATCTCATGCTATAGACTACATTTCTAGTTTTACAGTTTATCCGGGGGTTTACTTTACATATGATACATTTCCTATTAGTACAGTGGGTTTTCTTAAAAGGGTAGGTTTTGCTGATCAGGGATTTTATGGTGGTTCCTGGCTTTTCTACCACCTTAATCTTTAAGTGGGTCTTTCTCAGGGCCTTTCTACACTGGTTAGCTAATTTCCCTCCAGGGGTAGCGTCCACAAACATAACACTCTGGTATCTCTGGTTGTCGTACCATGAGGTGGCCTTCCCTATCTTATGTCTAGCCCTATCTAAGCTATTCCATGATTTGCTCCTGTATAACGGGCAAATTCCTTTCATGTCCAGTTCTATGAGGGTCTTATACTTCTCCGTGGCTCCTTCGTATACTCTGATTCTGTCTCTTTGGTTGTAGCCAGAGAACTGCATGCGGTTGATGAAGTGTTGGATGTGTCTTTCCATTTCTGTTGGGTCGCACATGCGGGACACGTTCTTCATCACTCGTACCAAGTCTGCGATCAGAATATTAAACTTAGCACTACTGGACATTGCTGAGTTTTTGAGTATCATGTATTTGGAGGCCATGGGTTTAGCATAGTGTGAGTGGAGAATTGGGCTCTCTCGTCTATAGTGTTAATCCAGAGTTCCGTGTCTAATACAGGTAGTCTATTGTTAGGGTGTTTGGAAGAGTAGTCGATAGTTACAGTTATACTCTGGTGTATGAAATTAGCTATCTGCTGGATGCTTTCCATTGTGCTACGTTCAAAATCAAACTTGTTAGTGCTCTCTTGTGGGGATGTTCTTATTACTATATTGATATCGTCTACGTAACGAGAGTACATGATGAGGTCTATGGAGCTCTCATCAAGGAGATCTTTAAGTCTCCTTTCCCACCATACCATAAAAAGGTTGGCAACGTCACCAGCTATGCTGACGCCAATGGCTGCTCCCTCATTTTGGGTGTAGATCTTCTCGTTGAACTTGAATATGTGGCCCTTTAGGGTAGTTTTGATACTAGCTCCTATTGCATGTGCGACCATTTTTCTTACCTGATCATTGTTTTGGGGGGTCCGTATAGCTTTGGTCTACCCAATCCACCTTCCCATGGAAGTTTTTTTAGACATTGAGGTTATGGTGGAGGGGTCTACCTCTTATGGGTCTACTGGGGCAGAAACGTCTAAGGTCATGGCTGTCTAGGTAGTCAGTGTCGTAGGTAAGTCTAAGTAGGAGGCCCAGTTCGTCTGTGTCGACGTCGCAGAACTCCACCTCACTCTCAATGATCATCTCCACACATTTTTCCACAGCAAAATCAATGTTAATGGATGGGTACAGTGATACCACATCCATGTTGCCTATTATGCAGTTGGATAGGTTCCTGTTTTTGTTGCACTCACTGATTCTGCTGAGGAGGTCCTCTGTACTGTCACATACATCTGGGGACATCTTGTTTATGGGGCGTATAACCATTGAGAGGAAGTAGGAGATCCTATAGTTGCTAGCTATATTTGCTTCGCATACGGGTCTTGTTGGTGGTCCTGTCGTCGACTGTCTTGTGGTCTTTGCGGAGTCCATACAAGGGTGGTATGCCATTGTTAGATGCCTGGAAGTTGTTGGCAGTGCGTCTGCTTGGCTTCAGGATGTCGGTCCACATCATCATGTGAGTGTTGAGGATTTTCTCTCTCTCATCATGTATTTGCTGTGCAATTTCGCTCGTGTTGGTGATATGGGGTTGCATAGCCTTGATGTAGTTTGGCATGCTGTCTATTGACATCCTACCAGACTTATCCGTGGGTAGACATACTACCTCACCATCCCTTGTGCGCTGCTTGAGGCTAACCAAGCCTTCTACAGGTTTCCTCCCAAGTTGTTGGACCTCTGGACTGCTCTGTCTCTTAGTATACCGGTCTACTATTTGTCTAATCTTATTTCTAGCTATGGTGAACTGTGCCTCTGTCTCGTCATCTATTTATTGTGGTATGCAAACTCTTCTATTAAAGGGTAACCTCGTAGGATAGATATTACCCATCGTATATGTTTTACCAGCTGGGTTGAAGAATAGTTTCTCTAAGGGGTTGTCATTATATCTATTGTCATAGTTGTGTGTGTTGCTATTATTGTTATTATGGTGGTTGTTGTTGTTCCTATCATTCGCATTATTATTATTGTTATGATTGCTAGATGTATTGTTGCTGTGATTGTTAGATGTATTGTTGTTATGATTGCTAGATGTATTGTTGCTGTGATTGTTAGATGTATTGTTGTTGTTTTCTCCACCGTTATTGTTGTTACTGTTATTTCTACCATTGTAGTTGTTACTTTTATTATGTTTCTTGTTTTTGTTGTGTCTATCATTAACGTTGCTACATGTATTATTTCTATTATTACCACTGTGGTTGTTGTTATTCGTATTGTTACCGTTATTACTACTGTGGTCGCTGCTGCTGTGTCTGTAGTTAATGTTTCTATTATTATTATTATTGTTTCTATTATTATTATTATTGTGAAAGAGTTTGCATACCACAACAAATAGATGACGAGACAGAGGCACAGTTCACCATAGCTAGAAATAAGATTAGACAAATAGTAGACCGGTATACCAAGAGACAGAGCAGACCAGAGGTCCAACAACTTGGGAGGAAACAACCTCCACCTCATGCGATACATCGTAGAGAGGGTAGCTAGGGAACCTGGCACGGGTGGGTCCTTGATCAATTTAGATCAGTCGAAAGCTTTCGATAGGGTCGACCATCGTTACCTAGCGGCAGTCCTGATGGCGGCTGGCTTTGGGCCCGTCTTCAGAGGCTGGATCACTGCCATGCACAGCGACATCTGCTCTGTGGTGAGAGTGAACGGTCACCTTTCAGAACCGTTCAACATCATGCGCTCGGTCCGCCAAGGATGTCCCCTCTCGTCCCTCTTGTACGTATTGACTCTCGAGCCATTACTGCACAAACTGGAGACATTGAGGGGGCGTCCCGCGCGAACTATGATGCGGAAGATCCATGTCAGCATATGCGGATGATGTCACCATAGTGGTGTCGAACGCCAAACACATCGAGGCGATCGGCACTACACTCAGAGAATACGAAGCAGTGACAAGAGCAATGATCAACCAGGAAAAGTCAGTGGGCCTGCAGCTCGGCACCTGGAGAGGCAGGTCCATGCCGTCCAACAGCGTCGTCGGGCGCTGGACCGACGGACCGGTTAAATTGCTAGGGGTCTGGTTCGGTCCGGACCTCCAGACGGACAAAACTGGGATGAGGTGACGAGCAGGGTGGCTTCTCTCACCCAGAAATAAGTGGAGAGGAAGCTATCCCTGAAAGGTCGAGCGGAGGTGGCTAACGTGTACATCGCGTCCGTCATCTGCTACCGCCTGACCGTCGTACCTTGTCCTAAGCCCCGCCTGACTGCGCTGGAGCATTTGCTCTTTCGCTTTTTGGGGAAGGGATGCGCTCCGATGGTCAGGCGGTCCATCTATTGTCAACACCCGCTACGTGGAGGGCTGGGCATGCCGTGGCTGATGATGCGTAGACACGTGCTCAGGCTACGACATCTCCACCTCTTCCTCGACGGTGCTCAGGTGTGGTCACCGTTTGCTAGATGCATCTTTCCCCAGCTCGTTTCCTTGACGGAGCTGCAGTCCTGGGTCAAGCGAAGACCGAGAGGGAGCGCTTGGAGACTGGAATGTCTTCAGGCGCTCACAGCCCTCGACCAATCGGGCAATGTGATCGGTGGAAACTCCACCTCGGCGTTCTATAGAGGATTAGTGGCGGGGAAGAGCGACGACGTACTTGGGGAAACTTTAGGCCTCGACGAAAATCAACTAGCCAATCTCTTCGGAAGAACTTTCGGGCTGGGGCCTATGGACAACTTCCAGAAATCCCTGGCCTGGCAGTGCTACCGAGGAGCCTTGCCAGTTCGGGATAAACTCTACAGGCATGGAGGTGCCGTTAGCCGGGCATGTCCGAGATGCGCGAAGGGCGACGAAACCGTCCTGCACGCACTCGTCCAGTGTCCGAGAATTGCTGACTTGTGGGTTTATGTCGAACACCTGCTGTCGCGTGTAGGACGGATCTGGCTATCAGCTGAGTCCATCGTGAGGATTCCCCCGCCCTCTTCCTTTAGCCGGGAAGGGCAGGCAGTTTTTATCTGTCTGGTGGCCATGGCGAAAGAGATAGTGTGGTGGACACGTTTGAAAGGGCTGAAGACAAGCACATACCTCTTCGGTGATGCCCTGATTGACTTTTTCAAATTTCATTTGAAAAGGAAAATCAGGGTAGAGAGGGAAGTGCTCTCTTCCCAGCATTTTGTTGAAAGATGGATGAGAGAAGCAAGTATGGGCCTACTCTGAGTATGTGTCTGTAAATTAAAGGTGGAAAACTGGGAGAGGGCTCTTGCCCTGGTGGTCAGGATCACTGTGGCCTTTTAATGGGCTTTCTCCACAAATGTCCCTCCGAAGTCTCCCCCCTATTAGGGAATTTTTCATTGTTATTTTATTACATCCTCTGTTTTTGTTTTTTACATGCAGAAATGCCCATTTATACCGTCCTCTATTGTCCTGTACTGTCATTAATGTCTACTTTATGTAAACCTTTGTGGTTAATAAAGAAAGTATTATTATTGTGGTTGTTGTTGTTCTGTCTATCGTTAATATTATTACCATTATTACTATTTCTCACTCTCCTGCTATTGTTATTGTTATGACTATTACTATTATAGTTGTTATTTCTATACTCAGAGTTATTGTTTATATTACTACTACCGTTATTATTGTTGTTGTTGTCCATATAGTTGTTGTTGTTGTTTACTTTTGCATTCCAACGTATTTTTTTGAAACACTTTTCCAGCTGTGTTTTGCACTCAATAGGGTGAATCTTTTTGTAGATAGCAAATTTTGATGGTAGCTGCAGGATTTGTTGTTCTTGTTCACTGATTAAAGTGTTCCCATAAATATTTACTGTGTGGTCATTGGTAAATTCTTCCGGTAGTTCTACATCAGTCATATGGATATTGTTGATGTTATCTGGGTATTTTTGTGAATATTCTAATTTTCTTTCTTCTAGTTTTTTTCTTATTCATCCATTCTAATTTCTTATTGAAATGCCTATTGCATTCGTTTCGGGCGTATTTCGTTTCACGTCGAATGACGCTCATGAAGTCATCCCTCTCGTTTGGTGTGGTGAGATTTCGGACTTCCTGACCGTTAATGCGTTTCTGTCTGTAAAGTTCGTTAACTTTTGTATATGTTGTTCTTTTCATATTAACTGTTATTGTGGGTTTTAGTCGTTCAGCTTGTGTTTTCTTCAATAATAAATTATTTACTTGTTTTGATATGTTTGTTGTGTATATTTTGGAGGAAACACAGTGTTTTAAGAAGCGGATTTGTTCTGTTATTGTAGTTTTTATATAACAGAAAACAGTGTCTTTCAATAACCTTTCAGCTTGGCACAAGCTAATGCCATAGCGGCGATGAATTAGTTTTGCGAGGTTTTTGATATGAAATCGTGTGTCGAAACAAATATTGTTATACTTGGGGAGGGTCATATTTGTGTAACCAAACAGTGAGTGTGTTCTGTTATTAATATTGCCAGAATTAATAACAGAACACACTCACTGTTTGGTTGGTTTTCGCTTTTCGCTTCTGTGTCTTTTATATAGTGAGTGTGTTCTGTTATTAATTCAATACACAAATATAACCCTCCCCAAGTATAACAATATCTGTTTCGACACACGATTTCATATAAAAAACCTCGCAAAACTAATTCATCGCCGTTGTGTGTATATATATATATATATATATATATATATATATATATATATATATACACACACACACACATATACATATATATACATACATACACATATATACGTACATACATACACATATATACGTACATAAAAAAATGGCACTACAGCGCTATTAGCTGTCAGTCGAAGCAGCCGATGAAAGCAAAACATCGTTTATTTCCGTATTACTACCACGCGTAAGTGGAGTTACTTAAATGAACATTTTTTTTCTTCACGCGTTTTTTATTTTTTTTTTATTAAAGCATATAGATTAAGTGGAGTTACTTAAATGAAAATATAGGTGGCCCTTAAAAGGTCCAAATTAGAATATACCGCTGCGTTTTTACAGTTTTACTAGTTACACATACACACACATATATATATATATATATATATATATACATACGGTGTCCCCTCCAAAATATATACAAACTTTGATTACTTTGTTGTTGAAGTGTGTATACATTTTTGGGGACACTGTGTTTGTATATATATATATATATATATATATTGGGGGAAGGGAGAAATTTTGGGATGCTATACCTGACATAATAAAAAACCAAAATACACCCCTAACATTTGTCGGAATATCAATCACGAGAGTAGATAAATAAATATATAAATACATAAATAAGAAATGATAGAAAAGGAAAAGAAAATCCCTACATTATGTAATATTCCCAGTCACCCCTAAATTTTCCCTAAATTTCAAAACCGGGAGTGAAAAGTCCGAGGGTTAAAATCCCAAATGATGGTACCTCAAATACTAGTGTATCCCTTCGCATTACAGTTTAAAGCAATACATATGATCGCTTTGATGACTCTTATTTGTTTCTAAGGGTCTCGTTTTTTTCTCTTCTTTCTATCATATATATATATATATATATATATATATATATATATATATATATATATATATTTATATATGTCAAAATCTTTCCCTCTGTCTATCTCTTTCCCTCTCTGTCTAGCTTTTGCCATAAAAACGATAATGATAATCAATTCAATTAAGAAATATATATATATTATTAGTATTATTATTAAAATTAAATACCATTTATTCTGCGGCAGAGAGCTTCATCTCCATCATTCGCTCTTCCAGAATCGTAGTACTGGTCGTTATTGTATGTGTGTGTGTTTCTGCGTGTATATATATATATATGGTGTGTTTGTGTGTATATGTATATATGTTTGCGTTCGCCCTTCGTGAGGGGAATGCTGTGTACGTATTCACATATTTAGAGGTAATATCACGTGAACACAATCACGTGACAAATCACATTATTCTTTCAAAAGGAAAAGTTTGGCGCCATTTTTCTTTCAAAGGGAAATGTTTAGCGCCAAAATTCTCTTAGTGTTGTCTGAAGCTGAGGAACCGGGGTTATTCCATTTCTGTCAACAACTTACTGGCGAAAAGATCTCTTTGGATTTGTACGTGTGTTATATAGTTATAGAGGTATTTATTTACGCTTTAATTTATATTTTTAATTATCGTGTCTATAGTCTGCCTTTCATAGGTTATAGATTCCATACACTGGTGTTTTTTTCCCTGTTTTATTGATAGCGCACTGTATATATCTCTCTAGTGTGTTACCTTTTCAACATATTGTATTTTAAAGAGCTCAGGATTTCTTCTCCTTTGAGCACATTATTTACAGGGAATGGCGAGGGTCTATGGCTCCGTTAATTTATCGTGATATTTCGCTCCTTATAACAGTCTTTCCTATCCTTCTGTTTGGTTGAGCACACTTCTCTGAGTGGTTTTGGGCTGCCCTTTCTAGCAGCTCGTCCCTCAGAGGCCACTGGGTCACTGCACATCGTCCTTATTAAAGCAGTGGTTAGCTTTGTTGACCCCATGACAAGCTTCTCTAGTTTTCCAAGATCATCTGTATCATCCTTATTAAAGCAATGGTTAGCTTTACGGACCCCATGACAAGCTTCTCTAGTTTTCCAAGATCAGCTGTATCATCCTTATTAAAGCAATGGTTAGCTTTACGGACCCCATGACAAGCTTCTCTAATTTTCCCAGATCATTTGTATCATCCTTATTAAAGCAGTGGTTAGATTTTACATACCCCATGACAAGCTTCTCTAGTTTTCCCAGATAATTTGTATCATCCTTATTAAAGCAGTGGTTAGACTTTACGGACCCTATGACAAGCTTCTCTAGTTTTCCCAGATCATTTGTATCATCCTTATTAAAGCAGTGGTTAGACTTTACGGACCCCCATGACACGCTTCTCTAGTTTTCCCAGATCATTTGTATCATCCTTATTAAAGCAGTGGTTAGACTTTACGGACCCCATGACAAGCTTCTCTTGTTTTTCCAGATCATTTGTATCTCTTTTCAACAAACTTCTGTTGGTGATAAGAAGGGCATAACCATAATATTACATCCAATTATCTCTGTTAAAAATACTTAATTAGAGGAACTGTTTTCTAAGATGGAACAGAGGACACATTTCATATACATTCCTATCAGTTTTGGCATGGTTTCTACAGCGAGATACTCTTTCTAGTACCAACTACTTTGATTGGTATTAGAAAGGGTATCTAGCTCAACCTACACTATATTGTTATGATTCAATACAAACATTTATCAAGCCAGTAAAATCTAACCAAAACTATGTCAAAACATGTTATATTTGGAAAAATTGAAAGATCTGAAGAAAAAGAAAAAAAAAAGGTTTCATGTATTTGTTCTCATTAGGCAAGATTCCATTCCTTGAAACTTGAATATTTGTAAATAAATTCTCCAGAAATAAAGTCACACTCTAATTATATTTAGTACCGAATATACTTCCATTTTTTATTGATAAAACATTGAGGAATACAGTTTACTTAACCCTTTAGCATATAAACCAGCTGTATCTGACCAGAATTCGCTCATCTTTTTCTGTTCAAACCGGCTGTAGCCGGCTGCTCATACTGATGTTAAGGTATTATTCTCAACATAAATAATATCAAAATCTCAGATTCGATATTATGTGAGATAATTATGTGAGGTAAAGCCTTTACCATGAAAATATAATAGTAAATATAGAGTAATGTAAATGCTAAAGGGTTAACCCTGTAGCATTTAAACTGGCCGTATCTGGCCAGAATTCTCTCACCTCTTTCTGTTCAAAGCAGCTGTAACTGGCCACTTGTATTTATGCTAAGGTATTGTTCTCAAAATAAATAATATCAAAATCTCATAGATTTGATATAATGTTAGATAAAAATACAAGTGTATATATAGAGTAATGTAAATGCTAAAGGTTAAATCCTTTCATTACCAGGAGAGTTACTGCTTATGAGTTTCAAATAATTTCGAAATTTATGAAGACTTTTGAGTGTTTTAGTAATATAACTAACTTTCTCATAATTAAACTGGTATTTGGAACATAACTTAACGAAGATTCTTAAAATATGGTGGAAGATTTTTAGGTAGATAAACCCTTTTGTTTCCATATTTCTAATGAAAGACACTGTTTATGTTTCAAATAATCTCTATAAATAATCAAGAACTTGGAGTGATTTAACTAACTTTTTCATAATTAAGCTGGTGTTTGGAATATAATTTAACCCTTTAGCATTTAAACTGGCTGTATCCGGCCAGAATTCTCTCAGCTCTTTCTGTTCAGACCGGCCATAACTAGCTACTCAGACTGATGTTAAGGTATTGTTCTCAAAATAAATATCAAAATATCATACTCGATATTATGTGAGATAAAGCCTTTAGTGTGTTACCTTTTCAACATATATATGTGTGTGTGTGTAATAATAAAGAAGAAAGACGGTATCACTTGTTCATCCCTATTTATTTTATTATACTTATTTCGAAGACATATGTCATTTGTATAATATCTGCCCTACGTGTTTTCTTCCGACAAAAATCCATGCAAGATGTAAATATCCGTTGATATGAGATATTCGTTGATATCCGTTGATATGAGAACACGTAGGGCAGATGTTATACAAATGAAATACGCATAATAAAATAAATAGGGATGGGAAAATGATACCGTCTTTCTTGTTTATTATTATAACCCGCCGAGGTTAACTATGCCTTTCATCCTTATGGGGTCGATAAAATAAAGTACCAGTAATACACTGGGTAATTGCTGGCCTTGTACTAAAGTAGAAACAATTATTATAATAAAACTCCGGATAAACATAAACTGTTGAGTGTTTGTCATCTCTTATGAAAGAGTCGGCAGATTTTCAATCAACCAACTTTCCTTAGTTGAATAAATATATGTATGTATATATATATACGTATATTTTCTTTAATATTGCAACATTAAAGGAATATATCCTTCTGAAAGAATCGCGAGCAATTTATAATGTTATTTAAGCATTGTTAATGTTATTTATGTATATATTTAAAACATATTTGCTATGTTATTCTACTGTAAATTTATTTATATGCTTTGTATATATTATATATACACAAATAATGAATCTGTATATTAAAACATCGTTTGTATTATTCAATCAGTTTATTGAACAACTAGAATGCTCATCGTCAAGTACTATATATATATATATATATATACATATATGTATATATATATATATATGTGTGTGTGTATATGTGTATGTATGAATCTCTCTATGTATATATATATATGTGTGTGTATGTATATATATGTGTGTATGCATATATGTGTGTGTATGCATGTGTGCGTGTATGTATATATATATATGTGTGTGTGTATGCATATATGTGTGTATGTATATATATATATATGTGTATGCATATATGTGTGTGTATGTATATATATATATGTGTGTGTATGCATATATGTGTGTGTGTGTGTGTATGCATATATGTGTGTGTGTATATGTATATATGTGTGTGTATGTATATATATGTATATATATATATATATGAAGATAAGTTAACGGAGCCATAGAGTTGCGTTATTCCGTGTAAATTATGTGCTCAAAGGGAAAGGAATCCTATACATATTGTATATGTATATATATATGCATGTATATATATATGTATATGTGTATATATATGCATGTATATGTGTGTATGTATGTATATATATGAATGTATATATATATATATGTATGTGTATATATATAGATGTAAGCTGAATTTTATAGATGTAATCTGAATAGTATGGTAGAATATTAAATGTTAATTTAACAAGTACTTTCATGCTTTCGCAATCTTCAAGTTCATATTCTGTGGTGACAGTCAAGTTTGTAATTTTCAACTGTAATGAGATGGGTAAATTTTGTGCCTTATATACAGCGAAAAGCGCCTACAGAATGCTAAATTTTGCAAACTGTATTTCGACCAATTGGTGTGTAGTTTCACTGGATTCTGATTGTTTAGGCGTCATGGTTGGTTGAGCATGTCTAACGACTTCTATTTGGCTCTATCCAAAGCATCAATTGTTTTGCTATTTTTAGAAATGATGTAAATAACATTTTCTAGGGTTTTTATACCCCTAAGAATTATTATTGTTCATTTAGCTATGAATCTGAAGATTGCGAAAGCATGAAATTACTTGTTCAATTAACACTTAACACTTAATATTCTACCATACTATTTCATTCTAATACCATTATAATTTTAAAGGATTGTAAATAAAACGAGTAAATCAGACAAAGTTGGAATTCCTTTTAATAATATAATCTTCTATATACAATCCTACACACCCGTGTATATTTATTTATATATTTATATTAAATTTATCTCCCTGGGGCTTTGTAAAAGTCTGAGAGATTGGCTACATATATGTTTTATATATTTTTTTGTTTAGATGGAAGACAAAACAAAGAAGATGAATACAAAGATGAAGAAGATAAAGATGAAGAACCTCACTGCACAACACCACACTGCACCACACCGCACTCCACCACACCACATCGCAGTGCACTGCACCACATCACACCACACTTCACCACACCACATAAAAACATACAACACTACACTACTCCACACTACATAACACCACAACACAACACCACTACAACACACCACACTACTCCACATAAAAACACACCACACTACTCCACACCACATAACACCACAACACAACACACCACACCACACCTCACTACATCACACCTCACTACATCACACCTCACTACATCAAACCTCACCACATCACACCACACCACATCACACCACATCACACCACATAAAAACACACCACACCACATAACACCCCAAATTTTTTCCTCATCTTTTTTTCATGTGTTATCAACTAATCTGATCGCCAAGATGTTTGTTATTGACTCTCTCTTCATGGAAAACTTAGGTGGATTCACTTCTCTCATTTAACCCCAGAGTTTTCTCTAAGATTTTTCGTATGTTATCAACGAATATGACCTCCAAACCAGTTGGAAATGATTAGTTGTTCTAGAAAAAAGGAGGGGTAAACCAGGTGGAAAAACCATTGTCGTTTTGTAGATATATACCCTAATGATTTTTCTTCGGTCTCCTTTTGAGTGCTATCAACTAATCTGACCTTTTAGTTGCTATGAATCAATTTTTTTTCCTGGGATTTGGAAACTAAAATTAAATAAAACATAAAATTAAATCTAGCCCCAACCCTAAACTCTAAATCTAAACCAAACCAAGCTAAATCTAAATATAAACATTACCCCAACCCTTAAACTAAACCTTAAACTATACCCCAACCATAAAACTAAACCTTAAACATTACCCCAACCCTAAAACTAAACCCTAAACTTTACCCCAACCCTAAAACTAAACCCTAAACTTTACCCCAACCCTAAAACTAGACCCTAAACATTACCCCAACCCTAAAACTAAACCCTAAACTTTACCCCAGCCCTAAAACTAAACCCTAAACCTAACCCAGGGAAATAAGTTGATTAGAAGCATCTAGGAGGTCAGATTAATTAATAGCACAAGAAATAGCATAGGAAATAGCATAGGAAATAGCATAGGAAATAGCATAGGAAATAGCACAGGAAATATACCGAAAATGATTAACTCCATCAACATGAGTGGGGTGTAGATCTGCAAACCTCTTCCCCTCTCCCTCTCCTCTTTCTCCAAAGCTAGTTGTTTTTGACTGGTTTGGAAGTCATATTCACTGATAACGCATGAAAATAGAATCAAAGAGAAAATTCCGAGTAAGCAGGGGTTATCCGGGTGAAGGGGGAACCACCTCACCCCGCCGTTTTCCTGGGGGAAAAAGTCAGTTTCAAGCATTTTGGAGATTGGATTAGTTGATAGCACATCTCGTCTCGCCTCGCCTCGCAAAGCATCGCCTCTCCTCGCCTCGCCTCGCCACGCCTTGCCTCGCCTCGCTTCGCCTCGCCACGCCTTGCCTCGCCTTGCCTTGCCTCGCCACGCCTTGCCTCGCCACGCCTTGCCTCGCCACGCCTCGCCTCGCCACGCCTCGCCACGCCTCGCCTCGCCTCGCAAAGCCTCGCCTCGCCTCGCAAAGCCTTACCTTGCAAAGCCTCGCCACGCCTCGCTTTGCAAAGCCTCCCAAAGCCTCGCCTCGCAAAGCCTAGCATCACATTGCATCGCATCGCATCGCATTTCATCACATCACATCACATCACATGCCATCACACCACATGCTACCACACTACATCCCACCACACTCCACTACACCATATCCCCCACCCTACATTGAACCACACTCCACTACACCACACCACTGTCCATTACACTAAACCACACTCCACTACACTACATCACTCCACTACACTACACCACTCCACTACACTACACCTCACTCTACTACACTACACCACTGTCCACTACACTAAATCACACTCCACTACACTACACCAGTTACAGTAAGAGAAAGAAAGTTATTTCAAAGGATCTGAGTAAGTAAACACTTCATTGACCATCATTTTAAGCAGAATCTCAGTGTAGTTTTAAATTGACCTTTTCATATGATTACACCTCAGTCTTAACTCACCTGTAGATGGATGCTACATGTAATGTTAAAATTAGTTAAACACTGCTTCCCCCTTCTCATCACATGTAGATGCTACATGTGTATTGTTAACATTAATCTAACGTGTGACTCCCCCCCCCCCGCCTCACCATATCATACCACACCACATCACACCATGTTGTACCACACCAGACCACATAACACCATGCTATACCATATATATATGAGCTCCCCACTCGTTATATTAACTGTATCTCCTCGGTGTTTCGTGAAAGTCTGAGAGATCAGCTATGTATTTGTTTACAATTTTTTTTTATATTTAGATGGAAAAGAAGAAAAAGACGACGAAGCAGACGACTAAAATGAAAATGACAACAAAGACAAAGAGGACACGGGAAATGAAGATGACGAAAAGAAGAAAGTATGATCTCAGTTCAGTTTAAACCTAATGATTTATAGATATGATCTTAGTTCAGTCTTAACCTAATGACCTGTAGATACGATCTATTTAGGTTTAACTTAAACATTCAAAGATATCTGTATATACTTTTGTTGATGTTTGACATTGTTTTTTAGTTATGAAATAGCTTATAAGCTACATTATAGGATCACAGTGCATGAGCACACTGCTCTTTAAATTAACTTTATCTCCTCAGCACTTTGTAAAGTCTGAGAGATAGGCAACATATATGTTTTACATTCTTTGTTTTTGATATTTAGATGGCAGAGGAGAAGATAAAGGCACAGAAGAAGTCAAAGGCACAGAAGAAGTCAAAGGCACAGAAGAAGTCAAAGGCACAGAAGAAGTCAAAGGCACAGAAGTCAAAGGCACAGAAGAAGTCAAAGGCACAGAAGAAGTCAAAGGCACAGAAGAAGTCAAAGGCACAGAAGAAGTCAAAGGCACAGAAGAAAACAAAGGCACAGAAGAAGACAAAGAAAATGAACAAGAAGAACAATTATTATTGCTATTATTATTGTTATTATTATTGTTATTATTATTTGTATTATTATAATCAAACTAAGCCACACTACATCAACCTATACCATACCACACCACACTGACAAACATTATACCATACCACATTATCCAACACCACACTACGAAACACTGTACGACCTCACATCAGACCATTCTATGAAACAATATACCATACTACACTATACAACAATAGACAACACCACACAAGACTATGAAACACTATACTTTACCACACTATATCACACCACTCAAGTTAGAGAGGATCAACTTTTTTCCTGGAAAGTAGAAAACCGAACATTAAAAATAACACTTACCCTAACACATGCACTCACACATGCTCTAACAGTGAACTTAGCGCTAACATGAAAACTAACACAAACACAAAATCTGAAAACTAACATTAAATAGAAAACTAACACAAACACTAACCTGAACACTAACACTAAAACTGACACTAACACTAACCTGAACACCAACACTAAAACCAACACTACCGTAAACACTAATACAAACACTAACACTAACCTGAACACTTACACTAAAACTAACATTAGCACAAACATTAGCCTGAACATTAGCACTAAAACTAACACTACCATAAACATTAACACTGACGTGAGCACTAACACTAAAAGTAACACTAACACAAACACTAATCTGAAAACTGATACTAACCAGAAAACTAAGCTAACATTAACTTCAACACTAAAACAAACACTAACGCTAACAGAGATACTAACACAAATATTAACACAAAAACAAACACTAACACAATCTCTAACACTAACCTCAACACTAACACTAACACTAAAACTAACATTAACTTGAACACTAACTCTAACCTGAAAACTAAGCTAACATTAACCTGAACACTAACATAAACACTAATGTTAACACTAACAGAAATACTAAAGACTAACGCTAACACAATCACTAACACTAATGGAAACATCAAACACTAATGCTAACAGAGATACTAACACAAATATTAACACAAAAACAAATACTAACACTAACCTTAACACTAAAACTAACACTAACACTAACCTGAACACTTACACTAACACAAATATTAACAAAAAAACAAACACTAACACAATCTCTAACACTAACCTCAACACTAACACTAAAACTGACACTAACACTAACCTGAACACCAACACTAAAACTAACACTACCGTAAACACTAATACAAACACTAACACTAACCTGAACACTTACACTAAAACTAACATTAGCACAAACATTAGCCTGAACATTAGCACTAAAACTAACACTACCATAAACATTAACACTGACGTGAGCACTAACACTAAAAGTAACACTAACACAAACACTAATCTGAAAACTGATACTAACCAGAAAACTAAGCTAACATTAACTTCAACACTAAAACAAACACTAACGCTAACAGAGATACTAACACAAATATTAACACAAAAACAAACACTAACACAATCTCTAACACTAACCTCAACACTAACACTAAAACTAACATTAACTTGAACACTAACTCTAACCTGAAAACTAAGCTAACATTAACCTGAACACTAACATAAACACTAATGTTAACACTAACAGAAATACTAAAGACTAACGCTAACACAATCACTAACACTAATGGAAACATCAAACACTAATGCTAACAGAGATACTAACACAAATATTAACACAAAAACAAATACTAACACTAACCTTAACACTAAAACTAACACTAACACTAACCTGAACACTTACACTAACACAAATATTAACAAAAAAACAAACACTAACACAATCTCTAACACTAACCTCAACACTGACACTAAAACTAACATTAACTTGAACACTAACTCTAACCTGAAAACTCAGCTAACATTAACCTGAATGCTAACACTAACAGAAATACTAATGCTAACATGAACGCTAACCTTAACACAAAGACTAACGCTAACACAATCACTAACACTAATGGAAACATCAAACACTAATGCTAACAGAGATACTAACACAAATATTAACACAAAAACAAATACTAACACTAACACAATCTCTAACACTAACCTTAACACTAAAACTAACATTAACTTGAACACTAACACTAACCTGAACACTTACACTAAAACTATCACTAACAGAGATAATAACACATATTAACACAAAAACAAACACTAACACTAACACAATCTCTAACACTAACCTTAACACTAAAACTAACATTAACTTGAACACTAACATTAACCCTGAACACTAACACTACCGTAAACACTAATACAAACACTAACACTAACCTGAACACTTACACTAAAACTAACATTAGCACAAACATTAGCCTGAACACTAGCACTAAAACTAACACTACCATAAACATTAACACTGACGTGAGCACTAACACTAAAAGTAACACTAACACTAATCTGAAAACTGATATTAACCAGAAAACTAAGCTAACATTAACTTCAACACTAAAACAAACACTAACGCTAACAGAGATACTAACACAAATATTAACACAAAAACAAACACTAACACAATCTCTAACACTAACCTCAACACTAACACTAAAACTAACATTAACTTGAACACTAACACTAACCTGAAAACTAAGCTAACATTAACCTGAACACTAACACAAACACTCATGCTAACACTAACAGAAATACTAATGCGAACATTAACACAAAAACAAAGACTAACGCTAACACTAATGGAAACATCAATCACTAATGCTAACACAGATACTAACACAAATATTAACACAAAAACAAACACTAACCTTAACACTAAAACTAACATTAACACTTACACTAAAACTAACACTACCATAAACAGTAACACAAACACTAACACTGATCTGAGCACTAACAGTAACACTAACACGACCATGAAAACTAACACAAAAAAAACACTAACACTAACACTGATACAAACCAGAAAACTAAGCTAACATTAACCTCAACACTAAAACAAACACTAACATTAACAGAAAAACAAAGACTAGCACTAACACAAATATAAACACAAAATAAAACAGTAACACTAATGGAAAAAATAACACTAACACTAAAACTAACACTACCGTAAACACTAACACTAACATGAGCACTAACTCTAAAACTGACATTAACACGAACATTAACCTGAACACTAACACAAACACTAACACTAACAAAAATGCTAACACTAATACAAAATCAAACACTAACACTAATACTAATGGAAATACTAACGCCAACGCTGATACTGACGAAGATGGCTATGCTGGCACAAACGCTAGCGCAAATGTTGACACAATCGCTTACGCTGACACAAATGCTCACGCTGATATAAAAAAAGCAAATGCAGACACAGAGGCAGATGTTAAAGCAAACGCAAATGCTGACGCAAACGATGACAGCGATGCTAAAGTGAACCTTAACGCAGACGTAAACATTGACGTAGAAGCTAAAGGAAACACTGATGCAAACACTAATGAAAATGCTGACGCAAACGCTAACACACATTAACACAGATGCTAACGTAAACACTGACGCAGATGCTAATATAAACACTGACGCAGACGCTAACATAAACGCTGACACATGCTAACACACGTTGACACAGACGCAAATGTAAACGCTGATGCTGATGTAGATGTAAATACAGACGGTGACGTAGAAGCTAACACAAACGCTGACACAGACACTAATGTAAGCGCTGACGTAGAAGCTAATGTAGATGCTGACGTAGAAGATAACGTAAACGATGACGTAGATGTTAACGTAGACGCTGATGTAGAAGCTAACGTAGATGCTGACGTAGAAGCTAACGTAAACGCTGACGTAGAAGCTAACAAAACGCTGACATAGTTGTTACGTAGAAGCAGGCGTAGAAGTTAGCGTTTACCCTTACCGCCGAAGCTGATCTCCAAAACGCAATTGCTGATGCGGATTGCTGAAGCCAAAGCCAAGCTAACGCTGACGCAAATGTTGAGGCAGTTTTGCCGGCGCTGACGTGTATGCTGACGCTAACGCAAATGCTGATGCGGACGCTAGGGCTAACGCTAACACTGAGGCAAATGCTGAAGTTAACGCTTACATGGGATATGCAGACGCTGCAATGATGCGGAGGATGCCACAGGAAAGGTTGATGGAAACGCCAATGCTAACGGAAAACGCTGACGTAGACGTTACGGAAACGCTGACGTAGAAGCTAACGTAAATGCTGACACAGACGCTAACGTAAACACTGACGTTAACTGAAACGCTGACGCTGACACAGACGCGGTTGGAAACGCTGACGTAGAAGCTAACGTACACGCTGACACAGACGCTAACAGAAATGCTGACAAAGACGTTAAAGGAAACACTGTCGCTAATGCTAATGTGAATGCTGATGCAAATGCTAACCCCTACACAAATGTAAACGCTGATGCTAACACTGACTCAAACACTAATGCAAATGCTGACGTGCACGCTGATGCAAACGCTGACACTGACACAAGTGCTGACGTTGACGCTAATGATAATGCTGACTCAGAAGCTGACGTAGACGCAGGCACTGAAACAAACACTAATGCTAACACTAATGTTGACTCAGACGCTAAGGGAAATGCTGACACAATCACTATCACCAGTGCAGACGCTGACGCAAATACTGACATAGATGCTGACACTTACGCAAACACTAAGGCTAATCCAAACACTAACACGATGCTAACACCAGTCTACATAGACACTAACACAAAAGCTTACATAGACATTTATGCAAATGCTAACGCTGATGCAGACAGTAACGCAAACAGTAACTGTAAGAGTAACAGTGACAGTAATGCTAACAGTAACACAGTCACTAACAATAAACTTACCATTAACAGTAAAACTTACCCTAACACTAACCCTAAATCTAACATTAACCCAGAGAAAAAAGTCATTTGCAATCACATTTAAGGTCACTCTTTAAGATAGAGAAGATAGGCATTACATTTTAATGATTTTAATTTAAAGAGAATCACGCTATACAATGCAACACAATAACACACCACACTACACTAACCTACACTACACCAAACCAAATTATACCATACCTTGGTAAATTTATGATAGGTTTCCATGTTATAACTACACCAAACTAAACTACACCAAACTAAACCATACCAAACTACACCAAACTAAACCATACCAAACCACACCATAACAAACTACACCATACTACATCACACCATGTTATTGAACTCAGTGTGAAAAATGTTCTTCCTGCTTTTTTTGTCTTTTTTTTGTGTGTGTGCTTACCACCCAATCTGACATTAAAAGTGTTCGCAATTAACTATTTTTTGCACATATTATCAATAAAGACTTTGAAACCTGTTGAAAATGACTAGCTTTGTAGAAAAAAGAGGGCGGTACGTGGGTGGAAATACCATTCACAAAGCTTGTCATTTTTGATTGCAGTGAAAGTCATATTTGTTGTTAATATGGTAATGGAAGCTCATGGCTTAGTGGTGAGAGCATTGGCCTTGCAATCGAAAGGTTGTGAGTTCAATTCTCAGACCAGGTGGTGTGTTGTTTCCTTGAGCAAGACACTTTATTTCACATTGCTCCAATTTACTCAGCTGTAGAAATGAGATGATAGGGACCCCAGTCCCTATCATTCCACGGCAAAAACCACCCAGCACTCACTGTAAATGAGGTTGGTGTTAGGAAGGGCATCCAGCTGTAGAAATCAAGCCAAAATCAGTTCCCGTCCCACCCTTGCAAGTAGGGAAAAGTGGACGTAAAATGATGATGATGGTAAAAGCATAGTCGGCTGTGAGCATGTTGGAGGTTGGAAAACCATACCACATTAAACTACATCAAACTACACTATACTACATCACACCATGCTATTAATCTCAGTGAGAACATTTTTCTTCCTGTTTTTGGTTTTTTTTCTGTGTGTGTGTACTTACCACCCAATCTGATATCAAAGGTGCTCACGAATGACTATTTTTTTTACACATTATCAATGTATATAACATAGAAACCTATCATTTGCAATAGGTTCCCATGTCATAACTACAACAATCCAAACCACACCATAACAAACTACACCATTCTACATCACACCATGCTTTTGATCTCAGTGTGAAAAATTTTCTTACTGTTTCATTTCTTTTTTTTTGTGTGTTCTTACCACCCAATCTGACATCAAAGGTGCTGCAATTGACTATTTTTCGCACATATTATCAATAATTATGACATGGAAACCTGTCGAAAATGACTAGTTTTGTAGAAAATAGAGGGAGGATGTGGGTGGAAATACCATTTACAAAGCTAGTCATTTTTTATTGCAGCGGAAGTCATATTTTTTGATAATATGCTAAAAGCATAGTCCACTGCGAGCTTCTTGGAAGTTGTATTAGTTGATAGCACATGCAAAAGTGAAGGAAAAAATTTTTTTCTTACATAAATCAAAGTGGAAATTTAATTCCTCACTTATAACAAAGCACACCACACCACATTAATCTACCCCAAACCACACCATATCAATCTACCCCAAACCACACCATATCAATCTACCCCAAACCACACCATATCAAACAGCACCATATTATGGTAAATTTATTAAATAACACCTGCTCCTATCATTTACATCACACCATGGTATAGACATCAATGTGACAAATTTGCTACCTGCTTCTTTTTTTTGTGGTGCTTGCAAATGACTGTTTCCCCCACACATTATCAATGAATATGACATGGGAATCTATCCTTTACAATTGGTTTCCATTTCATAACTTCATCAAACCACACCATACCATGTTACACCATACTACATCACACCAAGCTATTGATCTTGGTGTGAGACATTTTTTTCCCCCATTTCCTTTTTTTTTTTCTGTGTGCTTACTACCCAATCTGACATTAAAGGTGCTCCCAATTTACTTTTTTTTTCACATATCAATAATTATGACATGGAAACCTGTCGAAAATGACTATCTTTGTAGAAACTTCACCAAACCACACCATACTACATCATACCTAGCTATTGATTTTGGTGTGACAAATTTTCATTTGGCATTTTTTTTTTTTTTTTTTTTTTTTTTTTGTGTGCTTACCACCCAATTTGACATAAATTGTGCTCGCACATTACTATTTTATATACATATTATCAATGGTTATGACATGGAAACCTGATGAAAATGACTAGCTTTGTAGAAAAAAGAGGGAGGATGTGGGTGGAAATACCATTTACAAAGCTAGGCATTTTTTATTGGAGCAGAAGTCATATTTTTTGTTAATATGCTAAAAGCAAAGTCCACTGCGAGCTTCTTGGAAGTTGATAGCACATGCAAAAATGAAGGAAACATTTTTTTTCTAACATAAATCAAAGTGGAAATTTAAATCCTCACTTATAACAAAGCACACCACAGCACATTAATCTACCCCAATCCACACCATAACCATACTTCACTATATGGTAAATTTATTACAAAACACCTACTCTTACCATTTACATCACACCATGGTATGGACATCAATGTGACAAATTTGCTACCTGCTTTTTTTTTTTTTGTGGTTACCACCTCAAACTAACATCAAAGGTGCTTGCAAATTACTATTTCCCCCACACATTATCAATGAATATGACATGGGAATCTATCGTTTACAATTGGTTTCCATTTCATAACTTCACCAAACCACACCATACCAAGTTACACAATACTACATCGTACCAAGCTATTGATCTTTGTGTGAAAAATTTTCTTCCGGTTTCCTTTTTTTTTTGTGTGTGTGTGCTTACCACCCAATCTGACATAAAGGTGCTCCCAATTGACTATTTTTTTTCCACTTATCAATAACTATGTCATGGAAACCTGTCGAAAATGACTATCGTTGTTGAAACTTCACCAAACCACACCAAACCACACCATACTACATCACACCAAGCTATTGATTTTGGTGTGACAAATTTTCATTTGGCATTTTTTTTTTTTTTTTTTTTTTTTTGTGTTTACCACCCAATTTGACATAAATTGTGCTCGCACATTACTATTTTATGCACATATTATCAATGGTTATGACATAGAAACCTGATGAAAATGACTAGCTTTGTAGAAAAAAGAGGGAGGATGTGGGTGGAAATACCATTTACAAAGCTAGGCATTTTTTATTGGAGCAGAAGTCATATTTTTTGTTAATATGCTAAAAGCAAAGTCCACTGCGAGCTTCTTGGAAGTTGATAGCACATGCAAAAATGAAGGAAACATTTTTTTTCTAACATAAATCAAAGTGGAAATTTAAATCCTCACTTATAACAAAGCACACCACAGCACATTAATCTACCCCAATCCACACCATAACCATACTTCACTATATGGTAAATTTATTACAAAACACCTACTCTTACCATTTACATCACACCATGGTATGGACATCAATGTGACAAATTTGCTACCTGCTTTTTTTCTTTTTGTGGGTACCACCTCAAACTAACATCAAAGGTGCTTGCAAATTACTATTTCCCCCACACATTATCAATGAATATGACATGGGAATCTATCGTTTACAATTGGTTTCCATTTCATAACTTCACCAAACCACACCATACCAAGTTACACAATACTACATCGTACCAAGCTATTGATCTTTGTGTGAAAAATTTTCTTCCGGTTTCCTTTTTTTTTTGTGTGTGTGTGCTTACCACCCAATCTGACATAAAGGTGCTCCCAATTGACTATTTTTTTTCCACTTATCAATAACTATGTCATGGAAACCTGTCGAAAATGACTATCGTTGTTGAAACTTCACCAAACCACACCAAACCACACCATACTACATCACACCAAGCTATTGATTTTGGTGTGACAAATTTTCATTTGGCATTTTTTTTTTTTTTTTTTTTTTTTTTTGTTTACCACCCAATTTGACATAAATTGTGCTCGCACATTACTATTTTATGCACATATTATCAATGGTTATGACATAGAAACCTGATGAAAATGACTAGCTTTGTAGAAAAAAGAGGGAGGATGTGGGTGGAAATACCATTTACAAAGCTAGCCATTTTTTATTGGAGCAGAAGTCATATTTTTTGTTAATATGCTAAAAGCAAAGTCCACTGCGAGCTTCTTGGAAGTTGATAGCACATGCAAAAATGAAGGAAACATTTTTTTTCTAACATAAATCAAAGTGGAAATTTAAATCCTCACTTATAACAAAGCACACAACAGCACATTAATCTACCCGCAATACACACCATAACCATACTTCACTATATGGTAAATTTATTACAAAACACCTACTCTTACCATTTACATCACACCATGGTATGGACATCAATGTGACAAATTTGCTACCTGCTTTTATTTTTTTGTGGTTACCACCTCAAACTAACATCAAAGGTGCTTGCAAATGACTATTTTCCCACACATTATCAATGAAGATGACATGGGAATCTATCGTTTACAATTGGTTTCCATTTCAGAACTTCACCAAACCAAGCTATTTATCTTGGTGTGAAACATTTTCTTCCCGTTTCCTTTTTTTTTTTCTGTGTGTGCTTACCACCCAATCTGACATTAAAGGTGCTCCCAATTGACTATTTTTTTTTCCACTTATCAATAATTATCACATGTAAACCTGTCGAAAATGACTATCTTTGTAGAAACTTCACCAAACCACACCATACTACATCATACCTAGCTATTGATTTTGGTGTGACAAATTTTCAACTGGCAATTTTTTTTTATTTATTTTTTTTTTTTGTGCTTACCACCCAATTTGACATAAATGGTGCTCGTAAATTACTATTTTATATACATATAATCAATGGTTATGACATGGAAACCTGATGAAAATGACTAGCTTTGTAGAAAAAAGAGGGAGGATGTGGGTAGAAATACCATTTACAAAGCTAAGCATTTTTTATTGCAGCAGAAGTCATATTTTTTGTTAATATGCTAAAAGCATAGTCCACTGCGAGCATCTTGCAAGTTGATAGCACATGCAAAAATGAAGGAAAAACTTTTTTTCTAACATAAATCAAAGTGGAAATTTAAATCCTCACTTATAACAAAGCACACCACAGCACATTAATCTACCCCAATCCACACCATAACCATACTTCACTATATGGTAAATTTATTACAAAACACCTACTCTTACCATTTACATCACACCATGGTATGGACATCAATGTGACAAATTTGCTACCTGCTTTTTTTTTTTTTGTGGTTACCACCTCAAACTAACATCAAAGGTGCTTGCAAATTACTATTTCCCCCACACATTATCAATGAATATGACATGGGAATCTATCGTTTACAATTGGTTTCCATTTCATAACTTCACCAAACCACACCATACCATGTTACACCATACTACATCGCACCAAGCTATTGATCTTGGTGTGAAACATTTTCTTCCGGTTTCCTTTTTTTTTTTGTGTGTGTGTGCTTACCACCCAATCTGACATAAAGGTGCTCCCAATTGACTATTTTTTTTTCCACTTATCAATAACTATGTCATGGAAACCTGTCGAAAATGACTATCGTTGTTGAAACTTCACCAAACCACACCAAACCACACCATACTACATCACACCAAGCTATTGATTTTGGTGTGACAAATTTTCAGTTGGCATTTTTTTTTTTTTTTTTTTTTTTTTTTTGTGTTTACCACCCAATTTGACATAAATTGTGCTCGCACATTACTATTTTATGCACATATTATCAATGGTTATGACATAGAAACCTGATGAAAATGACTAGCTTTGTAGAAAAAAGAGGGAGGATGTGGGTGGAAATACCATTTACAAAGCTAGCCATTTTTTATTGGAGCAGAAGTCATATTTTTTATTAATATGCTAAAAGCAAAGTCCACTGCGAGCATCTTGGAAGTTGATAGCACATGCAAAAATGAAGGAAACATTTTTTTTCTAACATAAATCAAAGTGGAAATTTAAATCCTCACTTATAACAAAGCACACAACAGCACATTAATCTACCCGCAATACACACCATAACCATACTTCACTATATGGTAAATTTATTACAAAACACCTACTCTTACCATTTACATCACACCATGGTATGGACATCAATGTGACAAATTTGCTACCTGCTTTTATTTTTTTGTGGTTACCACCTCAAACTAACATCAAAGGTGCTTGCAAATGACTATTTTCCCACACACTATCAATGAAGATGACATGGGAATCTATCGTTTACAATTGGTTTCCATTTCAGAACTTCACCAAACCAAGCTATTTATCTTGGTGTGAAACATTTTCTTCCCGTTTCCTTTTTTTTTTTCTGTGTGTGCTTACCACCCAATCTGACATTAAAGGTGCTCCCAATTGACTATTTTTTTTCCACTTATCAATAATTATCACATGTAAACCTGTCGAAAATGACTATCTTTGTAGAAACTTCACCAAACCACACCATACTACATCATACCTAGCTATTGATTTTGGTGTGACAAATTTTCAACCGGCAATTTTTTTTTATTTTTTTTTTTTTTTGTGCTTACCACCCAATTTGACATAAATGGTGCTCGTAAATTACTATTTTATATACATATTATCAATGGTTATGACATGGAAACCTGATGAAAATGACTAGCTTTGTAGAAAAAAGAGGGAGGATGTGGGTAGAAATACCATTTACAAAGCTAGGCATTTTTTATTGCAGCAGAAGTCATATTTTTTGTTAATATGCTAAAAGCATAGTCCACTGCGAGCATCTTGCAAGTTGATAGCACATGCAAAAATGAAGGAAAAACTTTTTTTCTAACATAAATCAAAGTGGAAATTTAAATCCTCACTTATAACAAAGCACACCACAGCACATTAATCTACCCCAATCCACACCATAACCATACTTCACTATATGGTAAATTTATTACAAAACACCTACTCTTACCATTTACACAACACCATGGTATGGACATCAATGTGACAAATTTGCTACCTGCTTTTTTTTTTTTTTTGTGGTTACCACCTCAAACTAACATCAAAGGTGCTTGCAAATTACTATTTCCCCCACACATTATCAATGAATATGACATGGGAATCTATCGTTTACAATTGGTTTCCATTTCATAACTTCACCAAACCAAACCATACCAAGTTACACCATACTTCATCGCACCAAGCTATTGATCTTTGTGTGAAAAATTTTCTTCCCGTTTCTTTTTTTTTTTTGTGTGTGTGCTTACCACCCAATCTGACATTAAATGTGCTCCCAATTGACTATTTTTTTTTCCACTTATCAATAACTATGTCATGGAGACCTGTTGAAAATGACTATTGTTGTAGAAACTTCACCAAACCACACCATACTACATCACGCCAAGCTATTGATTTTGGTGTGACAAATTTTCATTTGGCATTTTTTTTTTTTTTTTTTTTTTTGTGTGCTTACCACCCAATTTGACATAAATTGTGCTCGCAAATTACTATTTTATGCACATATTATCAATTGTTATGACATGGAAACCTGATGAAAGTGAAAAACCTGACGTAGAAAAAAGAGGGAGGATGTGGGTGGAAATACCATTTACAAAGCTAGCCATTTTTTATTGCAGTGGAAATCATATTTGTTGTTAATATGCTAAAAAAATAGTCAATTGCAAGCATTTTGGAGGTCGGATTAGTTGATAGGACATAAAAAAACAAAGGAAAACAAATATTGTCTATATGTTCCTGTGGAAAGTCGGGTCTTCTGTATTACTGTGTGCAATTGGGAAAGGTCGGCTTAGAAATATTTACTTCTGCGTTCACAGATTGATTTTTTTTTTAGTTTCAGAAGATCCCATTAAGGGTGAAAGCAGCCGATTCTTTGCTTAAACTTTAATCTGTTATTTTAATAAATATTTGCTCTACGGTTCTTATATATTTGATATATATTTATCCTTATCGAGCCCTCTTTGGATGTTAGTCTTCAAATTTATTATTATTACTATTTGGCTCCCTTGATTGAGTACTCTATTGACTTATATTCATCATGCAGAAACAACATCTGAATATTTCTACAAAGAACATACCGTATCAAGCAGGAAGAAATACCTAAAACTACGTCTCCACGAACCAAAGTATCGCCTTCCTGTCTTCCTTTGGTTGCAACATTTTTCGAAATATTTACTTCTGCGTTCACAGATTGATTTTTTTTTTTTTTTTTTTAGTTTCAGAAGATCCCATTAAGGGTGAAAGCAGCCGATTCTTTGCTTAAACTTTAATCTGTTATTTTAATAAATATTTGCTCTACGGTTCTTATATATTTGATATATATTTATCCTTATCAAGCCCTCTTTGGATTTTAGTCTTCATCATCATCATCATCTTCATCATCGTTTAACGTCCATGTTCCACGCTTGCATGGGTTTGGACGGGAGTTTTCCCACTTGAGGCAAGAGTGGTTGTCTTGCTCGCATAGGACTGTCTGGCGGGTTTTCTACAGTTGGATGCCCTTCCTAACACCAACCACATTTACAGTGTGGGGCTGGGAGGTTTTTACCGTGTTGCCTACACAGCCACATTACAGCGTGGACTGTCTGGCGGGTTTTCTACAGCTGGATGCCCTTCCTAACACCAACCACATTTACAGTGTGGGACTGGGAGGTTTTTACCGTCTTACCTACACGGCCACATTACAGCGTGGACTGTGTGTTTTTTTTTTGTCATGACACCTACACGATCTCATGTTTCGGCCTGGATGTTGTGGCACCAACATAACTTTATATTGAAAGGGATGGGGTGGGGGTGGTGGGACGAGGGTGTATTTTGTTAGAGATGACTGCTGTCTGTAGTAGGTTTTACTTTGTATTTAGGTAAGGCGGGTCTTCTCTATTACTGAGTACCGCCAAAGGTCTCGGTCCAGTGACATTGTCTTGGAGAGGTGTAAGTTTGTGAGGTCGGAATTTATCAGCTCGTCCCATGTTTTTCTGGGTCTGCCTACTCCGTGGCTACCACCTATCTTTATTGCCCTGCACTTTGCTATACAGCTGTCGTCTTTCATGCGCATCACGTGACCATACCAACTTAGCCTTCTCTCGAGTAAACAACATCTGATCCCTCTTATTTCTAATTTTTTCCTTAGTTCGTTTATGCTTTGCCATTCACGTATATTACTATTACACATCCAGCGGAGCATGCAAGCTTCGTTCCTCTCTAGTCTGCGTATATCCTCTGCACACAATGCCCAGGTCTCACTGCCATGCAACATTGCTGTTTGTATGCAGGCATCATACAACCTGCCTTTCATTTTTAGGGAGAACCCTTTAGCGGCTAATAGCGGTATAAGCTCTCTGAACTTTTTCCATCCAGTTCTGACTCTAGCTACTGTACTTTCAGAGCACCCTCCCCCACTGCTGATTTTGTCACCCAGGTAACGGAAGCTGTCCACTATTTCTATAGAACCCTCGACGCAATTGAAAGAGCTAGTATTTTGTGGGCACTTGCTGCTACTTATTGCACCAGAGCACCGGCCACATGTAAAATCTGTGTTCTTAGTTAGCTTACCTGTGATCCCACTACATCTTTTATGCACCCATACTTTGCATTTGGGACATAAAATGAGTTTCTACCTACGCCTTTCCTACACACTGAGCATGGCCATTTCCCGGCAGGGACCGGCGCCTTATTTTCTTTGCTACAAACTAGAACTTTAGTCTTAGCCAGGTTAATTTTAAGGCCTTTTGATTCTAGGCCGTGCTTCCATGTTTGGAATTTCTTCTCTAGCTCGGCCATTGATTCAGCTATGAGCGTTAGATCATCTGCGTATAGAAGTTCCCATGGGCAGCCGGTCTTGAACTCCTCTGTTATAGCCTGAAGGGCAATAATAAATAGTAGGGGGCTAAGAACAGAGCCCTGATGGACACCAATTTTACGCTAAACTCTTCACTATATTTGTTGTTAATTCTAACCTTGCTGACTGTTTCTTTATACATGGCTTGTATAGCTCTCACAAGACATTCGTCAATACCTAGTTTTCTAAGAGCCCACCAGATAATGGAACGGGGGACTCTGTCGAAGGCTTTCTCCAAGTCGACAAAGGCTAAGTATAGGGGTTTACTTTTAGCTAGGTACTTCTCCTGTAGTTGTCGTACAATGAAAAGAGCGTCTGTGGTACTTTTGCCTGACACAAACCCGAACTGCATTTCATCTAGATCGATTCTCTCTCTGATTAGTTGCACTATAACTTTTTCCATGACCTTCATGACCTGGTCGATTAATTTAATGCCTCTATAGTTACTCCTATCTAGGGCGTCTCCTTTACCCTTGTAACAGTTAATGATGATGCTGCTACGCCAGTCCTTCGGAACAACCCCATTCTGTATGACTTGGTTTACTATCCGGGTGACCATGGTGTGTCCCACCATTCCAGAGGCTTTCAGCATCTCAGCAACTATTTCCGAAGGCCCAGTCGCCTTACCCGTCTTCATATCTTTGATTGCCTTACTTATTATACTACCTTCAACTAACACTGCTGGTCCCTCTATTGGATCGATCTGGGGGAGACTATCCTTCTCCCATTTATTCTCCTCATTTAGTAGCCTCTCGTAGTGACACTTCCAAGCGACCTTCTTATCAGCGTCAGTGATGGCGAGTACGCCATCATCATTTAGTACACACTTCTCCCCAACAATATTACGGTTTTCCTTGACACATTGCCTAGCAATCCTGAACACCTCACGTTTTTGGTCCTCGCGTTGTAGAACATGCTTGAACTTTCTTTCCTCTGCTTCCCTTCTTGCGAAGTACACTTGCCTCCTAGCTCCTGGAGGTGCAACGGCAAAAAAGCACCCAGCACTCACTGTAAATGAGGCTGGTGTTAGGAAGGGCATCCAGCTGTAGAAATCGAGCCAGAATCAGTTCCCGTCCCACCCTTGCAAGCAAGGAAAAAGTGGACGTAAAATGAAATGATGATGAATGCTCCCAGCTGTGGTCACTCCATAGTATCAAACTAACCATGGAGCTTGAAGCAATCCAATGAAGCTACACCAAGAAGGCTGCCACGATGAAGGAGATAAACTACTGGGAGCGTCTAAAAGAACTGAAACTCTACTCCTCGGAATGAAGACGGGAGAGATATGCAATGATATCATTTTCTTCTTGTCTCCCCACCCTTCGGTTCATCCATCCATATATCTGTATAATCGCCCAGAATCCAATCCTACTTTCTCAATGCTATTCTATAATTCTGTCTGGCTGTTCTACATAATCTTGTGTATTTTAAAATCCCAGTATATCGCTTGTTACTGTTTATTGCTTTATTTAAAACCTTCTCCTCGCTAACTACCGCATACCCCTCTCGCCCGCCCCCACTCTCCACCACTATTATTTGGACCAATCATGAGTCAGCGGCCTATGCTATCACTTCTCCTGGTTGTTTTTCGATATGATGGATGGTCTAAGGAATTTCTGGAGAGTCTGAAGAATCTGGACACTCGGAGACAATGCCAAAGATAAAGACAAATTCACCTCATGCTGCCGGACGAGAATGCAAGGACTCCTCCTCTTTGTTTCGGCCGCGGATGGCCAACATAACCCCAGCCCCATCCCTCTCACCCCTCCCTTTGCCCCACCCACCAAACGCAATCCAAAACTTCAGAGTTGGTACCATGAATGTAGGCACATTAAAAGGCCGCTCTAACGAGGTTGTAGAAATGCTTAAACGTAAGGAGGTTGGTGTTTGCTGTATCCAAGAGACCAGGTGGAGGGGCGGGTCTGCTAGATTCATTGTGGGTAAAAAACGATGCTATAAGCTTTTCTGGGTGGGAAATGACAATGGGCTGGGTGGGGTAGGAATCATGTTAGCAGAAAAATGGGTGGATAAGATAATAGACGTAAATAGGGTGAATGACAGAATAATTAAAATAAGACTTGTTTTAAATAGAACTACTGTGACAGTAATATCTGCGTACGCACCCCAATCCGGACTGCCTGGCGTTATAAAAGACAGATTCTATGAGACACTGGTGCTCACTACCTCTCAAATAACCAACAGTGACTACATAATTATTGCTGGCGACCTAAATGGACAACATTGTGATGGCTATGACGGAATCCATGGAGGCTATGGGTTTGGTACTAGAAATGAGGAAGGCTCCAGAATCCTGGAATTCTGTGACGCAAATAACCTAACTATCTGTAACACTAACTTCAAAAAACAAGACAATCACTTGATCACCTACAGATCAGGGAAACACACCAGCCAGGTAGATTATATCCTTACCAGAAAACGTGACAGAGTGTCTGTTGTAAACACTAAATCCCTCCCCCATGAAGAATGCACCTCCCAACATAGACTCATAATTAGCGACCTCATAGTCAGGACGAGACGTACTCGACAACAGAAGAGGACTATCCTCGGGAGAAAAATATGGAAGCTAAAGGACCCCACAACCAGTAATAAATTTAAAAGCATATTACTTGATGCCTTCGACAGTAAGGAAGAGCAATTAGAATTGTACAATATAGAGGACCAGTGGGAAATCCTGAAAGCAAACCTGCTGATGGCAGCAGATGAAGTCTGTGGCTGGAGCAGACCTATAGGCAGGAGGAGAGTAACGTGGTGGTGGAACATTAAGGTGGAAGAGTCAAGGCCAAAAAGCAGGCTTGGAAAGTATGGCGGGATAGGGGAAGTAGAGAAGACTATCAAGTGGCCAGGAGGGAAGCTAGGAGACAAGTGTACTTCGCAAGAAGGGAAGCAGAGGAAAGAAAGTTCAAGCATGTTTTACAACGCGAGGACCAAAAACGTGAGGTGTTCAGGATTGCTAGACAATGTGTCAAGGAAAACCGTGATATTGTACTTGCCATAACTGATGCTTATAAGAAGGTAGCTTGGAAGTGTCACTACGAAAGGCTACTAAATGAGGAGAATAAATGGGAGAATGACAGTCTCCCCCACATCGATCCAATAGAGGGACCAGCAGTGTTAGTCAAAGGTAGTATAATAAGTAAGGCAATCAGAGATATGAAGACGGCTAAGGCGGCTGGGCCTTCGGAAATAGTTGCTGAAAGCTTCTGGAACGGTGGGACACACCATGGTCACCCGGATAGTAAACAAAGTAATACAGAATGGGGTTGTTCCAAAGGACTGGCGTAGCAGCATCATCATTAACTGCTACAAGGGTAAAAGAGATGCCCTAGAGAGGGGTAACTACAGAGGCATTAAATTAATCGACCAGGTCATGAAGGTCACAGAAAAAGTAATAGCGCAACTAATCAGAGAGCGAATTGATCTAGATGAAATGCAGTTCGGGTTTGTGTCGGGTAAAAGTACGACAGACGCTCTTTTCATTGTACGACAGCTACAGGAGAAGTACCTAGCTAAAAGTAAACCCCTATACTTAGCTTTTGTCGACTTGGAGAAAGCCTTCGACGGTGAAGAGTTTAGCGTAAAAGTTGGTGTTCATCAGGGCTCCGTTCTTAGCCCCCTACTATTTATTATTGCCCTTCAGGCTATAACAGTGGAGTTCAAGACCGGCTGCGCATGGGAACTCCTATACGCAGATGATCTAACGCTCATAGCTGAATCAATGGCTGAACTAGAGAAGAAATTCCAAATATGGAAGCATGGCCTAGAATCAAAAGGCCTTAAAATTAACCTGTCTAAGACTAAAGTTCTAGTTTGTAGGAAGGAAAATAGGGCACCGGTCGCATCCGGGAAATGGCCATGCTCAGTGTGTAGGAAAGGCGTAGGTAGAAACTCCATTTTATGTCCCAAATGCAAAGTATGGGTGCATAAAAGATGTAGTGGGATCACAGGTAAGCTAACTAAGAATATAGATTTTATTTGTGGCCGGTGCTCTGGTGCAATAAGTAGCAACAAGTGCCCACATAATACTAGCTCCTTCCATTGCACAGATGGTTCTATAGAAATAGTGGACACCTTCCGTTACTTGGGTGACAAAATCAGCAGTGGTGGAGGGTGCTCTGAAAGTACAGTCGCTAGAGTCAGAACTGGATGGAAAAAGTTCAGAGAGCTTATACCACTATTAGCCGCTAAAGAGTTCTCTCTAAAAATGAAAGGCAGGCTGTATAATGCCTGCATACGGACAGCAATGTTACATGGCAATGAGACCTGGGCATTGTGTGCAGAGGATATCCGCAGACTGGAGAGGAACGAAGCTTGCATGCTTCGCTGGATGTGTATTAGTAATATGCGTGAATGGCAAAGCATAAACGAACTAAGGGAAAAATTAGAAATAAGAGGGATCAGATGTTGTTTATTCGAGAGAAGACTACGTTGGTATGGACACGTGATGCGCATGAAAGACGACAGCTGTATAAAAAAGTGCAGGGCAATAAAGATAGACGGTAGCCACGGAGTAGGCAGACCCAGAAAAACCTGGGACGACTTGATAAATTCCGACCTCACACACTTACACCTCTCCAAGACAATGTCACTGGACCGAGATCTTTGGCGCTACACAGTAATACAGAAGACCCGCCTTACCTAAGTACAAAGTGAAACCTACTACAGTCAGTAGGCACCTCTAACAAAAATACACCCCCGTCCCACTACCCCCACCCCATCCACACCACCCCTTTCAATGTAAAGTTATGTTGGTACCACAACATCCAGTCCGAAACAAATGAGGTCGTGTAGGTGTCACGACAAAAAAACACACAGTCCACGCTGTAATGTGGCTGTGTAGGTAACACGGTAAAAACCTCCCAGTCCACACTGTAAACGTGGTTGGTGTTAGGAAGGACATCCAGCCGTAGAAAACCCGCCAGACAGTCCTATGCGAGCAAGACAACCACTCTTGCCTCAAGTGGGAAAACTCCCGTCCAAACCCATGCAAGCGTGGAAGATGGACGTTAAACGATGATGATGATGATGATACATATGGAAAATCCTGGGGGGACTAAGACCAAACTTTCGCATTGAGAGCTGGACCAATTCTCGAACAGGACGTCACTGTGTGGTACCAAAGGTCGCGTCTTCCACATCTAGAATCAGGAGCAGCTACTGCAATAGCCTGGGGTTCAAAGGCCCTCAACTTGGTTTTCAAAATTTAAATTTGTGTTTCCTATTCACCAATGCTTCAAGCGAGCTATAAAACTCTGTTATATTTCATCATCATTTGATGTCAGTTCTTCTACGCTAGCATGGGTTGTCCTGTTGTGGGCAGTGTCCGGTCGGCTGACCTTTTTTTTGCTCATACGGGAACTGATTCTGTCTTGATTTCTATAGCTGGATGCCCTTCCTAACACCAACCTCATTTACAGTGAGTGCTGGGTGTTTTTTTGTTTTTTTTTGCCGTGGCACCTCCACGACCACTTTGCAGTGGAATGCTAGGGACCCCAGTCCTATCATCTCATTTCTACAGCTGAGTAAACTGGAGCAATGTGAAATAAAGTGTCTTGCTCAAGGAAACAACACATCACCCGGTCCGAGAATTAAACTCACAACCTTTCAATTGCAAGCCCAATGCTCTAACCACTGAGCCACGTCCCTTCTATTGTTGGCAATGTTAGGTCAGGTGACCATGTCTTGCTCATAAAGAACTGATTTTGGCTTGGTTTCTACAGCTGGATGCCCTTCCTAATGCCAAGCTTATTTACAGTGAGTACTGGGTGTTTTTTGTTGTGATTCCTCCACGACTTCTTTACAGTGTGGACGGTGTTTTTTACCGTGTCACCATCACGACCACTTTACAGTGTTTCGGCCTGTTCTCATGAAATATATATTGGTGGCTGGGATGGAGTGGTGCATACTGTATGTATGTTTCAGCCTTGGCCTGGGCCCGTAGGAAGTTGGGGTTTCTGTATTACCTCATAATGCCAAATATCTTGGTCCTGTGACATTGCCTTTCAGAGGTGCAATTGGGCAAGGTCGGCTTTTATCACTTCATCTCAAGTCTTCCTGGGACTTTATGTAGCTGTCATCCTTCATACAAATCACATGCCCATACCAACATAATCTCCTCTCCTGCACACAACATTTAATTCCTCTTATGCCTAGTTTCTCATTCAGTTTGTTTATGATTTGCTGTTCGCGTATATTACTATTACACATCCATCGGAGCATACAAGCTTCATTCCTTTCTAATCTATGCAAGTCTTCTACACACAGCGCCCAGCTCTCACTACCAAGCAACATTGCCGTTCATATGCACACATCATACAGTCTACCTTTTATTCTGAGGGAAAAGCCTTTTGTATCCAGCTGTGGCAGTAGCTCCCTCAACTTCTTCCATCCCGTTCTTTCAGAATACCCCCCTCCGCTGCTAATTCGGTATTGATTTTACCAAGTCCTCCCGGACTTTGATGTCACTTGTTTTCAGTGATTGTTTGCTGCTTACTGTCCTGGTGCAACTGCTACATGTAAAGCCTACATTCTTAACTAAACTTCCTGAGATCCCACTACATCTCTTGTGTACCCATAGTTTGCATATGGGACAGAGGATGGAGTTTCTACCTACACCTCTCACACACATATATAACACACACTCACATATATATATATACTAGCCGAATTACCAGCGCCTTGCTGCGTTTCACACATTTTTTTTGTAAGAAAATGATGATTGATTTTAAATCAGTGATATAATTTATGGAGAAAAACTTAATATTACTCAATGTAAAATATAATGCATGAAAAATTGGAAAACATCATTTTTTGTAATATATCAAATCAAAATTGCATTATTAAATCTTATTCTTATTTTGTTTCTTGTAAATAATTTTTTTCAAAATATCAATTGAAAACTTTTGTGAATAGGCATCATATCTTGTCATTTACCTATGGTTTCATATAAATCGAAAGGGAAAAGTTTTCAGCGGGAGTTTGTACCCCCGGGGAACCCTAATAGGGGGTTTAACCACCATTAAGGTGTCTTATAGTATTGAAATTTTGTGAATAGGCATCATATCTCTTCATTTATCTATGGTTTAAATTGCATATAAATCGAACCGAAAAAATTTTCAGCGGGGATTTTGTGCCCCCTGGTGAACCCTAATAGGGGTTTAACCCCCATTAAGGTATTGTAATTTTATTGAAATTTGCTGAAATGATGTGAATAGGCATCATATCTTGTCATTTACCTATGGTTTAAATTTCATATAAATCGAAGGTAAAGTTTCAGCGGCGGTTCTGTGCCCCCGATGAACCCTTTGATTAAAATGAAATATACATATACAAGTACCCTGGGCAATGTAGTTTCAGAATATATATGGTTATGGGGGTCTATCTCCAAAACCATAGGAGGAGTTCGTAAAATCTTGTTCCATTTATTGGCCAAACTTTTCACTATAGGGCGTTTTAATATTATTGAAATTTGCACACACACACACACACACACACACACACACACACACACACACACACACACACACACATATATATATATATATATATATATATACACACACACACACACACACACACACACACACACACACACACATATATATATATATACAAACACACACACACACATATATATATATATATACAAACACATACACACACATATATATATATACATACACAAACACACACACACATACACAAACACACACACACATATTTATATCTTTTAGCAGAGCATTTTAATATTGCCACTCAATGAAAACCCTTTGTTTGTTTGGAATAAATGAATCTTGAAAATTAGGAGTGCCTGTCAATGTGTATGTGTTTGTCTACTTAGCATCAATTTACTACCCTCCCTACCACCAGAAAATGTATAACTACCACCATATTACATTGACAGTCGGCTTTTCTGATGATTTCCTCCGAATGAAACAGTTCTAGTCTTGTTGAAGCCATTTCTATATTAAATATATATATATACTCTTTTAGCTGTTCCAGCCATCCGGCTGAGACCATGATTGGGTACTGCCCTTGTTGCTACACATTCTATCTCCAGCCTGTGTTGGCTGGCCATTCATGTAAGAGGGAGTTCGTTGCTGCTGCCCTTAGGTTACCTTCGTACCGTGATGTGGGCTCATCCGGGATCCTGGATAACAGGGTGTCGAGAAGTTTCTTGAAAATATCCACGGCCACACCATGTAGATCTCTCAAATCCCTCGGCAGTTTGTTGAAGAGTTGAGGGCCTTTGAACCTCAGTCTATTGCAATATCTGCTTCTTGTTCTAGATGTGGAAGACGGGACCTTTGTCACCACACAGTGAGGTCCTGTTCGGGGGTTGGTCCCGCTCTCAATACCAAAGTTTGGCGCTAGTCCCTCCAGGATTTTCCATATGTATATCACTGCATATCTCTCCCGTCTTCGTTCCAAGGAGTAGAGTTTCAGTTCTTTTAGCCTCTCCCAGTAACTCATCTCCTTCATCGTGCAATCCTCTTGGTGTAGCTTCGTTGGATTGTCTCAAGTTCCGTGGTTAGTTTGATACTATGGGGTGACCACAGCTGGGAGAAATAGTCCAGGCGGCTTAGGACAAATGGCCTTCATAGTATCAACATGGTCTCCCGGTCTCTTATATAAAAAACCTCAAATAAAAAGTCAAGATTTGTTTAGATTTAACAGAGCAGAAAGAATTCGCGTCAGAATATTCCAACCAATCCAGCCTATATCAGCTGAATAAATATGTATATGGAGATATATATATACACACCCACATGCACATATATATATATATACACACACGCACGCACACACACATATATATACACACACACACACACACACACTCAAACACACACATACATACACGCATGCATGCATACATGATGGCTTCCCCCTCATTATCGAGTATGACCATTGCACGATATTCCATTATTAATAATTATTAATTAATTCTATCGTGCAATGCCTGTGCATGAAGATATTTTTTTAAATGAGGAAAGATTGTGCACTGAGCCAATCCCACTCCCTGGTTTTATATCGGAGTTATCCCAGTTTCCTGAGTTGCCTTCTCCTAGAAGAATGCCCTGACAAAGGTTAGGGGTCCTTCACTCCCAGTGGTTTAACCGCGCAATCGGGTGTCCAGCCCGATTATTTCTATGTCCCCGCGCATGTACATACACATGCACCCATGTATATACACATATACATATACATACATATGTACATGTGTATATACATATTTACACACTTTTGGGTGGCCGTTGATTCTTATGAGATCTTCCGCCCTTTGTCAGGTTTTGTTTTTTGTCCTGCAGGGTGTCCAAAATCACCCTCCTCACCAAGTAAACTTGGTGGGGTTGCTGGTTTAGTCGCCGATGACCCGACCATGCGACAGGTTGTACTGGGTTACATGTTACCAATAGCACTCAAGAGTGACCCGACATACATACATACATACATACATACATACATACATACATACATACATACTACATGATGGCTGCAAACTCGTGTTCAAATATTGCCATCGCCCGATAAAATGTTCAAAAATGTGAAGCACAAATGTGACTCTTTAAACCAGCCAAATACTTGCACCCTCTGGCACACACATGGCAACTTTAGGCTCCCCCGAAACCTTCCATTGTTTTGTTCTGGCTGTATGTTCACATGTATCTTTTAAGACCTCCCATGCTTGTACATTTCTTACACCTTTTCAGATCATAATCTACATGAGGTCTACTGATATGACTTTGTTCATGTCTAATCAAACCAGCTTTACTCGACCACAGTGCTGGCAAACCAGATGATGTTCAACAGCAGGCAGTTCAGAATAGTCTCAATCCTCACCTTCCTTTTCAGTGTTAGGTGTTCTCTCCGACGAGTTTCAAAGTGTTCACCACCTGACTTGATCAAACGTCTCCACTTCACACGCTCGTCAGCCAATTTCTCCCATTCGTCAGATGAAATTCCAGCACAAGCCAAGGTGCCCCTGATACAGTCCCGGTACCGCCTTTTTGGTTTATTTGGTGGTCGCCTTCCTTCACACAGTTCTCCATAGAGAAGTTGCTTTGGAATATGATCATCAGACATCCTGACCACGTGACTGCACCACCTCAACCGATGCCAAAAGATCATCCTCTCTATAATAGTCACGCACCTGCTCCGTTCTAGAACTTCCAAATCACTGGCGAACATTTTCCACCACACCCCAAGTAACTTATGAAGAGATTGTTGGTGAAATCTCTCCAGATCCTTGAGGTGCTTTCTGTATGTGACCCACGTTTCACAAACATAAAGTATAGAGGAGACGACACAAGTCAGATACACTTTCACCTTGGTTTCGATAGTGACACCTCGTCTAGACCATAAACATTGATGCAGCCGTCCAAAAGCATCACTGGCTTTCTTGATTTTTAAGGATATTTCATTATCATGTGTGCATGAAGTGTTCAACGTACTACCAAGGTAAACAAACTTGTCAGCAACTTTTAGCCTCTTTCCGTACACGTACACACTTGGTGCAGTGTACTCGTTTCCAGGTACTGGCTGATACATCACAACAGTCTTTTCCAAGCTTATTGTGACGCCCAAAGTGCTGCAAGCTGCAGAAAAAGAGTTCATAATATGCTGCATGTCACTTTGTGAGTGTGCAAAAAGATCGCAGTCATCTGCATACAAAAACTCTCAGATTAATACCTTTGTGCTTGTACCAACGCGCCTGGTGTTGAACAACCTTCCTGAAGTGCGATACCTGATGTAAACCCCATGAGAACAATATTTGAATGCCATGAGAAACACTATCGTAAAATATAAGGAAAACAGAGTTGGAACCGGAATGTCCCCCTGCTTCACTCCATTTTCAACTGATATTGGTTCAGAGATGCTACCACCAATACTGACCAAAGCCTTCATGTCATCATGGAAAAGATGCAGAATATTCTACCCTACCTTGGATTTTTTTCCCACAACGCAGTTCGATTGACAGTGTCAAAGGCCTTTGTCAAGTCAACAAAGACCTGGTAAAGGTCCATACATTGTTCGATACACTTTTCTTGCAGCTGCCGAGCAGAAACGATCATATCCACTGTTCCTCTTTCGTTTCTGAACCCACACTGCGACTCAGGCAACACATTCAGAGCAACTCTTGGGATCAATCTATCTATCAATATTCGACACGACTTTACCAACTACCGAAAGAAGGGATATGACATGATAATTGCCACATTTGTCCTTGCCGTCCTTTCCTTTATGGAGAATCACCATGAGCGCATCCTTCTTGTGGGACATTCTCATCTTTCCACACCATTTTCATGAGGTCAGTCAGGCGCTGCGTGAAGTTTTCACCACCACACTTCAAAACCGCTCCACTCAGACCATCCATACCAGGAGACTTACCACAGTTCAGCTTATGCACAACAGAAGTCCCCTCTGCAAGAGAAGATACATTAGCCATCTCATATGCTTCACTGGTTCAATAGGAATGGAACAAATGAAATCATTATCAACCTGGGATGGCTGGTTTAAGAGCTCATCAAAGTGATCTCTCTATCTGTCGAGTGTCTTTTGGGTCGCGCAGTAATTGCTTGCCATCTTTCGATCTCAAAGGGGCCACTGGAGAGCTGAAAGGGCCATACACCTCTGTGAGTAGAAAGTGCGGCAGTTTCACATTGCCGTCAGATGCCACTTGAACTTCATCTGCTTTGTTGCTCCACCAGGTATTTTGCATAGCCCTGAGTTTCACCTGCACTTCCTTCTTTACCTGTCTGTAACGCTCATAATTGTCACCAACAGAGCTACCACCTTTAAGAACTGCATCAAGTGTCTTTTGTTTTCTGTCTAGCAGAGCCTTGACCTCCTGGTCATTCTCATCAAACCAGTCCTTGTTTTCTTGTGACAAAGCCAAGGACCTCTGCTGAAGCCTCATAGACCGAGCTCCTGAAGTCCTTCCAATTGTTCTCATACACGCATTCATACTTACATATATACATGTATACATACATGCATACATCCATCCATCCATCCATACATGTATACACACATACATACATCCATCCATCCATACGTGTATACATACATACAATGGTTAAAGTGTTTGACTGACGACCATAAGTTCATGGGTTCATATTTGGGACCGGGTAGTTATTGAATCAACCTGATATCAATGTTTATTATACAGCACACTTCCTCTTTGGTATAATATGACATATAGTAATATCTAACATAGTACCCATCTAATCTGTTATAATATGATTTACCTTTCCTCTGTGAAGGCACATGCCTTATGGGTTACGGTACTGGACTAACTATTATAAAGTCATGGGCTCGTTTCTTCGATTCTGCAGCATGTTGCGTCCTTCAGTAAAATACTTTAGTTCGAGTAGCATCTTCTACCAGGACTTGTGGCAGACAGATAATATCAGTAATGGAAAAAACCTTGTTTCATTAGTATGACCTGGAAATCAGTTCCACTCTATTTATCTTCTTTATTAAAGGCAATCAAATTATTTTTTATTTTATTCTTTTTCTTATTTTTCCATGTTTGTTAAATAAATTCAAAAAAATCGAACTAAATTGAAATTTTGTAATAAAATGTCCATAAAAGTTAATGTTTACAATACAATAAAATGTAATAAAATGTATTGAAGTCGACGAAATGTGGACCTTCATTTTTGAAAGATGGATAATGCTATAAGCAAACCTTACAATATTGTACCACAATTTTCCTTTGTGCAAAATTTAGGAAAGGATAGGAGATTCTTGAAGATGACCCAATGTCTGGACGTCCTACAATTGCCACTACCGAGGAAAACATTGATCTCAGTACTGCAACACCGATGGAAGAAGTGTGTGGAACGCAAGAGAGACTATGTTGAGAAATAAACCTCATTTGGTCATATTCTATGAGAGTATCTTTGTCAACCCTCGTATCTATGCGCAATATACGTAAAGATACAGAATTGCGGGCACTACAACGCTATTAGCTGTCATATTTGTTGGTGAAAAAAATTTGATTATAAAACTTAAATTTATGAATGACTTGTTTTCTACATTGATAACCATGACTTGTTTTCTAATTAACTTAAATTTGTTTTCTAATTTGGCCCTTTTAAGGGCCACCTATATTTTCATTTAAGTAACTCCACTTACATCGATATGCTTTAATATAAAAAATAAAAAACGCGTGAAAACTCCACTTACGCGTGGTGGTAGTAATACGGAAATAAACGATGACGAATGACGTCACCTTCGCCTGCTTTCATCGGCTGCTTTCACGACTGACAGCTAATAGCGTTGTAGTGCCAAAAATATATACACACTTTGATTACCTGTACAGGCAATATTTATTAGAATGCTGTTGAAGTGTGTATACATTTTTGGGACACCCCCTATATATATTAATAGTTTAAGTTGAAAAAATGTTTATTTTGAAAAGGACTATAAATGCCATAATTGAAAGGAAAAGTAAGAACTACTAGACAAAGGAAGAAAGAAAAGGAGAAGGGTAAACGGTGATAGACTCTACACCTAGGTCAGAGCAGTGTTTGGGTTGCACCTCGTGGACATAATGGCAAAGGCTTGCCTGTGAACAACGGCCAGCGACACACTGAAACAGCTACCTACCTCATGTGGCTCCTTCCTCAGACACTTTTGTATAGTTATACTACAGGATTTTAGGTGACATTACAGCCATAATGCAGTGAAATTCTATTATAACGAAATTGACAGAGTGTAAAAAAAAATTTGTTGTAACGAAAAATTCTTTATTACGAGATCGCCCAAAACAAATCGAGTGCTTGTTAGTTATTACCTCGGGGATTGAAAAAAATTTCGTTGTACTGAAAAATTCGTTATAATGGTATTTGTTATAATAGAATTATACCTGTATTATATATTTATACAACAGAACACATGTGGGTGAATTAGCAGAGTTGTTAAAGTGTTGAATTTGATATTTTGGTATTTGTTCTGGCAGTCTACTTTGTAAAGTGGTAGTGTCAGACTCATGATAAACATAATCCCAGAACACGTTGTTAAGTATTTGGCATTAGGAAAGGCATCCAGCCATAGAAACTAAGCCATAACAAAGTATACTAGCAGGACCTACATCCTTGACCAGTCTGGTCTCAGCCAATGACAGCCATCTAATCCATGCAAGCATTAAAAATAGACATTAAACGATGATGGTGATGACGATCATGATGAATTAACACTCAGTTAACATCCCACTGAAGTCAACTTTGCCATTTACCCTTATGGGGTTGATTAAGAAAAAGAAAAAAGGAACAAAATATCAGTTGGGAAGGGGGTGGGTTAGTGTGTCAACAGAGATGGTGTGTGTGTGTTATACCATGTCTCTAGCCTTATCGGAGTGGAGTTGGCTGCCCACAGGTGTGATCCCAGCGAGGTGGGGTGGCTGTTAGCATGTTTCCCTCACCATCCTCCACAGCAATGCATTCTCCATTCTGTTGGCTGGAGGCTTCACTGGATGTATACATCAGCTTGTCCTCATGGGAGATGTATGGGAATGGGTGGGGTGGGGTCATCATCATCATCATCATCATCACCGTTTTACGTCCGTTCTTCCATGCTAGCATGGGTTAGACGGGTTGTCCTGTTGTGGGCAGTGTCTGGTCGGCTGACTATGCCTTGCTCATACAGGAACTGATTTTAGCTTGATTTCTACAGCTGGATGCCCTTCCTAACACCAACCTCATTTAAAGTGAGTGCTGGGTGCTTTTTCCGTGGCGCCTACACGTCCACTTTACAGTGTAGGCTGGGTGCTTTTTTGCCGTGGCACCTCCACGACCACTTTGCAGTGGGAGGGTGTGGGGCATATTGTCTATATGCTTCAGCTTGTACCCAGGGGAGGTCGGGTACTCTGTATTACTGCGTGACGCCAGAGGTCACAGTCGTGTGTCATCGCCTTTGAGAGGTGTAATTGGGTAAGGTCGGCTTTTATCACCTCATCCCAGGTCATCTTGGGTCTCCCCACTCCGCGGTTTCCATTGACTTCTAGTGCTCTGCACCTTTTTATGCAGCTGTCATCCTTCATACGCATCACATGTCTATACCAACGCAACCGCCTCTCCTGCACACAGCATTTGATTCCTCTTATGCTCAGTCTCTCTCTCAATTTATGTTTGTCGTTCGCGTATATTACTATTACACATCCATCGGAGCATGCAGGCTTCGTTTCTTTCTAATCTACGTAAGTCTTTCACCTTCAGCGCCCAGGTCTCACTACCATGTAACATTGCTGTTCGGATACACGCATCATACAGTCTGCCTTTCATTTTGAGGGAGAAGCCTTTTGCAGCTAGCAGTGGCAGTAGTTCCCTGAACTTCTTCCATCCCGTTCTTACCCTAGTTATTGTACTTTCTGAACACCCACCACCGCTGCTAATTCGGTCACCTAGGTAGCAGAAGCTGTCTACTATTTCTACAGAGCCCTCCCAGAGATTGGTGGTACTTGTTTCCTGTGGCTGTTTGCTGCTTGCTGTCCCAGCACAGCTGCTGCATGTGAAGCCTACATTCTTAATTAAGCTTCCTGAGATCCCGCTACATCTCTTGTGTACCCATTGTTTGCATTTGGGGCAGAGAATGGAGTTCCTACCTACACCTTTCCTACATACTGAGCAAGGCCATTTCCCTGAGGGGATCTGGGTTCTGTTTTCTCGTCTACTTACAAGGACCTTAGTCTTTGTCATGTTGACTTTGAGACCCTTTCTTTCTAGTCCCTGCTTCCAAGTTTGGAATTTCTTCTCTAGTTCTACCATAGATTCAGCTATAAGTGCGATGTCATCAGCATACAGGAGTTCCCATGTGCATCCGGTCTTAAACTCCTCCGTTATTGCCTGCAGGACTATGATGAACAGGAGAGGGCTAAGAACAGAGCCCTGGTGGACACCAACCTGTACGCTAAATTCCTTGTTATACTCATTGCTAATCCTAACTTTTGTAGCAAGCAGTAGTAGCAGCTCCTTGAACTTCTTCCATCCCATTCTTACTCTGGTTACTGTACTTTCAGAACACCCACATCTGCTGCTAATTTGGTCGCCCAGGTATCAGAAGCTGTCTACTGTTTCTTCCAAACCATCCCAGAATTTGATAGCACGTATTCCCTTTGGTCGTTTGCTACTTACTCTCCCGATGCAACCACTACATGTAAAGCTTACCTTCTTAGCTAAACTTCCTGAGATCCCACTACACCGCTTGTGTATCTATAGTTTGCATTTGGGGCAGAAGATGGAATTTCTACCTACACCTTTCATATATACTGAGCAAAGCCATTTCCCTGGGGGAATCAGGGTTCTGTTTTCTCTTTTGGTTACTTAGTATTTGTCAGGTTGACAAATGTTTCTAGGCCCTGCTTCCATGTTTGGAATTTCCTCTCCAGTTCCACCATAGATTCCACTCTGAGAGTGACATCATCCATGTACAGGTGTTCTCAAGGGCTAAGAACAGAGCCCTGGTGGACGCCAACCTGCACCCTAATTTCCTCGCTATTGTTAATCCTAACTTTGCTGACTGCTCCCCTATACATGGCTCGTACAGCCTTCACAAGCCACTCATCTACTCCTAGTTTTCTAAGAGCCCACCAAATTATGGCACAGGGCACACTGTTGAAAGCTTTCTCCAGATCAACAAATGCCAGGTAGAGTGGCTTACTTTTAGCAAGGTACTTTTCCTGCAGCTACCTCACCAGAAAGAAAGCATCTAGGGTGTTTTTTCCTGTTACAAATCCGAACTGCATCTCACCTAGATTTACTGAGTTTCTAATCAGCTATGCTATAAGTCTTTCTATATATATATACTAGCAGATTTACTCGGCGTTGCTCGGGGTTTGAAATTATGCTAAGAATATACAGCTACGAAGTAAAAGAGGTCTCCATATCTCACTCTCTTTATAAGGATTGTCAATAAAGTTGGTTATCTCCCTTACACCGATAATTTTACTACCGATAATTTTGATATCGATTTTTTATTGTTCAACGTGGATCGATTGGAAAAATGTTTGTGATGTGACCATATTAGCGACCTGTGCAACGTGCACATAAAATTTTGTCAAATTCGCTTGGTAATTGTAAAAGCCTTAGGCATCCAAAGTTGTACACAGACGCACACACATCATCGCTTTTATATATATTAAGATAGGTAAAAATCCAATCGCCAAATAGTTTTGACTTATCAGCACCACAGGCTCTCTCTCTCTCTCTCTCTCTCTCTCTCTCTCTCTCTCTCTCTCTCTCTCTATATATATATATATATATATATATATATATATATATATATATATATATGATTCTGTGGACATACTTTATAGTATATTGCTCTGATTATTTAATTTATTAATTCATCATTGAGCCACATCGTGAATGGTTGCCAAAACATATATATCTGTGACTTTGTCTAGTTTGCGTATATGTAAATCTTTATATTTAATAATCTCCCATAAGGTTGAGATGCAATTTGGGCAATATTGGGCTGCGCTTTCTAACAACCAGCCCACTCGCCGTAAGCAACCAATCACATTCTTTCTAACTTGACCACTGCCACGTCACAGTTCTTAGCCATTTTGAATTCGTTTCTGGCGGGGATCACTTAAGAAAATTCTTTGTCCAAATGAGTTTGTTTCCTGATGAGTTCGAAGCTCGAGATTTTATCTTTAATAGGATATTTCCGAAAGCGAACGAAACTCTAAGGGTAGAAACGTAATCCTGGTATGTGTATATACATTTTTTCTTCTAACTTTAATTTTATACCTAATTTTGTATGGTTGACGATATATTTAATCGATTTCCACGTGCTACTGAAATGTTGGGTAAATATTCTACAGCAGTTGGTCGCGAATAGATTGCTGTCGTTTATTTATCTACTATTTCTTCATAGGTGCCTTTTAATCTTATAGCCTGGTTTAATTGATTTTTGTGTGGTTAATTATGCTAATTGGGAGAGGAAATGGTGTATATATATTATCAAATGATTCTATGGACATACTTTATAGTATATATAGTATATATATATATATATATATATATATATATATATATATATATATATATATATATATATATATATATATATATATGTGCGTGTGTGTATGTGTATGTATGAATGTATGTATATATTTGGGTGTGTCTATGCAGTGTACCTGAGTATTTGGGTGTGTATATGTTAAACCATCTGGAATATGATAGAGTAGTGGTGTTGATGAGGTCAGTATGTACAATATCGATGGGATTGGTGGTGGTAGTGGTGAGAGTGGTGGTGGTGGTGGGGTGGTGTTAGTGGCGGTGCTGGCGGCGGTGGTGGTAGCAGTGTTGGTCATGGTGGCTGTTGTTGTTGGTGGTAGTCTTGGTGGCGGTGGTGAGAGTGGTGGTGTTGGTGGTAGTGGTGGTGGTGGTGGTGGTGGTGGTGGTAGCAGTGGTGGTCATGATGGCTGTGTTGTTGGTGGTGGTGGTCCAGATGGTAGTGGTGATAATGGTGGTGTTGGTGGTGGTGGTTGCGGTGGTGTATAGTTATCTGGCACGATGACAAAACATCAAGGAAGCTATAGAAATGTTATATAGTTTGGTGTATATATAACCATTTTTATACGTATTGTGTTACACTTTCACTGATAACACTCATTGTTGGGGAACAACAGGCTTTTTATAGATCACATAATGTGGAACAATCAATGTTCTCATATTATACATGCACACATGTGTGTGTATATACACACATATATATATGTGTGTGTGTATATACACATATATATATATATATATGTGTGTGTGTATACACACACATGTATATATATATATTTGCCTCAAATGGGAATATTCCTGTTCAACCCATGCTAGCGTGGAAGATTGACGTTAAACGATGATGATGATGGTGACGATATAACAAAATTTGTTTTCACTCTAACATACCGGATACATAAATGCATTTGTGAGTTTTATATCGAAAACATTCTATTTTTTAATTTTCGGCAAAGCCAGCCGCAAAATCGCTCGGTATGCAAATTAGACTAATCTGCAGACGTATACTTTATAAAATAATGTATATTCTCAAGAGTTGTAGCATGTAGCAGAAAAAGATACACAATCTTGACAAAGGGCAATAATCCTGAAACAATTGCCGATTGTTTCTCTATGTCACTGCTATAACAAAAGGATGGCAATAGTCATCTAAAACACATAGCATTAAGAAGCTCTTTGCTTGTAAATGAATCGAATATTAATAATATTATTATCATTTAATCTAAAACTCACGAATGCATACACACACATACATGTATATATGTGTGTATATATCATCATCATCATGATCATCATCGTTTAACATCTATCTTCCACGCTAGCATATATATATATATATATATATGTGTGTATAGGAAAAGGTTTGGAACCCCGACGGCAGAGCTCAAGGCGTTTCGCCGGCTATTTCAGTCGTCGGGGTCCCGAACCTTTTCCTATTACCCACTCTACTATCCTTCTTTAAAGGCTTCAACCTCTCTATACAGGTTGAGGCCAATCTCTCGGTCGTTAATTACCTCGACGTTATCCTCAATTTGTCGAATGGCTTGCACTGCCCGTATAGAAAGCCGAATGATACGCTTAATTACATAAGTAAGCATTCCAACCATCCTGCCAGCATAACCAAGAACCTGGTAAGAAACGTTTCGTTGAGGCTTTCCCGTCTTTCCACCAACGAGCGCATTTTCAACGACCATTCCACTTATTACAATGAAGCTCTTGCTCGAAGTGGATTTGTCGATAAGGTAGCATATACAGAGTACGAAAATAGACCTAGAAGAAATAGATCCCGTCGCATTTGTTGGTTTAACCCACCATATAATATGGAGGTGGCCATACCATTAGCTAAGATCTTTCTTTCCCTTATTACGAAGCATTTTCCCCCTACACATAAATATAGTAAAATTTTTAATAGAAATACTATTAAAATTTCTTACTCTACGACTCCTAACCTTGCACATAACATCACAGCTTCAAATTTAGCTAAACTACCTAGCCGTAGGAACACGTGCAACCCTGTAGTTAGTACTAACTGTAATTGTAGGAATCGGGCTGATTGCCCCCTATCCGGGAAATGCCTCTCTAGTAACATTGTCTACAAATGTAAGGTTGTAACACCCACGTCCCGTAGGGCCTACATAGGGTTAACCGCCAATAGTTTCAAGCAGCGTCTTTACATGCATAACCATTCTTTTCGTTACCCTCTAAGAAGGAATATGACATCACTTTCAGCTTATATCTGGAGTCTAAAAGACAACCACACCCAATATAAGTTACACTGGGAGATCCTAGCTAGGGCTAGATCGTATAACGGAAATAAAAGACCATGTGACCTCTGCGCCGCTGAGGCCCTGGAAATTCTCTACGCCACAGACCACATCTTAAACAAAAAATCTGAGGCAATTTCGGCCTGTAAACATAAATTGCACAAAACTTTCCTGTATTACAGCCCCACGTTATACCCTAACGAATAGCACGATCTATACGTGGATATTTTACGTCTTGATGTGGGAGCTAAGTATATGTTTTGTTTATTCCTTTACTCATTTGCATAGGTAAGTATATATTACCCGTATGTTTTGTGAAGGTATGTATACCTTCTCGTACGTATATTTGACTGTTATGGCGTATAATTTTTACATATTCTGGTATTTAGGGTTTGGCTATGTGTATACTGGAGTTTTGCGTCTGCGTGAGTATGCAGGTTCGTACGTATTGTGTGTGTATATGTGTACTTCTTGTTTTAGTTGACTTACGTCTCCGAACATTCGTGTATTTATATGTAGGTATGCGTGTGCGCTTGTTATATACGTATTTATTTACTTATATACGTTTATATAATTATTTATTTATTTGTACACAAGCATACACACACACACACATATTTATATGTGCGTGGTTTTGTATACCTATGGTAAGGTTTTGCGTATGCTTGTGTATGTACGTATCTGTTTGCGTGTATGTATTTATTTGTTTCATTTACTTCTGTATTGTATTTATTTACTTTGTTCTTAACTCTGTAGCGGAGATTCATTTGGTCTCCTAGTTAGAATTTTAGTCTACGACTTCTGCTATACCATTTACGTGGTTTTGTCTTTGCGTGCTATTGTTCTCCACGCTCCACATATGACTTATTATCTTCGTTTTTTCGTTCATTGCCAGAGAACGTCTCTATGCACCACCTAAGAGAACATTAGTCTACGACCTCTTTTATACCATAAACGTGGTTCTGTCTTTGCGCGTAATTGTTTTTCACCGCTCCTATTAATGACGTATTATTCGTTTTTTCCCGTTCTTTGCCAGCGAACGTTAGCACGAACCAAAGTATCGTCTTCCTGTCTTCCTCCGGTTGCAACGTTTTTTGAAATATCCAGTTCTGCGTTTACAGATTGACTTTGTTAGTTTCAGAAGATCCCGTTAAGGGTGAAAGCAGCGATTCTTTGCTTAAACTTTAATCTGTTATTTTAATAATATATATATATATATATATATATATATATATATATATATATATATATATATATATATATATATATATATATATATATATATATAATATAAGATCAAAAGATGGTTAAAGGAGTTCCATGTATTTTATTATGCGCATTTCAAAAACAAACATCATCATGCAATAATATTTGTGTTTTCATCAGATAAAACAGGAGAACATGATATGAAGGCTAAAAAACACTTGTGGATAGTGCAGTTTTAAATCAACATATTGTTGATTTAAAACTGCACTATCCACAAGTGTTTTTTAGCCTTCATATCATGTTCTCCTGTTTTATCTGATGAAAACACAAATATTATTGCATGATGATGTTTGTTTTTGAAATGCGCATAATAAAATACATGGAACTCCTTTAACCATCTTTTGATCTTATATTATGTATACTCCAGTCCTACAAACTGTAGAGTGCTTCTTATCCGATATCTGCATTGCTTTATTGTACTACAATAAAACTCACCTCCTATATATATATATATATATATATAGCACCACAATGGTCGAAAATATGAAGAGGAGAATTAGGCACTTCTTTAGCAAGGTAGGACTTAAAGTAGAGATGGAACCCAATAGAAAAGTAGTGAATTTCCTGGACACCACCCTCAACATCAACACCAAGCTACACCACCCATATTATAAACCCAATGAGAAGCTGGTGTATATCAACGCTGGGTCAATCACCCTAGATCTATAGTTTAGGCCGTAGTTAAGAGTGTCTCTGACAGGATCTCTAATTTGTCAGCCAATAAAGAGATCTTCAATAGTAATGCTGATTACTATAACTCAGCGCTAGCTAAGGCGTCCCACAGCCATAGGATCAGCTATAACCCTAAGGGACATGATCGAGATGACCCAAGGGTACCCTGGAACAATACCCTCAGGGGCATGAGTCGCCCACCTAATACCTCGGTGACCAGTAGTAACACTCATAGACCCCTATCCGTCACCACCCCCGGTAGAAGGTCCCGCATACCCCACCGGTCTAATACCTATAACGCTGAGGACCACTGTGCTGCGGAGCAAATGCACCCCTGCACCGGCCCCACCACCCGCCGAACCCTAATTGAGCAGGGAGGCCGCACCTCGCAGGTTTATACCCCCCCGGTGGGCCCATATAACCCTCATGATAATGACCGCTCCCCACTCCTGAGTGACACCAACCGAGCTCGACCTGAGCTGTGCACAACCACGCGATGGACCACGGCGGACACCCAACAACCCCGCAAGAATAGGACCAGGAAGGTCACATGGTATAACCCTCCGTACTCGGTGGGTCTACGTACCAGCCTGGCTAGAACATTCTTTAGTGTACTGGATAAAAGTTTCCCTAGAGCCCACAAGTACCATAAAATATTCAACAGGCACACGGTGAAACTTTCTTACTCAACCACACGCTCTGTGAGCTCAGCACATAGCTGGCATAAATAGGAATAGGCTCACTGCCTCTAACACCACCGTGAACCCCGGAGCCACCCAACAGAACCAGCACGCGGGACGCACCGGAACCCGGACAGGCCCAACTAGCACACCGGAACCCAACGACCCTGTGCTGATTGCGGAGGCTACCCAGCCAACCCCGATTGATGGTAACCACGTGGTACATGTGGTGGGGCTTAAGAAGTCATGTAATTGCAAAGACCCATCACTATGCCCCCTTAGTAATGAATGCATGACGAAAAACGTAGTCTACAGATGCAAAGTCACAACCCCTAACTCGGAGCACCACTACATAGGATCCACAGCGACGAGCTTCAAAGATCGGTGGTATAACCATCGCCATTCCTTTAACAGAATAGATTAGAGGAAATGTACGGCCCTTTCTGAATTGATCTGGAAGCTCAAACTTGAAAAGACCCCGCACTCTCTGGTCTGGTCCGTGGTTAGAAAGGTTCCCCCTGACAGAGACGGGTCTGGTATTTGCAACCCCTGTCTTAGTGTGACACTCGAGATACTTCATGGCGGAACCAAGCTATTAAACAGAAGGGCCGACTTATTTGGTATCTGCAGACACCTAAGGACGGGAACTTTCCTCAAGCTATATGGATAAACCCCGGTTAAGGCCTCCCACAACCCCCCCCCCCCGTAGGTCCCTTACACCCCGTTCCAATGACCAATGGACAACAACAACCACCCATAGTTTGTGGTCCCTATGGTGGATGGTCCACCGGATCCTCTACTGGTTAGGAGTCATCAAAACCACGTTTTATTGAACCTGATTTTATATATATATATATGTATATGATATGTATATATATATATTTTATATGTGTATATGTGTGTATTTTATATATATATATGTATATATATGTATTTTATATATATATATATATATATATATATATATATATATATATATATATATATATATATATATATATGTATGTATATTTTATGTATATATGTATTTTATATGTGTATATATTTTATATATATATATAGTTTATATATGTGTATATTTTATATATATATATTTTATGTATATATATATATATATACTTGTGCGTACATATATATATATATACACACCTGTATGGATTTGTGTGTGTAGATGTGTGTGTGTCTGAGTGGGTAGGTGTGAGAGTATGTACAAGTCAACCAACATAAGCCTTTTATTTCTAAATGTTCTAAACTATCTAAGTATTTGACTCTAACCATTATTTTAAGTATTACCACCCCACATTAATTCCTCAATTTGTATGTGTGAATGTGTGTGTGTGTCTGTGGAGGTGGGTGTGAGTGTAGTGCAATCCAACCTACATAAGACTATTTATTTGTAAATTTTCTACTCTAACCATAAATTTCAGTAGCACCACTCCACATAAATTCCTCAACTTAAGAATGACCTGTAGCATCTATTTCATATTATTAATCTTAAGTGAATATATATCTGACCAAGAATGATTTTTGTGAAAATCAGTCATATGGAACTATTGTCATCTTGCCTGGCGGTTTGAACTTTACAGCACTACCTGCCTGTTTGAGGTCAAATACCAACCCTACTACCATCTACAAACTGACCAATGAGAATTAAGACAATTCCTGTTGACAACATTAAATTATTCCTAACAAGCTCATATGTCCCAAGGCTCTGATACCATCAACACTATAAACACAGAGCTGGCATATCTGAGAACTGACTAACTGCCTGATGAGGTCATAGCCATTCAATGGCTATTATCGAAATATATATAGCAGTAAATAAAGGATTATGAGTTCATGCAATTCACTTATGTTTCGTCACTATATGTGTGTGTGTGTGTGTATATATATATATATACATATATATATATATATATATATATATATATATGTATGTATGTATGTATGTATGTATGTATGTATGTATGTATGTATGTATGTATGTATGTATGTATGTATGTATATATATATATATATATATATATATATATATATATATATATTTATTTTTATTTTTATTTATTTTTATTTTTATCCTTTTAGTATTGTAGTATTCTATAATATTTTTTTATTTTTATTCTATTTTATTTTTAATATTTTTATATGTAAATTTTTTAATACTTAATATTTTTTAATACGTAGTATTTTTAATATGCAATATTTTTATTATGTAATATTCTTTCGTAATATTTTTTTAGTTTTCTATTCTATATTTTTATATATTTTTACTTATTATTATTATTATTGTTATCTTTGTTTATAATATAATATATTATATAATATATATTTTCGATTAGTATATTGAAATCTGCTCTCTATTTCTGCTTGATAGATAATCTTGTAGAGTAATCGCAAGAATAATAATACGCTCAAATTTCTATACCACATTGAGAATGCTTTCCGGTAACCTAGAGTTTGCGGAGTGAATCAGTTGGATTCACATTGATGTTTGTAGCTGTCACATAAACATATGAATTTTTTAAAAACTAAACATAAGATAATGAATTTTCACACATTGTGAATACTTGTTTCATTCAGGAATACTGATATTTACAATATAGTGTAAGTTTTATAAATACTAATACATTAAAACATAGGGTTTTCTACGCCTCGAATATGTCTGGCTATTTTAAATTTTTTTTCTCTCTCTATATCTCTCTATATCTCTCTATATATCTCCCTTACATTAATACTTGAGCTAAATAAATAAATAAATAAATAAATAAATGTATCATTGATACACTTACTCAAAATGACCTCCCACTACCTAATTTTCTATATATATATATGTATCTATCTCTATCTCCTCTCTCTCTATATATATATATCTCTTTCTGTCTCTTTGCATGAAGCTCTTCGCTTAATCTATTTTTCCATCTCTCTATTTTGTCCCATGCATTTCTTCTTTTTCTTTTTCTTCTTTTTCTTCCTTTTCTTCGTTTTGTCTTTCTTTCTTTCTTTCTTTTTTCCCTCTTTTCTTTCTCTCTTTCTTTCTCTCTGTATTTTCACTGCTAGCGTAAACCTCTCCAAATGAAGTTGATGTTTATTACGGTATGTCGAATATATTTATCTATAAAACTGTTTATATTGTATTTTGTCTGATGAAGGCATAGCATATTGTTAATATGATATCCCCGAAATATATATAATGAAATAAATATGGTTTTATAAATATAGTTTTCCATTTATTTAATATTGTAAATATACTCCAAATATTTGTCGAGTGCTTTTATATCAGTTATAAATATTTACTAGTTGTAACCCAACAATTTTAAATATAACTTTACATATATATATATATATATATATATATATATATATATATATATATATATATATATATATATATATATAAAATAAAGTTAAATAAAAAGTCAAATGTTTAAAATTTAGCTTCGTTTATTACTGCTATATATATTTCAGTGACAGCCGTCTTTGGCTGTGACCTCTTCAGGCAGTCTGAATTAGTGTAGTATAGACAAGTACATATGTTGTTGAGGTGTATAATATTGCCCCCTTGGTAATGAATGCCTCAAGAAGAACCTAGTATACGGTGTAGGGTTAAAAGCCCCAACTCCGAACACCTCTACATAGGAGCCACATCAATGAGCTTTAAAGACCGCTGGTACAACCATCGCCATTCATTCAATAAGGAGGCCAAAAGGAAAAGCACGGCTCTCTCCGACCTGATCTGGAAGCTTAAGCTGGACAGGAACCCGTACTCTCTGGCCTGGTACATAATCAGGAAAGTACCACCCGATAAAGGGGGATCTTGCATATGCAAACTATGCCTGAACGAGGTGGAAGCGGCCTGATAAACCTCAGAACCGACTTCTTCGGGACATGCAGACACCTTAGAGCCGGGACCTTCCTCAAGATATATGGACAGTAGCAACACTAGAAGATGTGAACTCCCCTTAAGCTATAGGGACTTATACAGAACATGTAAACACCTCTCGGCCAGACCTCCCTCAAGCTATATGGGCAGTAACAACACCCTAGGTTTTGAACTCCCCTCAAGCCATAGGGAACAACCCAGGCTGAGCAGACACCATGATAGCCTAGAGATTGAATCGGACACAGCCATTATAATTTGGCCAACATCTATATAACACAAACACATTTTAATTTACTTGATTTCTGATTTTCAAATTCCAATTTTAAATCTTGATTTCTTTTTATTAATTTGTTATTTGTTTTCTGCCCTCTTCACTGTATCACCTTATATTTATGTTTAAGTTGAGATTGATTATAACACAAACACATTTTGTTTGATTATCTTATTTTAACATCTTGTCCCTCATACCAATCTATCCAACATATTTCTGACCAGAGATTGGTTATAGCACACACACACTTTATCCTACTTTATTTGAATCTTCATTTTATTTTTCACTTCTCCATATTCATTTTCATTACTTTTTCACCAATTTTTCATTTATTCTTTATTCTTTATTCTCTATTTATTTATTTTCAAATTATACAAATTATATTATTTATTTTCTGTTTTCTTCATTTATTGTCTTATATTTCTTCATATACATGGAAGACCCTCCCCCCCCACCACCACTATGAGAGATGGTGGCAGGAGGGATGAAGAAAAAACACACACTGGATACTTCTAAATTGTCAGCAGCAGCAAGACATAAGCTGACCACAACACCAACAACACTACCAAAATAATGGCAGAGGTCAAATGTACTTAACAATAGCAAACACAAACACTACAGGGAGCCTCACCCCAGAAAGAATTCTATAGACTTCTGACTGAGGAATGCTCTCAGAACTGACCAATGGGAAGTTTGACACTTTTTTTGTTATTTTGTTCCTTTAACACCTTGTCCCTTCTACCACTTTATCAATTTGTTAAGCTAACTCCAACAATAACAACACTTAGAATGAGGAATGTTCTAACAACTGACCAATGAGAGGAGAAGAGGCCCTTTGACACTGAAATTCGTTTGTTTGAATTCATATGATTCCAGTTCCTCAGTGAAATAACAACCCAACCAGGAACTGGGCATATCAGAGTATTGGCAATATTATACACCTCAACAACATATGTACTTGTCTATACCACACTAATTCAGACTGCCTGAAGAGGTCACAGCCAAAGATGGCTGTCACTGAAATATATATAGCAGTAATAAACGAAGCTAAATTTTAAACATTTGACTTTTTATTTAACACTTTATTTTACATTACTCCGGAGTAACCAAACCAACCTGCGCACTTCGTCGAGTGCTCCAGCCTGCATACTGAGGTGTTGGTATACAACCAACATATACTCAAAATCTATATATATATATATATATATATATATATATATATATATATATATCATCATCATCATCATCATCACCGTTTTACGTCCGTTCTTCCACGCTAGCATGGGTTAGACGGGTTGTCCTGTTGTGGGCAGTGTCTGGTCGGCTGACCATGCCTTGCTCATACAGGAACTGATCTGGCTTGATTTCTACAGCTGGATGCCCTTCCTAACACCAACCTCATTTACAGTGAGTGCTGGGTGCTTTTTCGTGGCGCCTACACGTCCACTTTACAGTGTGGGCTGGGTGCTTTTTTGCCGTGGCACCTCCACGACCACCTTGCGGTGGGGGGGGGGGGCATATTGTTTATATGCTTCAGCATGTACCCATGGGAGGTCGGGTACCCTGTATTACTGCGTGACGCCAGAAGTCACGGTCGTGTGTCATTGACTTTGAGAGGTGTAGTTGGGTAAGGTCGGCTTTTATCACCTCATCCCAAGTCATCTTGGGTCTCCCCACTCCGCGGTTTCCATCAACTTCTAGTGCTCTGCACCTTTTTATGCAGCTGTCATCCTTCATACGCATCACATGTCCATACCAGCGTAACCGCCTCTCCTGCACGCAGCATTTGATTCCTCTTATGCTCAGTCTCTCTCTCAATTCATTTATGCTTTGTCGTTCACGTATATTACTGTTACACATCCATCGGAGCATGCAGGCTTCGTTTCTCTCTAATCTACGTAAGTCTTCCACCTTCAGCGCCCAGGTCTCACTACCATGCAACATCGCTGTTCGGATACACGCATCATACAGTCTGCCTTTCATTCTGAGGGAGAAGCCTTTTGCAGCTAGCAGTGGTAGTAGTTCCCTAAACTTCTTCCATCCCGTTCTTACCCTAGTTATTGTACTTTCTGAGCACCCACCTCCGTTGCTAATTCGGTCACCTAGGTAGCAGAAGCTGTCTACTGTTTCTACAGGGCCCTCCCAGAGATTGGTGGTACTTGTTTCCTGTGGCTGTTTGCTTGCTGTTTCAGCACAGCTGCTGCATGTGAATCCTACATTCTTAATTAAGCTTCCTGAGATCCCGCTACATCTCTTGTGTACCCATTGTTTGCATTTGGGGCAAAGAATGGAGTTCCTACCTACACCTTTCCTACATACTGAGCAAGGCCATTTCCCTGAGGGGATCTGGGTTCTGTTTTCTCGTCTACTTATAAGGACCTTAGTCTTTGTCATGTTGACTTTGAGGCCCTTTCTCTCTAGTCCCTGCTTCCAGGTTTGGAATTTATTCTCTAGTTCTACCATAGATTCAGCTATGAGTGCGAGGTCATCAGCATACAGGAGTTCCCATGGGCATCCGGTCTTAAACTCCTCCGTTATTGCCTGCAGGACTATGATGAACAGGAGAGGGCTAAGAACAGAGCCCTGGTGGACCCCAACCTGTACGCTAAATTCCTCGCTATACTCATTGCCAATCCTAACTTTGCTGACTGCTCCCCTATACATGGCTTGTACCGCTTTCACAAGCCATTCATCTACTCCTAGTTTTCTAAGAGCCCACCAGATTACTGCACGTGGAACTCTGTCAAAGGCTTTCTCAAGGTCGACAAATGCCAAGTAGAGTGGCTTACTTTTAGCTAGGTACTTTTCCTGTAATTGCCTCACAAGGAAGAGCGCATCAGTGGTGCCTTTCCCTGGAACAAACCCAAATTGCATCTCGTCTATATTCACCCGGTCCCTAATCAGCTGTGCTATAACTCTTTCTGTTACTTTCATGACCTGGTCCATCAACTTTATACCTCTATAGTTTCCTCTATCTAGTGCATCGCCTTTACCTTTGTAGCAGTTGACAATGATGCTACTGCACCAATCTTTTGGTATGGCCCCCTCTAGTATTACCTGGTTAACGATACGTGTGGTTATAGTGTGACCTACAGACCCAGATGCCTTCAGCATCTCGGCAGCTATACCCGATGGACCGGTTGCCTTCCCTATCTTCATATCTCTGATTGCCTTACTTACTACGCTGCCGCTGACTTGTACTGCTGGTCCCTCTATAGGGTCTACGTGGGGTAGGGTCTCTTCTTCCCATGCATTCTCCTCATTTAGTAATCTATCATAATGACTCTTCCATGCATCTTTCTTCTCAGCACTTGTGAGGGCAAGCTCACCTTTATCATTCCGGATACACTTCTCTCCAATGACATCACAACTATCTCTGACACACTGCCTCGCAATCTTGAATACCTCCTGTTTCTGGTCCTCACGTTGTAAAACATGCTTGAATTTTCTATCCTCTGCTTCCCTCCTAGCTAAGTATACTTGTCGCCTAGCTTCCCTCTTGGTCTCTATGTAATGTACCCTGCTCCCCCCGTTCTTCCATTCTTTCCATGCCTGTCTCTTGGCCTTGACTGCTTCATCTACCTTATTGTTCCACCACCAAGTCACTCTCCTCCTGCTTGAGGTCTTACTCCAGCCACAAACCTCATCCGTCGCCTCTAGTAAGTTATTTTTTAGGAACTCCCAGTTCTCTTCTACGTTAAATGTCTCTATCTGTTCTTCTTTACTGTCGTAGGCGTTGAGTAAAATATCTTTAAATCTGTTACTGGTTGAGGGGACTTTCAGCTTCCAGATCTTTCTTCTCCAGGTTGGCCTCTGTTTCAGGGCTCGTCTAGTTCTGACCGTGAGGTCGCTGACAACTAAGCTATGTTGGGATGTACATTCCTCACTAGGGAAGGCTTTTGTGTTTACGACCGTCCATCTGTCACATCTATACACATATACATATACATATAGATATATGGAGGCATATGGCTTTGCAATCGAAAGGTTGTGAGTTCAATTCCCAGACCGGGTGATGTGTTGTTTCCTTGAGCAAGACACTTTATTTCACATTGCTCCAGTTTACTCAGCTGTAGAAATGAGATGATAGGGACTGGGGTCCTTATATCATTCCACTGCAAAGTGGTCGTGGAGATGCCACGGCAAAAATCACCCAACACTCACTGTAAATGAGGTTGGTGTTAGGAAGGGCATCCAGCTGTAGAAATCAAGCCAGAATCAGTTCCAGTATGAGCAAGACAAGGGCAGCCTACTGGACACTGCCCACAACAGGACAATCCGTCTAACCCATGCTAGCATGGAAGACCGGATATAAAACGATGATAATAATATATGTGTATATATACAATATATATGTGTGTGTGTGTGTGTATTTATATCATCATCATTATTATTTAAATTCTATTTCCCATGTTAGCATGGGTTAGATGGCTTGTCAGTTTAAGGCACGTTGGGTCAGTTGACTGTTTCTTGCTCATACAAAACTGTTTCTCCTAATGCTAACCACATTTGTGCTGGGTGCTTTTTCTCGTGACACCTACAGGACCACTTTATAGTGGTCTTCTTGGGTCTTCCAACTCTGTAGTTTCCATCAACCTTGATCGCCCTGCACCTTTTTATACAGCTGTCATCCTTCATATGCATCACATGTCCATACCAATGCAATCTCCTCTTCTGCAAACTGCAGCTGATCCTGTTATGCCCAATTTCTCTCTCAGATCATTTACGTTTTTTTTGCCGTTTGTGTATTACACATCCATTGGAGCATGCAGGTTTCATTTCTTTCCAATCTTTGCAGGTCCTCTGCACACATTACCAGGTCTCACTACCATGCAACATTGCTGTTCATATACATGAGTAACGGAATACACTATGTTTTACCTGGCGAAGATTCAAAACCAAATCTGAGGGTTCTCGCCTCTAAAACCACCTATTGTTGGGAGTTCCCACCATTATCCTGTCAAGAGACAACTATGATAAACATATATACCCCTTGACCTGTTACCCCAGGTTCTTGACAGATAAAACACACATGACTACTCATAAATCAACCCATATACATATCCTTCCAGCTATAGGGTTATTATAAATACAAGTACTTAGAGAGTCCAGCAGAGAGACCGAAGCAGCAGTCCGTGAGAGGTTAACAATGTAGCCCATTCACTTTCTACAGACCTTTTACTCTTTCTCTCTCCTGGCCTTACAGGCTCTCACATTTCAAACCATCTTGGCAGATTGATCAACTATGTATGCTAAGGATAGACATACACACACCCACAGTAGGTTTACTTATATTTTTCCCTACTCTTTCGTTTTCCTGTTATTTCACTTCTATTGTATCGTTTTATTGATACATGCATACATGCTAGCCCGAAGCAGCTAGTCAGAAAATAATGTAGTGATAATTGCTGTCACGATTTTGTTAGTCAATATTCAGTCTACCAACAAGTGAATTTCGTTATTGTAAAATAAACATTGTCAACATCACAATTTGGCATCATTCTTTTTATCATTCGTCCTGAAAAGTATACATCTATCCACTACATAATGGTGACCCCCATCACCACATAATGGTGAGCTCCATCATTACGCCTGCATTGTACAATTTGCCCTTCGTTTTAAGGGAAAAACCTTTTGTAGCTAGCATTGACAGTAGCTCCCATTGTTACTCTGGCAACTGTACTTTCAGAACACCCTCCTCCACTCCTGGTTTAGTCACCTTGGTAATGGAAATAGTCAACTATTTCTACAGAGTTGTTTGGGAATTTGAAGGAACTAGTATCCTGTGGACACCTGCTACTTACTGTACCTGTGTATCAGCTGCATATAAAACCTATGTTCTTTAATAGCCTGCATGTGACCCCACTACATCTTTTATGCACCCATAGCTTGCATTTGGGACATAGGAAGAAATTTATACCTACTCCTTTCCTGTGTGTTGAGCAAGGCCATTTCCCTGAGGGAATCTAGGCCCTGTTTATCTTTCCACATACTAGGGCTTTAGTCTTAGATAAGTTCACTTTAAGAGCTTTTGATTCTAGTCCATGCTTCTAGGTTTGGAATATTTTCTCTAATTCTGCCATAGATTAAGCTATGAGAGTTAGATCATCTGCATATAGAATTTCCCATGGGCAGTCAGTCGTAAACTCTTCTGTTATAACCTGTAGGGCAATAATAAACAGGAAAGAGCAAAGGACGGCACCCTGATGGATACCTACCCACATGCTAAATTCTTCACTATAATCATTGTTAATTCTAACCTGTGCTGAAAAGTACCCATCCAACAGATGTGAGTGAGGAAAAATGAACTCTCCTATACTTTCTAAAGTCTCCAAGAGGGAAGCCATTTTTATTTACAAGGGAGGTTGAATGAGTTGGTGTGAATAACTCAAAGAAACTTGTACATGTTAGTGTTGTAACTAATTATACACACACACACACACACATACACACATATATATGTATGTTTGTGTGTGTGTATATACATAAATTTACATACATATATCTAGTATATATTTATATATACACACAGGGTAAGGTATATGTATAAATGTTTGCATAGGTATTTGTGTACACAGGCACACACACAACACTCACACACACAAGGGCACGTACACACACACAAAAAAAAACAGACATGCAAAGAGGTAAACACACATACACATACATATGCTCACACACAAACATACACACACAAAAACCCAGACAAGCAAAGATGTAAACACACACATACACATACTTTAGCCAACAAACATACACACACATACACACATACTCTAGCCAACAAACATACACACACATACACTAGCACACAAACATACACACATATTCTAGCACACAAACATACACATGCATAAGCAAACACACATATGCAAACAAATACATACATACACACACATTACTACGCAACACTATTGATTGTATATGTGTTCCTCTCAAAAAAACCCAAAGAAACTACCAACAAATTAACAAAAACGATAATATGAACACAAACAATGAAAATCCTGATTGAAAAACAAGGAATTGGCCAAAATACCAAATATTAATCAATACCTGTAGTACAGGTGTAGTAGCTGTGAATTTACACACATGATAGCTAGAGTTTTCAATACAGCACTGGAGGTAAAGTGATTGCAATTTAATTAGGTGGACATAATTAAAAATTATGGTTAAGACAGAACAGGCTCACTCGATGTTTGTACCTTGTATAATTCCATAGTGTGTAGGATATATATATCTGCCCCAGGTGAGCTAAACATAGTCCTCTCACCTGATTTTCTCCCTAAGGGTCAATCCGTCCTACCCATGCTAGTTTGGAAGATGGACGTTAAAAGACAATGATGATGATATATATGTGCATATACATAAATATACATATATCATACATATATATGATGTGTGTGTATATATATATGTATGATATATGTATATTTATGTATATGCACGCAACTATATATGTATATCATCGTCATGATATGTATATATATATATATATATATCAAAGACTAAGGTCCTTGTAAGTAGACGAGAAAATAGAACCCAGATCCCCTCAGAGAAATGGCCTTGCTCAGTATGTAGGAAAGGTGTAGGTAGGAACTCCATTCTCTGCCCTAAATGCAAACAATGGGTACACAAGAGATGTAGCGGGATCTCAGGAAGCTTAACTAAGAATGTAGGCTTCACATGTAGCAGCTGTGCTGGGACAGCAAGCACCAAACAGCCACAGGAAACAAGTACCACCAAACTCTGGGAGGTCTCTCTAGAAACAGTAGACAGCTTCTGCTACCTAGGTGACCAAATTAGCAGCGGAGGTGGGTGTTCGGAAAGTACAATAACTATGGTAAGAATGGGATGGAAGAAGTTCAGGGAGCTACTGCCACTGCTAGCTGCAAAAGCCTTTTCCCCCAAAATGATAGGCAGACTGTATGATGCGTGTATACGAACAGCAATGTTACATGGTAGTGAAACCTGGGCGCTGTCTATGGAAGACTTGCGTAGATTAGAAAGAAACGAAGCCTGCATGTTCCGATGGATGTGTAATAGTAATATACGCGAACGGCAAAGCATAAATAAATTGAGAGTGAGACTGAGCATAAGAGGAATCAAATTCTGTGTGCAGGAGAGGAGGTTGCGTTGGTATGGACATGTGATGCGTATGAAGGGTGACAGCTGCATAAAAATGTGCAGAGCAGTAGAAGTCGATGGAAACCACGGAGTGGGGAGACCCAAGAAGACCTGGGATGAGGTGATAAAATCCGACCTTACCCAATTACACCTCTCAATTACACCTCTGGCGTCATGCAATAATATAGAAGACCTTACCCCCCCCCCCCATGGGTACAAGCCGAAGCTGAAGCATATAGACAATATGCCCCCACACCCTCCCACTGTAAACTGGTCGTGGAGGTGCCACGGCAAAAAAAGCACCCAGCACTCACTGTAAAGTGGACGTGTAGGCGCCACGGAAAAAAAGCACCCAGCACTCACTGTAAATGAGGTTGGTGTTAGGAAGGGCATCCAGCTGTAGAAATCAAGCCAGAATCAGTTCCCGTATGAACAAGACAAGGTCAGCCAACCAGACACTGCCCACAACAGGACACGCCGTCTAACCCATGCTAGCGTGGAAGAACGGACGTAAAACGGTGATGATGATATACATATATGTTGGTACAACAACATCCAGTCCAAACTAATGAGATCATGTAGGTGTCACGACAAAAAAAAACAAAACACACAGTCCATGCTGTAATGTGGTCATGTAGGTAACATGGTAAAAGTTCCCATTCCACACTGTAAATGTGGTTTTAGTGTTAGGAAGGGCACCCAGTCATAGAAAACCTGCCAGATAGTACTATATGAACGAGACATGGTCACCCGACCAATCTTGCCTCAAGTGGGACAACTCCCGTCTAACCCATGCTAGCGTGGAAGAAAGATGTTAAACGATGATGATATATATATATATTATGTTGGTAATACAAAACATCCAGCCCACACTGTAAATTTGTTGTGTAAAAGACATGGCAAAAAGCACCCAGCACACACTGCAAATGTGGTTGGCATCCAGCCGTAGAAAACCAGCCAGAAACAGTCCTATATGAGCAAGACCTGCCTCTAAATGGGACAAACCCGTCTAACCCATGCTGGCGTGGAAGATAGACGTTAAACGATGATGATGATGAGGATGATATGCGTGTGTGTGTATCCCAGGTTCAATCGGGGGTAACCACAGTAAGTAAGGTATTCAATACATAATAGAGTATATACAATATTTAATATAGAAATGGCTTCTAGAGGACTAGAACTGTTTCATTCAAAGGAAATCATCAAAAAATCCCTTTCCTGATGATTCCCTTCGAATGAAACATTCCAGTAGAAACCATTTCTATATTAAATATTATATAAATATATATATTTTTCAGTGGTCTACCCTTGGTAGTAGGGTCCGTACCATAGATAGAACTCAATGTAATCTGATAGCGAGTAATCCAGTAAAATCCATAGAAAGGTTCTGTGTTCTGCTGAGTTAATTCCTTAGATACAGAGTCAGATATAAGGTATTAATTTAACAATCAAAATAATAACAACAAAGTTGAGTAATTTTACCTATTCATATCATTGTTTTACGATTGTTTTGGAGGGTTGATCATATTGACATAGTGTCTGAGCTATAGCAGTTATATAACTGTATACTATCAGACATCATATATAGGTTTGATCAGAACCTGATTCTAGCTTTTTGA
>OZ024743.1:63873393-63913393 GCA_964016885.1 Eledone cirrhosa
GGATGACCCCGGAAACATACACAGGAAGTTTTTAGTCTGAGAGTCTGTTGAATGTTTACTGTGCAGAAGACAATCCTTGGGGCTCTCCTCAGAATCTTGCAGATGGTTGTCAATGAGTATCTTAAGAAGTACCCCTACAAAATACATTCTAAACAAAATCTTGCTGTAGCTGATAGGTCCAAGAAATAGTCTATAGCTGAGAAAATGCTGGAGTAGATGAAAAACAATCCAAGTTTTCTGAATTTGTTGTGGATCTATGATGAAGTTCATTTTCACTTAGAGGGGGAAATCAACTCTAAGAATAATATGTTCTGGGGGTCAGAGAAACTTGATTGGATTGTATTCTTCAAAGAATGGTGTCACTTCTACAGTCACAAAGGAATACTGCATGGAGGTCCTGGAAGACTTCAAAAAGGAGCTACAGTTCATGTACCCATCTCTAATGAATAAGTTCTGGTTTCTGCAAGATGAAGTAAGTCTTCAGACCTCCAATGAGTTCTGGGCATGACTGAGAAATAACTTTGGCAAAATCGTTAGAATGTTGGCTGGAATGCTTTGAAGTTTTCATTTCGGCTTTCTGCTTAAATCTTAATGAGGTCAACTTTGCCTTTCATCCTTTCAGGGTTCATAAAGCAAGTACTTGTCAAGTACTGGGGCTGGTTCTTCCTTTATCTCTCTTTCTCCCTTCCATTCTCTCATTCTCTCTATCCTTTTCTGGAAAAAATCTGCTGTATTTAAACCTGAAGAGGGAATCAGCTCTGCCAGGTTTAAAAATGCCCAAGAAATGCTGTATGTAAATATGTCACACCTACAACTCCCTCAGAAGTTATGGGGCCCTGCATACAATATTATTCGTAAACATATCTATCAATTATCAATATTGAAAGGGTGGTAAATTGGCAGAATTGGTAGAATGTCGAATAAAATGACAGAGCAGTAATTCTTCTGACTCTACATTAATCATCATCATCATCATCATTGTTTAACATCCATCTTCCATGCTGGCATGGGTAGGACAGGCTATCCCTTTGTGAGGGATCAGGTCAGGTCAGGGGACCATGATTCACTCACACAGAACTGATTTTAGCTTGGTTTCTATGGCTGTATGCCCTTCTTAACACCAACCACATTTACAGTGTGTGCTGGGTGATTTTTGCAGTGTTACCTACTTGGCCACTTTATAGTGTGGACTGAGCGTTTTTTGTTGTGACATCTACTCAACCACTTTACAATGTGGGACTGGGCACTTGCTTTTGGCATGACACCTACATGTCCACTATAGTGTGGACTGTGTTCTTTTGTCATGGCTCCAGGAAGATCACTTTATAGAGGAGGTTGAAAACTTGGGAAGATGCTTGGGGACATAGGTATAGGGGAAGTTTATGGGAGCGGAGATGGTAGGGAATGGTGTTGCCTACTAGGTATATGCCTCAGCCCGAGAATATAAGAGGGCGGGTCTTCTGTAATACTTTATAACTTCATGTATATATATATATGGAGTGATAGGACATGGGTGGGGCGTTATGACATGGGAGGTGTATGAAAGGGGTGATGGAGGGGAAGGTGGTGCATACTAGATGTATGCCTCAACCCATGGACATGGGAGGGCAGGTCTTCTGCAATACTTCATAGTGCCAGAGATCATGGTCCTGTGTCATCGCCTTAGTGAGGTGTAATTGAGCAAAGTCAGCTCTTATTACCTCATCCCAAGTCTTTCTAGGCTTACCTACTCCATGGCTACTGTCAAATTTGAGTGCTCTACCTTTTTTTATGCAGCTGTCATCTTTCATATGTATCACAGGTCCATACCAATGCAATCTCTTCTCCTGCATACAACATAGTTGTTCTTATACATGCATCATACATTCAGCCTTTCATTTTGAGGGAAAAACCTTTTGTAGTTAGCAGCAGTAGTAGATCCCTGAACTTTCTCCAACCCAATCTCACTCTGGCTACTGTACTTTCAGAACACCCTCCCCAACTGCTGATTTGGTCACCCATGGAACAGAAGCTAACTATTACTTCTATAGAGCCCGCTGAGTTAAAATCTTGGTTGGTCTCGCTTGGGGATCTAGCTGGATCAATTGGAGATGGCTGCTTTCTCAGGTGGAAGAAGAAGAAGAAGAAGAAGAAGAAGAAGAAGAAGAAGAAGAAGAAGAAGAAGAAGAAGAAGAAGAAGAAGAAGAAGAAGAAGAAGAAGAAGAAGAAGAAGAAGAAGAAGGAGGATGAACTGCAGGAGGCCATTATATATATGGTTGAACTGAAAATTAGGCAAACTGACTGATAGACAGACAGACAGACAGATAGATAGATAGAGTGATAGAGAGATAGAGAAGTAGGAAAGAAGTGAGGACCTTAATTCTCCCAGGGAAGCGCCCCTGCTCAATATGTTGAAAAGGAGTAGGCATAAACTCCACACAGTGTACACAATGTACATCTTGAATACACAAGAGATCATCATCAGGGGTATATCAGGTAGACAAACAGGAAGGGAAAACTTTGTATGTAAAAGATATACAGGGGTAGTCAAGGAGAAGAGTATCAGTGATATAAACCTTTTCAAGTCACAGGAAGTGTCTATAGAATGGTTGATAGCTTCTGCTTTCTAGATGACTTTATTAACAGCAGAGGAGAGTTCTCTGAGAACATAATAGCTAGAATAAGGATAAGATGGAAAAAGTTTAGAGAGCTACTCCAACTGTTGACAAGAAAAGTTTCTCCCTACATACAAAAGGATGACTGTATGACACCTGTGTGCAAAGATGCTGCAATGGACATGTGTTGACTGGAGAGAAATGAAGCATCCATGTTTTATTGGATGTGCAATGTCAATGTGAGAGAAAGGCAGAGCTTGAATGAACTGAGGGAGAAACTGGGTTTAAGATCTCTCTCAGGTGCTGTGCAAGAGAGATGACTGCATTGGAATGGACATGTGATGCACATAGATAATGATTACTGGGTGAAGAAGTGCCAGAAAATCCCAGTGGAAGGAAGTCACAGTAGAGGTTGACTTAGGAAGATCTGGGAAGGGGTGTTGAGAGCTGATCTCAAATTACTGAGATTTACAGTGGAGATGACAAAGGAACGCTGAAAAGGACCTGTCCAATCCATCATGAAGCGAAAAAAACGGATATAAAAACAATGGTGTTGATGATACACACAAACACACATCCACATATATCTATATAAATATATATATCATCATCATCATCATCATTTAACGTCCATCTTCCACGCCAGCATGGGTTAGATGGTTTTGTTCCAGAGAAAGAGAGATTTACACACACACACACACACGCACATATATATATGTGGAGGCACATGGCTTAGTGGTTAGAGCATTGGCCTTGCAATCGAAAGGTTGTCAGTTCAATTCTCAGACCGGGTGATGTGTTGTTTCCTTGAGCAAGACACTTTATTTCACATTGCTCCAGTTTACTCAGCTGTAGAAATGAGATGATAAGGACTGGGGTCCCTATCATTCCACTGCAAAGTGGTCGTGGAGGTGCCACGGCAAAAAATCACCCAGCACTCACTGTAAATGAGGTTGGTGTTAGGAAGGGCATCCAGCTGTAGAAATCAAGCCAGAATTAGTTCCCGTCCCACCCTTGCAAGTAGGGAAAAGTGGATGTAAAATCATGATGATGATGATGATGATGATGATATCAAATTACAAAATATGAGGAAATAATAGACAAAAATATACCTATTTTTTTCTTCAAAGTCCCGACTGCATATAAAGATATAAAGATATAAAGATATATAAAGATGAATAGATAGATAGATAGACAGAAAAACTTACAGCTTGTAGCGGCTTTTGAAGTTGTTAACTCGTGGCGTTGTGTGACAGAATGTGTTGTTTCTGTTGCATCTGACGTACTATTATCTATGTAATCATTAGATACCGACTGATCTTTCATCGTCTGTGTGGTTATTGTTTTCTCAGGATTGTTATTTATGGTTGATTGATTAGTATTCTGTGAAAAATATGAGCTATTTTCGTTTTTAACCGTAGTAGAAGAAAATTTGTTATTGGATGTTTTAATAGATTTTGTGGTAGTCATGCCTGATGTACTTGTATGTAAACTTGTTGATACTGAGCTCACCTTGCTGCTTAATGTGGGCATTGAAGAGGTATCTAACTCAGTCAAACTTGTGGCAGTTGATTCTTCCAGTTTGGCAATTGAAGATGTATCTGTTTCACTTTGTGTTGCTACTGATGGTGAACTTGTTTCTATCCCATCACTTGTGGCTCCTATCTCACTGCTGCTTCCTGTAGTCATTCGTTTCGGGGATGTGGGTATAGCGGGCATGGAGAAAAAGCACACAACCAGCACTGAAAGAAATTATGATAAAGAATTAACAAAGAATTACACTCTGCTGACAGACAGACATACAGACAAAAAATATGAAGTAAAAATTAAGTGTGAATGAAGAGGATACACAGAGGGCAAGAATTATTGATAAGGTCACAGGTTGTAACAAAAGAACTTTGATGCTCCTAAAAGAATTAAAGAGTACAAGTAAAATACTAACTGAAAATGATTGGCTCAAGGTCTTTATTGATGTTAGACACGTGATTTCAGTAACATTTTCATCTTATACTTAATATATACAGTCTGCTATAACATTGATTGCTCATACTGGTGCCACATCCACAGTAGTTAACTAAATTACTGTATAAACTACACTATGACGGTGGGGTGATGTGTTTTTTTAAAACCATATGTTATTCCCTGATTTGCTTTTAGCATGTAATCATAGATATTTAAATCTTCTCCTTTGCTGGTTATCCAAGATTTGATATCTTTGATTCACCAATTAATGGTGAAATATATTTCTTCAATGGAATATATACAAAGGAGATTAATCATTATTGCCAGGTATCTATATTCAAGGTTCTTATTAATTTTTAATATGTTACCTCCATAACTACGTGTGGTTACACTCTTTACAAATTATCCCCTGTAATTGTTTGATATGTTTATCTTATATATTATCTTATATATATATGTCATTTGACTATTAATTTAATGTTGATAAATGCTCGGATTTATTACTTGGAATCTTTGTGCCTATTCCACAGGTGATATGGCGCATGTTTCTGATATTCTCAGACATGGCATCTTTAATCTAATTTTAGTAGTATATATATATATATATATATATATATATCATCATCATCATCGTTTAACGTCCATTTTCTACGCTAGCATGGGTCTGGACGGGAATTGTCCCACTTGAGGCAAGATTGGTTGTCTTGCTCAGGACTGTCTGGCGGGTTTTCTATGGCTGGATGCCCTTCCTAACACCAACCACGTTTACTGTGTGGACTGGGAGGTTTTTACCGTGTTACCTACATGGCCACATCACAGCGTGGACTGTGTGTTTTTTTGTTGTGACACCTACACGACCTCATTTATTTAGGACTAGATGTTGTGGCACCAACATAGCTTTACATCGAAAGGGGTGGTGTAGATGGTGGTGGGGGGTAGGATTGGAACAGTGGGGTATTTTGGTTAAGAGGTGCCTACTGAATGTAGGTTTTGCTTTGTACTTAGGCAAGGTGGGTCTTCTGTATTACTACGTAGCGCCAAAGATCTCAGTCCATTGACATTGTCTTGGAGAGGTGTAAGTGTGTGAGGTCGGATTTTATCAAGTCGTCCCAGGTTTTTCTCGGTCTGCCTACTCCGTAGCTACCGTCTATTTTGATCGCCCTGCACTTTTTTTATACAGTTGTCATCTTTCATGCACATCACGTGACCATACCAACATAGTCTTCTCTCGAGTAAACAGCATCTGATCCCTCTTATTCCTAATTTCTCACTTAGTTCATTTAAGCTTTGCTGTTCGCGTATATTACTATTACACATCCAACGGAGCATGCAAGCTTCGTTCCTCTCCAGTCTGCGTAGATCCTCTGCACACAAGGCCCATGTCTCACTGCCATGTAATATCGCTGTTCGTATGCAGGCATCATACAGTCTGCCTTTTATTTTTAGAGAGAAACCTTTAGCGGCTAATAGTGGTATAAGCTCTCTAAACTTTTTCCATCCCGTTCTGACTCTAGCTACAGTACTTTCAGAGCACCCTCCACCACTGCTGATTTTGTCACCCAGGTAACGGAAGGTGTCCACTATTTCTATAGAACGATCTGGGCAATGGAATGAGCTAGTATTCTGTGAGCATTTGCTGCTTCTTATTGCACCAGAGCACCGGCCACATATAAAATCTATATTCTTAGTTAGCTTACCTGTGATCCCACTACATCTTTTATGCACCCATACTTTGCATTTGGGACATAAAATGGAGTTTCTGCCTACTCCTTTCCTACACACTGAGCATGGCCATTTCCCAGATGGGACAAGTGCCCTATTCTCCTTCCTACATATTAGGACTTTATTCTTAGACAAGTTAACTTTAAGGCCTTTTGATTCTAAGCCATGCTTCCATGTTTGGAATTTCTTCTCTAGTTCAGCCATTGATTCGGCTATGAGCGTTAGATCATCTGCGTATAGATGTTCCCATGGGCAGCCGGTCTTGAACTCCTCCGTTATAGCTTGGAGGGTGATAATAAATAGGAGGGGGCTAAGGACGGAGCCCTGATGAACACCAACTTTTACGCTAAACTCTTCACTATATTCGTTGTTAATTCTAACCTTGCTGACTGTTTCTTTATACATGGCTTGTATAGCTCTCACAAGCCATTCATCTACACCTAGTTTTCTAAGAGCCCACCAGATAATGGAGCAGGGGACTCTGTCAAAGGCTTTCTCCAGGTCTACAAAAGCTAAGTAGAGGGGTTTACTTTTAGCTAGGTACTTCTCCTGTAGTTGTCGTACAATGAAAAGAGCGTCTGTGGTACTTTTACCTGGCACAAACCCGAACCGTATTTCATCTAGATTAATTCGCTCTCTGATTAGTTGCGCTATTACTTTTTCTGTGACCTTCATGACCTGGTCAATTAATTTAATGCCTCTATAGTTTCCCCTATCTAGGGCGTCTCCTTTGCCCTTGTAACAGTTAATGATGATGCTGCTACACCAGTCCTTTGGACGACCCCATTCTGTATAACTTGGTTTATTATCCGGGTGACCATAGTGCGTCCCACTGTTCCAGATGCTTTCAGCATTTCAGCAACTATTTCCGAAGGCCCAGCCACCTTGCCCGTCTTCATATCTTTGATTGCCTTACTTATTATACTACCTTCGACTAACACTTTCTCCCATTTATTCTCCTCATTTAGTAGCCTTTCGTAGTGACACTTCCAAGCTACCTTCTTATCAGCGTCAGTGGTTGCCAGTACACGATCATCATTAACGACACACTTCTCCCCGACAATATCACGGTTCTACTTGACACATTGTCTAGCAATCCTGAACACCTCACGTTTTTGGTCCTCGCGTTGTAGAACATGCTTGAACTTTCTTTCCTCTGCGTCCCTTCTTGTGAAGTACACTTGTCTCCTAGCTTCCCTCCTGGCCACTTGAAAGTCTTCTCTACTTCCCCTGTCCGCCATACTTTCCAAGCCTGCTTTTTGGCCTTGATCGACTCCTCCACCTTACTGTTCCACCACCAAGTTACTCTCCTCCTGCCTACAGGTCTGCTCCAGCCACAGATTTCATCTGTCGCCTTCAGCAGGTTAGCTTTCAGGAATTCCCACTGTTCCTCTATATTGTACAACTCTAATTGCTCTTCCTTACTGTCAAAAGCATCAAGTAATATGCTTTTAAATTTATTACTGGCTGTGGGGTCCTTTAACTTCCATATTTTATATATATATATATATATATATACATATATACAGACGGTGCTGACGATAGCTAATAACTAGTACATCGTTTCTTTGTCAGTGTTGAACAAAAGGGCAACGATGGTTGCTAAACACTGTACGGCTTAATTCGGGATGTTTGTTTACAAACAAAATGACCATTATAATAAATGCATACATATATATATGTGTGCATGTATGTATATATATACATACTACTGTACGTCTGTATACAAATATGTATGTACGTATACATACTTATATTTAAGTAACAGCCGTACTAAGAGTGAGAAATGAAATTTCGTTTCATTTTTTCCGTTTATCGTTTTCGGTGCGCCCGGCCGATTAACTCACTCGATATGCAAATTAGGCTGCTCAGCCGTTAATATGCATAAGGAAAGTATATAATTTCAGACGTTCAATCATCTGGCAGGAAGGTATACAGTGCTGACGATAGCTAATAAGCTTGAAACTAGTACATCGTTTCTTTGTCAGTGTTGAACAAAAGGGCAACGATGGTTGCTAAACACTGTACGGCTTAATTCGGGATGTTTGTTTACAAACAAACCGAGCATTATAATAAATGCTCGGTAAATCCATATGTACATATATATATATATGTGTGCATGTATATATATATATACATACTACTGTACGTCTGTATACATATATGTATGTACGTATACATACTTATATTTAAGTAACAGCCGTACTAAGAGTGAGAAATGAAATTTCGTTTCATTTTTTCCGCATATATATATATATATATATATATATATATATATATATATATATATATATATAATGTATAAAAATCAATACAATATAATTACCTCATTACCAGAGGTTTCCCGAACGAGGCGAATACGAAAGAAACGTCTTCATTCGTTCGTCAGACGAGGCAATATAAAACATGGGTAAATACTTGGAAAGTCTCATCAAGAAAATCAAATGAATTAGAAATTGAAATATATAAAAATCTATCAAGAAATATAGTTAGGTGTGTGTATATGTATGTATATACGCTCACAGATGTGCATATATGTGTATGCACATATGTATACGTATAGTGAAAAAGTGTGCGTAAATATAAAATTTAGGGCAAATGTATCTGTATGTCTGTAATCTACAGACAGAATAGATACATCATAAGAATATGAATATGAAGGCGCGCGCATAAACACACCTACACACACGTACACTTAGATGCGGAAGTAAAAGAGGTAAGGGAGTGTAATAATTAAAGGAAAGTATCAATCTCGATATATTTATAAAAATGTAACAATAAATTAGAAAGAAAAAAATTTTTAGAAAGAAAAAATTAAAGAAAAGAAGACAAAAAAGGGTACATACATACACAGACACGCATATCTCACAAAAGAAACGCAAAAATATACATGCTTATATACACACGCACACTTACACATCCATACGTTCGATACGTACATACACACACACACACACACATACTTACACTCACGCATATTGACCTGTTTGCATGCACACGCATAAAAATGAGTAAGTAAAAAAAATATATATATAAAGGAATGAAACTGCCGGTAGTAGAGATATTTTGATGATTTTGGTATGTTTATGTACATTTTTTCTTCTAACTTTAATTTTGTACCTAATTATGTATGGTTGACTGTATGTCTAGTCAATTTCTACAGGCTATCAGAAATACTGGATAAATTTTCTGTAGCTGTGAGTCGCGGATAGTAAGCTATATCATTTACCTATTATTTCTTCATAAGTATATTTTAAACTTATAGCCTCGTTTAAATGATTTTTTGTGTGGTTGATTTATGCTGATTGGGAGAAGAAATACTGTATATATTTTATCTAATGATACTTTGAACTTATTTTATATATATATATAGAGAGAGAGAGAATTCGCAAGAATCAAAGCTATGTTCAAAGCATTTATTCACCTACAATTGTTTCATCCAAACCTAGGCTTGGAGTCTTCGGAGCACTTTTCAATGTTTGTACACATAATTGACCTCCTTTCCAACGCAAGAGACATATCAATAGAGTGAGATGGAGGACATTCCATTATGATAAAAACAAATGTAACAAAGTTGATAATACTAACAAATTCGACTCCTTCGGCTTTAGAACTTTTAGAAGCCCCCCTCACAACACACTACTAAACCCATTTGAAAATGACCTAATAAAACTAGTTAAGAACATTAAATACAAAAAGCATCGTAATAAAAACAACACCTTCTTAAACAAACTTAACTCCTCTATTAATGGATTCAAAACAAGTAGTAAAATTATTGTGCATGCGGACAAAACTAATAACATATACATCCTAGATTATGATACATATAGAAAGTTTATATATAATTGTTTCTACTTTAGGCACAAGGCCAGCAATTATCCAGTGCATTACTGGTACTTTATTTTATCGACCCCGTAAGGATGAAAGGCAAAGTCAACCTCGGCGGGATTTGAACTCAGATCGTAAAGGGACGTAACTATGATGGAAAGCATTGCGTCCGACCCTCTACCGATACTGCCAATCCACCGATAATGAACTACATAAGAGCTACAAGAAAACTACTATGAAAAACTTAGAAGAAATTAATATAGAAGGCCGTAGTATAGTGTCCAAACTAGGACTTCAGAGACATACACAACCATACACCCCCCCACCCCTAGATTCTCTCTGAAGGACCATAAGGAGGATTTTATTAGCAACCCCTCTATTAGACTAATCTGCCCTTCCAAGTCTGACATTGGCATTATCAGTAAGAAAATTTTAGATAAAATCATCCCACAGATTAAACACAAAATATACCTTAAACAATGGGGAAATACAGGTGAAGTTATTGAATGGTTTAAGGATATCAAGGAAAACAAAGATAAAAAATTTATTCAATTTGTTATCAATTCATACTACACCTCTATTTCCCCTATCCTATTAAATAAGGCACTAATTATGGCCATGAACAATAGTGACCTGACTAGACCCCAGATTGATATCTTACTTGCGGCCCGTAAAACCGTAATCACTTTTGAAGACCAGTTATGGACCCGCAAGGATACACATAACAACTTCGACATAACCATGGGATCTAGTTACTCGGCGCATGTCACTGATTTGATGGGCCTATACCTACTAAACGAAATCCATAAGGACCTTCCATACCTTAACGGTGGTTTGTACCGCGATGATGCACTTCTCCTTATAGACTATAACAAATTTAATATAGAAAGAATTAGAAAACTATTGCACAAGACTTTCAAAAACTATCAAAAACCTAAGTATCACCATAGACAAAAACACTAAAAACATTAACTTCCTGGATGCCACCCTCTACCTAGACTCTAGGATATATACACCATTCCATAAACCTAACGAAAAACTGATTTACGTAGATACCAAGTCTAACCACCCTAGATCAATATTAAACTCTATCTCTAAGGGAATATCCAATAGAATCTCTAATCTATCTTATGACGAAAACATATTTAACAAAAACTCACAATATTATAATCAGGCATTAGCTAGATCAGGCCATAATAATGAGATCGAGTTCCTACCTACAAAAACATATAGTTACAACATTATTTCACACAATATGTCCATGAGGAAAAATAGTAATACGAATAATAACCACACACACACTAGTACGAAGGGTGGCAACAAACGTAACCCACACTAGGGAGGTCACCAAAATACCATAAACGGAAGCATCTCACCAGACATAAAAAACAAAAATAAAAGAAGAAATAATACATTTTTCAACCGCCCTTTCAATCTAAACGTCTCTACCAACCTACCTAAGGCTTTCTTCTCACTTCTGGCCACAAGTACCATAGTCTTATAAACAAAAACACCATTAAAATCTCCTACTCTACCACGCCTAACATAGTATACCACATAGCTAGTAGCAATAAGAGAACAATTAATACTTACTTCCAACAAACTAAAACACGGCAGGAGGTAAACCTTCAAAACAACGTTATATCTGCAAACCTTGATATCAATAGTAATAATAGTAATAGAAATAGTGAAATCAATAACGCTGGGAGTGACAACCCCCATAGCTATAATGCAATACCTAGCAACCAGACTTCTACACAACATAATAACCGGCAGGTTAACATCCAAAATTATTGTAACTGTAGATCTAATAGAACCTGCCCTTTAGATAAAAACTGCTTAATCAAAGACATCATATACTCATGCACCGTCATAACTAGCAACTCTTCTGAAACCTATATAGGCTCTACTTCGAACTGCTTCAAAACCAGATACAATTCACACCTCCATTCTTTCAAAAAACACAGTCAAGTCAACTCTACTTCACTATCTAGCTACATACACTATCTAAAAACTAGAAATAGATCTTATACACTTAAATGGGAAGTGATAGGTAAGGCGGCATCGTACAAACCACCTAATACATTCTGTAACCTCTGTCTACTAGAGACCCATACTATAATCTTCTCAAACCATAACCTCCTTAATAAAAATCGGAAGTGTTTGCGTCGTGCCAGCACCGCTTCCGGCACTCCTTCCAAAACTTTAAACCCAATATATAACAATGTCAGGCTTGAACCCATCACCACTTCTAACACCACACCTCAAGGGCACACCTTACACTCTCTGATCCACCCTATCTTGACACAAATCATTCCATCTATCTATAACTTTATACCCTAGAAATATCCCCATAAACACCTACTTTTAGTATAATTACTTTCAATTATTTATAATTATATAGTGATACAATACAGTCTATATAAGCTTTAAATACCAGATTCGGCAATGAATTATATATGCAATTGTATTTATATGTATGGAGTGATAACATTGGATATATATAAGATTAATTTATTAACATAAGAGATCTGTCTAACTTATATGTTGAGTGCAATGAATTATGTATGAATAGCATGTGAGTTATATATGCATGGATAACTTGATGGATAGATTAATGACATTGTAAATGAGGGATGTATTTGTCTGCCCTAGAGATGTGTTTGGCTTTGCCATGCAAACAGCCATACGCTGCTCCAGAACTTACCAGGGGTTATGTAGACATAATTCTAATAGGTCCCCTGACATGTTCTGAGTGTAGACTACATTTGCAGTGAACTTTGATATAAAGATATGGCTCTTTGTATGGAGTATTCAGTTATAGCACTGTATGATAGGGAGTAATCATCCTAATATAGATACCTTTAGTACATAATGATAGAGTAAACTGTATTTAAAATTGGAAACTGGATATAAATATATAACCGTCTATATAAGGGACTCAATTGAGGCACCTTATATATGTTAGAACAATGAATTTAGTTATGGAAATCAGCTAGTTACCTCCCCTTACGCATTAACTCCCCTTAATTACACACATATTCCGGATAATAAACCGCTCTAAATTCTCGCAGCAGAATCAACCTATTCTATAAATTTGGATTAAATAATACTGAGCCGCAATATGCTAAAATAATTTAATTTAATGCATCAAACATCCAATACGGAATCATCGTTACTTATGTGATGGATGGAAAAACTATATTTACTTTTCCTGAATGTGAAAATTGTGGTGGATACGAAAACCATAACTTTCTTTTGCTTCTCCTTTTTATTTTTATTTTTCTGCACACATACTTTTTTATTATATACAAAAAATACCTTACCACTACAACCACCATAATACTCTTACTTACCCGCTTAAAGTGTTTGTATTACATGTAACACCCTGCCACACAATAATCATATATAAATGAGACACACTTGCATGCCCCACGTGTAACTAACGCATACACTAACTATTACATTTGACTAACAAACTATCCTCTTGCATTATCTGTGTTAACTGCCGAATGTATTTTAATTTTAATTTTAATTTTGATTTTGATTTTGAATTTGAATTGCTATACAGAAATAATATAGTATAATATATGTCACTCCACTGTACATCAATATATATATATGTATCTGTATGTCTCTTGCGTTGGAAAGGAGGTCAATTATGTGTACAAACATTGAAAAATGCTCCGAAGACTCCAAGCCTAGGTTTGGATGAAACAATTGTAAGTGAATAAATGCTTTGAACATAGCTTTGATTCTTGTGAATTCTATATAACTGCTCTGTAGAACAACTGATGTTATTACATTGAGCTATTTATCTTACTGGTAATAAGGTAGTAATAAATTACTCACCTTCACTGTTTAGGATTGAAAATATACATAACTATAAAAAGTTTTAGTATATACATAACCATAAATAGTATCCTTTATATTATATATATATATATATATATATTTATTAAAATAACAGATTAAAGTTTAAGCAAAGAATCGCTGCTTTCACCCTTAACTAAAATAATCAATCTGAACCGAGAAGTAAATATTTCGAAAAACGTTGCAACCGAAGGAAGACAGGAAGACGATCGAGCCCTCTTTGGATTTTAGCCTTCAAATTTATTATTATTACTATATATATATATATTAGAAAGTGGTTTTTTTTTTACAAAATGAAAAATAACTGAGGTGTCCTACACGAGTGAAAGTATAAAGAAAAAAAGATGAAATCGAAAATGCAACTGGAGTCTTACTTTTAAAAAAATATATATATTTATTTGGCTCCTTTACCGGTTTCGCAGTTCTGCTTTTCAAAAGTAGAGTTGAGATGGGGGCTCTGTGGTTTTTATCACATGTGAGAAAAACCACAGACCCTCCATCTTTTATGTCCATTTTATTTGACAAGCTTCATCTTTTAATTATCATCATCATCATCATCATCATTCTCATCTTACCGGTCTGAGAATTGAACTCACAATGTTTCGATTGCAAGCCCAATGCTCTAACCACTAAGCCATGCGCATATGAGAATGATGATGATGATGATGATAATTAAGAGATGAAGCTTGTCAAATAAAATGGACATAGCTTGTTGTTTCCTCACTCACTCAATAATCAATTATGTTCATATTAGTTAAATTCAAACCCAACTAACTGGTTTGAGTACACATATGCATTAATCAGTGAGGAAGACGATTTCGTGTGGGTAAGATAATTGAGATACCCGGACCGTTGTATCAGTGTCTACAGTTCCGATCTGCTGACAGCATCGGGCTGCGTGGAATAACCATGTGCAGAATATTACGTAATATTAGTATATATATATATATATATATATATATATATATATGTGTGTGTGTGTGTATAAATATATACATATATACAAGCAAGACACGGTCACCCGACCCAACTTGCCTCAAGTGGGACAAACCTGCCTAACTCATGCTAGCATGGAAGATAGACATTAAACGATGATGATCATGCTATATAGTTAATAAATGAAACAAAACAAAACACAGAAGGCAAAATTACACAGTTATATTAGGTTCACGCTTGGAGGAAGTAGAGGAGTTTGCAACATTTCAGGCAGAAGTCCTTCTTCAGGAAAGTTCAAATAAGGAGAGAACAGATAGAGGTATGAGTAGCACAAAAAGGTTAGGAAAGTTTGAAAAAAATAATGGGGGAGGTGGGTGAGAGGTCTGTCCTGGGAGGGATAGGGTGGAGGCTATGTTGTGGCATGGATGTGGTTGTGTGTGTTGAAGGGAAGAAATTAGCAGATGTGCATGGTTTCAGTCTATGTGTGGGTGTGGTATATATATATATATATATATATGAAATAAATTTTAAGACAAAAACTGCATTATCATATATCTTCTTTTTTTTTGACAAAAATTGCATTATCATGATATATATATGTAAAGTGATGGTGACACACCAAAAAGTGCCCAGTCCACACTGTAAAGTGGTTGTGTAGGTGTCACGACAAAAAGTACTCAGACCACACTGCAAAGTGGTTGTGCAGGTGTCACAACAAAAAGTACCGAGTTCACACTGTAAAGTGGTCATGTAGGTGTCACAACAAAAAGTACCCAGTCCACACTGTAAATGGGGTTGGAATTAGGAGGGGCATCCAGCTGAAGAAACCAAGCCCAAATCAGTTCTGTATGTGCAAGACATGGTCACCTGACCTAGCATTGCCCATAACAGGACAACTCGTCTAACCCATACGAGCATGGAAGAATGGACGTAAAACGGTGATGATGATGACGATATATATATATATGTTCATATATGCTTGTATATATGTATAAACCTCACAATGGAGATGACAGAGGACCACAGGGTATAGGGGTCTTGTGGTAAACTTTACTGGAGAAGACATGCCTCCCAGTATAAGAGTGACAAGCTATGCACCCTATCAAGTAAAATTACTCCAAAGTCCCTTCAGAGGAACTCCATTTCAGCCATTTTGTATTTGTGATCATATTCTTTCAATTATTACCAAAGATTCATGACCATACGTAAGGGTTGACATGAATACTGAATTGAAGATAGCAAGTTTGGCTTTAACCCCTACCTCTCTTTTGATAACTGTATATTGAAGCCATTTTGGCTGTTTGTATTAGCGATTGTACATTTTTGGTCATTACCCACCACACCCATGATAATTGCCACCATTCTTCCCACCTATTGTCACTTACACATAACATGATATTTATTATTTTTCTTACCTCCTTTCCTTATAGTTCCCCCCATAAAATATTGAGGGTTCTTCATTCAAGTTAATGGCAGAAAACCTCCTAGTGCTAATGCCACAACAAAACACACCCAGTACACTCTGTAGAGTGTTTGGTCTTAGTAACGGTTTCCAACTGTATGAAACATACCAAAAAGTGTTGAAGGAAACTTTTATTCAGAACATGACAACCTCTCTAGTGCTGTTGTCAATAGAAATGCACCCAGTACAACCTGTAAGGTGGTTGGAGATAAGAAATACATCCAGCTGTAGAAACCATGCCATAAAAAGAGTTGATAGGATGCTGCAGTTGTATCAAGGACATGACAATCTCCTTAGCATTGGTAACACTAAAGAATGTACTCAATACATTCTGTAAAGTGGTTGACGAAAAGGAAGGGCATCAGGCCATAGAAAACTTGCCAAGCAAGGGGTCACAAGGCATGGCAACCTCCCTAGTACTGAAACTATCATAAAATACACCTGGTGCAGCCTATAAGGTGTAGAAACATATGTAAGCGAAATGTGGCCTCATGCTCATCATAGGCTGGTAGCTCCGAATAATTATTGACTTAATCTGTGACGACTCATCCAACCCTTGCTAGCAGGGAAGATGGGTGGTAAATGATTATGATGGTGATGTGCATATATATATCCACACACACACACACACTCACAAAAGCATCCAGTCAACCCTATAAAGTGATAGTGCAGCTGCTACAACCAAAAAGCACCCAGTCCACTCTGAAAGGTGATAGTGCTAGTGCCACAACAAAAAAGCACCCAGTCCACCCTGCAAAGTAGCAGTGCTGGTGTCACTCTAATATACTCCCAGACACACAGTAAAGTGGTCAGCATTAGGAAGGGCGTCTAGCTATAGAAAACCAAGCCAAAAATGGTACATATCAGCAGGGCGTGGTCACATAATTTGTATGGCCTCAGAAGGTGAGAACCTGTCAAATTCATGTAAGCATACAGAAATAGACATTAAACAGTTCTGAAATAAAATTATAATAAGTCTGCATGGGTGGGTGGAATAAGTGTGTGTGGGCGGGGTGGAATAAAGGGGGGTTTAGAATAAATGAGGGATTTGGAATAATCGAGGGAGCTGGAATAAGAGAGATGGCGGGGAATAAGCGGGGTGTTGAAATAAGTGGTGGTGGTGGTATCTGTGGAATAAGCAGTAGGGTTGAAATAAGTGGGGGGGGGGGGGATAAACGGGAGTTGAAATAAGTGGGGGGCTAAATGTTGGTGTGTGGGGGGGGGGAATAAACGGGGGTTGGAATAAGCGAGGGAGTTGAAAAATTGTTAATTTTTCTAGGTTGTCTCCGTTGTTTTATTTTAAAAAACCAGAATTAGTAGTTTAGTTTACATATTGAGACCCCCCCCCCAACCCTTCCTATTTATTTTATAACGTATGGGATTACTAGTAATGTACTTTTTTTGTCATGTATAATGTTTTTTAATGTCTAAAAAAGTAAAATAAAATTTTGCTGGGGATACATTTGCACAATTTAATAAGCTACAGCAGGGTTTGGTGGGTTGGAAAGATCTTAAAAATGAACAAGTGGTGTAGGGTGGAGTGTGGACGATTATTTGAGACACAAGTGTACTTATGTGTAGGCGTGGAGTAGGAAGATTATATGGAGATAATATTACTGTAAGATGTTTTAAATGGGAATAGTTTTTATCTTTTTTTTATTAGGTGTGTCATTGTTGAAATAAGCTGTTTGTTAGATAACACATAGTTCATGTGTATATATATATATATATATATATTTATATGTACATACATATATGTATACAGACGTACAGTAGTATGTATATATATACATACATGCAGGTATCAGTGTTTAGGCAACCACGTCACCTTTTTGTTCAACACTGACACAGGCACTTACTTAAAGTATGTATACGTACATACCTATAGGTATGTACACAAGATTTATCGTTTTCCGTGTGCCTGGCCAACTGAACTCACTCGATATGCAAATTAGGCTGCACAGCCGTTAATATGCATCAAGAAAGTATATACTTTCAGACGTTCAACCATCTGGCAGGAAGGTATACGATGCTGACGATAGCTAATAAGCTTGAAACTAATACATCATTCCTGTGTCAGTGTTGAACAAAAAGGTGACGTGGTTGCCTAAACACTGTACGGCGTAATTCGGGCTGTTTGTTTGTTTACAAACAAACAAACCGAGCATTATAATAAATGTTCGGTAAACCGATACGTGCATATATATATGTGTGTGTGCATGTATGTATATATATATACATACTATTGTACGTCTGTATACATATATGTATGTACGTATACATACATACATTTAAGTAAGTGCCGTACTAAGAGTGAGAAATGAAATTTCGTTTCATTCTATTCCATTTATATATATATAGTTAAATAAGATAACAAGGACGATTGGTTACTCCATTACGTTTATTGGTTGGTGACGCGCGCTTCGCCACTGATCAGCTCAAGGTTCGATCTGTATCGATCTGACCTGACTCTGTAATCCGTGGCTCGTCCCTGGATTATCATCATCATCGTCATCATTTTACGTCCACTTTTCCCCGCTTGCAAGGGTGGGATGGGAATTGATTCTGGCTTGATTTCTACAGCTGGATGCTCTTCCTAACACCAACCTTATTTACAGTGAGTGCTGGGTGCTTTTTTCCCGTGGCGCCTACAACACGACCAATTTATAGTGTGGGCTGGGTGCTTTTTTTTTTTTGCTGTGACACCTCCACGACCACTTTGCAGTGGAATGATAGGGACCCCAATCCTATCATCTCATTTCTACAGCTGAGTAAACTGGAGCCATGTGAAATAAAGTGTCTTGCTCAAGGAAACAACACATCACCCGGTCTGAGAATTGAACTCACAACCTTTCGATTGCAAGGCACATGCTCTAACCACTAAGCCATGTGCCTCCATATATATATAGAAAGGCTTCTACAGGACCAGAACTGTTTCATTCGGTCAATTTGACCGAATTCAGTCAATTAGACGGAATGAAAGAGTTCTTGTCGTGTAGAAGCCATTGAACCTGGACTAATGTATATATGTATGTATGTCAAAGGGCAAAGGAGCTCTTAAGCGTCAATGGCCATCCAAAATCATCGGGTGAGATGACCCCTTAGCCTTTGTCAAGGCAGAATTCTAGGAGAAGAAAAACTCTGATATAACACCTGCAACCCTGATGGTATCCAATGATGTTGACTTGTTCTTCTTTTTGGTAAATATCATCTTGGTTAAGAGAGTGGGACTGGCTTTGTGCAGTGCCTTTGCTCACTATAAAAGCTTCACAGCACAGGCATTGCTTTATATCTGGAGATCTCTCTGCACTTGTCGTCACATGGTACCATGGGCCCAGCACTATGTGTCAATAATTGTCACAAGTGTAGTGTTTGTACCAGAGTTTTCAAGTCGCTGGCTGGACTAAAACGTCACACTCGTTCAGTGCTTCAGTAGGGGTTCTCCTACATGGATATAAAGTAGTGGCCGTACTCGAAAACGAGTTGGCAGCCACCATGTGTGTATGTATATATATGTATGTGTGTGTATATGTATGTATATGTGTATGTATGTATATGTGTTTGTGTGTGTATGTATGTATATATGTATGTGTGTGTATGTATGTATGTATATGTGTATGTATGTGTATATGTGTGTGTGTATATCAGTTTTCACCCATCCTACAATGATTTACCTGAGATATCTGTATATCAGATAGTTTGCCCCACCCCAGACCACAGAAGGTATATGTCAACCCAGACTTCAAATTTCTCACATTCATTGAAGCTAGACATGGATGACTGATTAAAGGATTTGCTACCTCACAATTTTAGATATACATACTTTATACAACAGTTAAAAAAGCACTCAATACATTAGTAAAATAAGTTTGATTACTTTGAATAAATAATTGTTTCTACTTTTGGCACAAGGCCAGCAATTATCCCAGCCTATTACTGGTACTTTATTTTATCGACCCCGTAAGGATGAAAGGCAAAGTTAACCTTGGGGGGATTTGAACTCAGAATGGCAAGCGTCAAAGCACGGCATCCGACCCTCTACCGATACTGCCAATCCACCGCTAATATTCATTATGTAATTCATTACTTTGAATAAATAATGAATGAATATTACATAATTTATCTACTAAATTTCGTGGCTGTTGATTAAATATACTTTATTTATTTATAGATTCATTTCTTTAAAATTTCTGAAATGTCAACACTTCTGGTTGGCGATCGCTTGAATAAACATACTAATTTTCTGTCACTAATTTTTTTCTAATGCAGTTTATATATAATATCGTCTTTTTTAAATGTATCATGGATTACTTTACTGATTACATAAAACAGTGTAACGCAGTCTTCGTTCAATTTCTGTGTATATTGTCAATTACGATTTTATTTGATGTATCATATCTACATGTATATATACTTGCATATAATATCAATATACACACTACACATGCTAGCAGAAAACCACCTGAAGGGTGGTTTTTCTGCTAGTATATATAACGGTTAATGGTAACAGCATAAATCAACCAAGGAAAATATGTCACATTCTTTCATTTGACATTCCAGTCTCTGTGAAGCGTAAAGACTCGGGTGGATATTACTTTAGGGGTTCAAACAAAATTGCAAGTGTGTTACCCCCAAAGGATAGCGAGGAGGAGGTACTGAAAATGGTCAGTCCAGCTCATGGGCTTGATCTTGTGGATGGCCATCTCCAGCTTATTTGTAGTAAATAGGGAACTGGTTTGGTGACTCAGGACACAAGGTGGTTCTACCCTTATGCGGCTTGTTCCAGCCATACCCATCCAAATCCCCCAAATTAGGGACCTGGTTCAGATATCCAGGACCCTAGATATTTCTACTGTTATGGGGCTTGTTCCAGTCATATTCAACCAAACTCCTGAAATTAGGGACCTGGTTCAGGTATCCAGGAGCCCAGGTATTTCTACTGTTATAGGGCTTGTTCCAGCCATATCCAACCAAACTCCTGAAATTAGGGACCTGATTCAGGTATCCAGGACCCCAGGTTTTTCTACTGTTATGGGGTTTGTTCCAGCCATATTCAACCAAACTCCTGAAATTAGAACCCTGGTTCAGGTATCCAGGACACCAGGTTTTTCCACTATATGACATCAGCTGGTACTTGGACATATGATATTACAGAACAGTATATACGTCATACATCTTGTTGATATACCAGAACATTCTAGTATATCAAATTTAACACCATAACAAACTGAAAGATTGTTTAGTCATCAACATCACCATCATCAACATATTCATCACCATCATTATCATCATCATCATCACTAACATCATCATGTTGGTGACATTACAAAAGGTGCTCAGCCCACACTGTAAAGTGGTTATGTTGGTGACATGACAAAAGGTTCCCAGCCCACACTGTAAAGTGGTCATGTAGGTGCCATGACAAAACATACCCAGCCCACACTGTAAAGTGGTCGTGTTTGTGACATGACAAAAAGCGTCCAGTCACACTGTTAAGAAGGGTATTCAGTTGTAGAAACCAAACCCAAATCAGATCTGTATGAACAAAACACAGTCATCCGACCTGGCTTGTCTCACAATGGGACAGCTTGTCTAACCCATGCTAGCATGGAAAATAAATGTTAAACAGTGATGGTGATGATGATAATGATATATATATATATATATATGTTTATCCCGAGTTCAATTGGGGGTAACCACAGTAAGTAAGGTACTCAATGCATAACAGAATATAAATATTTAAGATAGAAATGGCTTCTACAGGACTAGAACTGTTTCATTCAGAAGAAATCAGCAGGATGATTTCTTCCAAATGAAACAGTTCTAGTCTTGTAGAAGCCATCATCTGTCTAACACACGTGGACATGCCTACAGAGTCAGAAAACAGCACAGCTTCAATGACTTTCGGAAACATTTTTTCAGGCTTAGAGTTGCTGAAGCATGGAACAAACTGCCTGCGTCAGTTGTTAGCTGCCGAGACACTGCATCTTTTAAAACCCTCATGCTTCCCGAAATTCGCCAAAACTAAACCTGACGTCCCCCTTCCATACACATGCACACGTGTATATCATGACTCATGCACTGTTCATTTTCCTGACGTTTGTACATTACCCTATGTATTATACATACACTTTTTGATGAGTTGTAGTGCACCTGAGCACTGTACACAATATTTTCATTATTATTATTATTATTATTTTATTATAAATATATATATATATATATATAGTGAAAAATGGAACGGGAACAAAACAGAGAGGCAGTACAAACAAAGGTTTATATGTTTTATTTATTTGTGATGATGTTGATATATATATATATATATATATATATATATATATATATATATATATATATATATATATACATATATATATATACATATATATATGCACATATATATACATACACATACATATATATATATATCACCATCATCACAAATAAATAAAACATATAATGGCTAAATGGCCTTAGCTATATTTAATGTTATATATATATATATAAATCAGAATGGATTCAGTTTGAAACTGGTTAGACCATTACTCAACAGAGTACTTGATACTTGGAGTAGTAGAGTATGGTTATATTAAAAAGAGTTGGAACCCCAACAGCTGAGTGCTTGCTGTTTCAAAACTAGTTCCTGACTATTTATAATATATATGTGTGTGTGTGCGTGTGTGTGCGTGTGTGTGTGTAGATCCCATTTCTATATTATATACATAATGTGGTTAGTGTTAGGAAAGGAATCCAGCTGTAAAAATCCCAGCCAAATTTACAGTTCCATACGAACTGGTTAGATTTATTTCATGTCATGGGTGACTCGTCTAACCCATGCAAGCATGGAAAATGAATATTAAATGGTGATGATGATGATGATGATATATATAGATATATATATGTTTCCATGCTTGCATTGGTTAGATGGTTCACCCATGTCATGAGACAAGTCTGGCCAGTTGATTGCACACACACACACACACACATACACAAACACATATATATATAAATATCTATATATATATAGTAATAATAATAAATTTGAAGACTAAAATCCAAAGAGGGCTCGATAAGGATAAATATATATCAAATATATATCAAATATATATCAAATATATATCAAACATATATCAAATATAAGCGATTCTTTGCTTAAACTTTAATCTGTTATTTTAATAAATATATATATATATATATATTGGTAAATGGAAAAGAAAATGCTGACAAATTGTTCACAGTGAAAAAAGGTAGAATTTCCAAAACTAATCAGATCAGAGCAAACATCATGGACGCTCTATCTCAAAATTATTTTTGAAAAGCATTAGAAATGCGCAACCGGTAAAACTTAAAACCAAAACTGAATACTAACCAATACTATTACTAATTCTCACTTATTCCTAATTAAACTATTTTTCACTGTGCACAATTTGTCAGCATTTTCTTTTCTGTTTACCAATATATCATAACTTGTGTGTTACACCTCTATTCTTTTAAATATATATATATATATAAGTGAAAGGTATAGAAAACATTGTAGCAAAAAGCCAACATATGTCCCAAGGCTCTGATACCATCAACACTATACACACAGAGCTGGCATATCTAAGAACTGACTAACTGCCTGATGAGGTCATAGCCATTCAATGGCTATCATCGAAATATATATAGCAGTAAATAAAGGATTATGAGTTCATGCAATTGACTTATGTTTCGTCACTATATATATATATATATATATATATATATATATATATATATATATATATATATAGTCCTATACGAGCAGAACAACAATTTTGCATCAAGTGGGAAAACTCCCGTCCAAACCCATGCAAGCGTGGAAGATGGACGTTAAACGATGATGATGATGATGATGATGATGATGATATATATGCAGAGACAGACAGACATAAACACACACACACACACACCCCAATGTTGTATAATTCTAAACTTCTGGGGTCAATGATATAATCAAAATAATCCTTTCAAAACAGTTCCCTAGCATTTCTGTAGTGCAATAACTGAAACTAACATCACCATCATCAAAATAATATAATATAAAATATTTTTTTAAATAGTTGAATGTTAGCCCTAAGGAAATCACTTACCTATAAAATATATTGACTTCATTTTTCTATAATTTTGGGGGTGTATATATTTATAACTTTTTTCTTTTATGTTCTTCTTGTTGTTTTTGTTCTTATTTTCTGTCAGTGACTGTGTGTATATAAAATATAGTGATGTATAATATAATATAAATCCTTCTGATACAAAAAACACCTGAATATAAAATCTCCCTGGTTCTCTGATACAACACTGTGACTGTTTATTTTAAATGAGTTTATATTTTACATGTAAAAAGCTTGCATTCAAAGTACCAGTAATGTACTGAGTAATTGCTGGCCTTGTGCCAAAAGTAGAAACAATTATTTTATGTGACAACTAATGTTCCAAACAGCAGCTTAATAATGGGAAATGTTACAAAAATCTTTTCAAATCCTTGATTATTTTTTCAAAATAAATTGAAAAGTCATAGACAATGTTTATCAGTGTGAAGTAGTGATTGTATGTGGTAAGTTGTGATAAAGGGTATCTCTTGATTGTAGTGGTGGTAGTAGTAGGGGTGGTGATGGCAATAGTGGTGGCAGTATCTATGAAGGTGGTGGTGGTGGCAGTATTTATGAAGGTGGTGGTGTTGGCAGTATTTTTGAAGGTGGCGGTGGTGTTGGCAGTATTTATGAAGATGGTGGTGGTGGCAGTATTTATGAAGGTGGTGGTGGTGGCAGTATTTATGAAGGAGGTGGTGGTGGCAGTATTTTTGAAGGTGGTGGTGGTGTTGGCAGTATTTATGAAGGTGGTGGTGGTGGCAGTATTTATGAAGGTGGTGGTGTTGGCAGTATTTATGAAGGTGGTGGTGGTGGCAGTATTTATGAAGGTGGTGGTGGTGGCAGTATTTATGAAGGTGGTGGTGGTGGCAGTATTTATGAAGGTGGTGGTGGTGGTGTTGGCAGTATTTATGAAGATGGTGGTGGTGGCAGTGGTGGTGGTAGGGGTGTTATAGGTGTTGATGGTGGGTGGTGTTCTCAGAGTTATTGTTACAGACTATTTTACTGTCAGTCTCACCTCAAGGCAGTGGTCAGTTTACTTCACACACTGTTCACTACTAATACTACTACTATTACTACTACTACTACTACTACTACTACTACTACTACTACTACTACTACTACTACTACTACTGCGGCTGCTGCTGCCACTGCTACTACTACTACAACTATTACTTCTATTACCATTACCACTACTACTTCTACTACCACCACCACCACCAACACTACTATTATTACTACTACTACACATATACATGCATACATACATTCATATATATATATATATATACATACATTCATATATATATATATATATATATATATATATATATATATATACATATGTACATACATACACTAATACATACACACACACATACAGACATGCATACATAAATACATACATGTACATATATATATTTGTTTATGCATTAGGCTAATTTTATCAGACTGTTCTTCAAACTTGTAAATTTAATATATATCATCATCATCATCATCAAGGTTTAGCGTCCGTGTTCCACGCTTGCATGGGTTTGGGCGGGGGTTTTCCCACTTGAGGCAAGAGTGGTTGTCCTGCTCGCATAGGACTGTCTGGCGGGTTTTCTACAGCTGGATGCGCTGCCTAACACCAACCACATTTACAGTGTGGGGCTGGGAGGTTTTTACCGTGTTGCCTACACGGCCACATTACAGCGTGGACTGTCTGGCGGGTTTTCTACAGCTGGATGCCCTTCCTAACACCAACCACATTTTCAGTGTGGGGCTGGGAGGTTTTTACCGTGTTGCCTACACGGCCACATTTACAGCGTGGACTGTGTGTTTTTTTTGTCGTGACACCTACACGATCTCATTTGTTTCGGCCTGGAAATATATATATATATATGTATATATATATTTGGTTTCTGAATTTGTTTAGCAAGATTCTTTATCTGAAAACGTGTGTTGAAACCGATATTGTTATGCTTTGGGAGGGTCATGTTGCTAATAAGAAACACACGCACCAGTTGCTTTCACTCCAATTTATTATAAATTAAATTTATAAATTTCCAGTTGGTTGGTTGGTTCCATAACCGGACGGTTGTTCATATATTGTCAAAGTTCTTTCGTCACACATTCTGTGACCTCTTCAGTGACCAGGGATTCTTTTCTTTGTTTTTGTGCCTCTCCTTTGTTCTGTCCTACGCCATCTTGTTTTTGTGTGTTTTATGTGCTTAGTTTGCGCATGTGTTACATCCAGGTGTCTGTGTGTGTTTATATTTGTTTATTTATTTGTTTATTTACATGTTACTGGTTGGTTGTTTGTTCTATGTACGTCAATACTCATCTCTTTCCATTTATCTGAGGGTTTGAACTAGTGTCATAAAAGTCTGTACACTAGTGATGTATGAACTATTTGACTTTGAAAAACATTGATTTTACCATTGAGCATCAATATTCTCTGCTCCTTTGTATGACTATGATATATCATTCGTTACATTCAAACATTCTTTCTAAAAATGCATTACTTGGTTTATGCTCAAACAAACAGTAACAAACAAAATTAAGAGTTTTAAGCAGAGGAATGCACGGTCTACTGGCAAGTAGCTTTGCTACAATATCCCTTGTTTAGACCAGAAGGGTGAAAAATAAGAAATATAAATATCATCATCATCATCATCATCATCATCAACGTTTAACGTCCGTGTTCCACGCTTGCATGGGTTTGGACGGGGGTAGTCCCACTTGAGGCAAGAGTGATTGTCTTGCTCGCATAGGACTGTCTGGCAGGTTTTCTACAGTTGGATGCCCTTCCTAACACCAACCACATTTACAGTGTGGGTCTGGGAGGTTTTTACCGTGTTGCCTACACGGCCACATTACAGAGTGGACTGTGTGTTTTTTTGTCGTGAAACCTACACGATCTCATTTGTTTCGGCCTGGATGGCGCGGCACCAACATAACTTTACATAGAACGGGGTGGTGTGGATGAGGTGGGGGTGGTGGTGGGACGGGGTGTATTTTGTTAGAGATGCCTACTGGCAAGGCGGGTCTTCTCTGTTACTGAGTACCGCCAAAGGTCTCGGTCCAGTGACATTGTCTTGGAGAGGTGTAAGTGTGTGAGGTCGGAGTTTATCAGCTCATCCCATGTTTTTCTAGGTCTGCCTACTCCGCGGCTACCGTCTATCTTTATTGCCCTGCACTTTGTTATACAGCTATCGACTTTCATGCGCATCACGTGTCCATACCAACGCAGCCTTCTCTCGAGTAAACAACATCTGATCCCTCTTATCTCTAATTTTTTCCTTAGTTCGTTTATGCTTTGCCGTTCACGTATATTACTGTTACACATCCAGCGGAGCATGCAAGCTTCGTTCCTCTCTAGTCTGCGTATATCCTCTGCACACAATGCCCAGGTCTCACTACCATGCAACATTGCTGTTCGTATGCAGGCATCGTACAACCTGCCTTTCATTTTTAGGGAGAACCCTTTAGCAGCTAATAGTGGTATAAGCTCTCTGAACTTTTTCCAACCAGTTCTGACTCTAGCTACAGTACTTTCAGAGCACCCTCCCCCACTGCTGATTTTATCGCCCAGGTAACGGAAGCTGTCCACTATTTCTATAGAACCCTCTGCGCAATTGAAAGAGCTAGTATTTTGTGGGCACTTGCTGCTACTTATTGCACCAGAACACCGGCCACATGTAAAATCTATGTTCTTAGTTAGCTTACCTGTGATCCCACTACATCTTTTATGCACCCATACTTTGCATTTAGGACATAAAATGGAGTTTCTACCTACGCCTTTCCTACACACCGAGCACGACCATTTCCCAGAAGGGACCGCCGCCTTGTTTTCTTTCCTACAAACTAGAACTTTGGTCTTAGCCAGGTTAATTTTAAGTCCTTTTGACTCTAGGCCGTGCTTCCATGTTTGGAATTTCTTCTCTAGCTCGGCCATTGATTCCGCTATGAGTGTCAGGTCGTCTGCGTATAGGAGTTCCCATGGGCAGCCTGTCTTGAACTCCTCTGTTATAGCCTGAAGGGCAATAATAAATAGTAGGGGGCTGAGAACAGAGCCCTGATGGACGCCAACTTTTACGCTAAACTCTTCACTATATTCGTTGTTAATTCTAACCTTGCTGACTGTTTCTTTATACATGGCTTGTATAGCCCTCACAAGCCATTCGTCAACGCCTAGTTTTCTAAGAGCCCACCAGATAATGGAGCGGGGGACTCTGTCGAAGGCTTTCTCCAGGTCGACAAAAGCTAAGTAGAGGGGTCTACCTTTATCTAGGTACTTCTCCTGTAGTTGTCGTACTATGAAAAGGGCGTCTGTGGTGCTTTTGCGTGACACAAACCCGAACTGCATTTCATCTAGGTCAATTCTCTCTCTGATTAGTTGCGCTATTACTTTTTCCGTGACCTTCATGACCTGGTCGATTAATTTAATGCCTCTATAGTTACTCCTATCTAGGGCGTCTCCTTTACCCTTATAACAGTTAACGATGATGCTGCTATGCCAGTCCTTCGGAACAACCCCATTCTGTACGACTTGGTTAACTATGCGGGTGACCATGGTGTGTCCCACCGTGCCAGATGCCTTCAGCATCTCAGCAACTATTTCCGAAGGCCCAGCCGCCTTACCCGTCTTCATATCCTTGATTGCCTTACTTATTATACTCCCCTCGACTAACACTGCTGGTCCCTCTATTGGGTCGATATGGGGGTGACTGTCTTTCTCCCATTTATTCTCCTCATTTAGTAGCCTTTCATAGTGACACTTCCAAGCTACCTTCTTATCAGTGTCGGTGATGGCAAGTATGCCATCATCGTTAAGTACACACTTCTCCCCGACAATATCACGGTTTTCCTTGACGCATTGCCTGGCAATCCTGAACACCTCACGTTTTTGGTCATCGCGTTGTAGAACATGCTTGAACTTTCTTTCCTCAGCTTCCCTTCTTGCTAAGTACACTTCTCTCCTAGCTTCCCTCCTGGCCACTTGATAGTCTACTCTACTTCCCCCATCCCGCCATACTTTCCAAGCCTGCTTTTTGGCCTTAATTGACCCCTCCACTTGTGGATAGTGCAATTTTAAATCAATATATGTTGATTTAAAATTGCACTATCCACAAGTGTTTTTTAACCTTCATATCATGTCTTCCTATTTTATCTGATGAAAACATAAATGTTATTGCATGGTGATATTTGTTTTTGAAATGCGCATAATAAAATACATGGAACTCTTTTAACCATCTTTTGATCTTATATATTATGTATACTCCAGTCCTACAAACTGTAGAGTGCTTCTTATCCGATATCTGCACTGCTTTATTGTACTACAATAAAACTCACCTCCTACATATATATATATATATATATATAGGAACGAGTAGGACCCCGACGGCTGAGCTCAAGCCGTTTCGACGGCTAATTCTGGACTAAATGAACATTTTTATCCTGGTATATGAATAGCCAAGCTTCTCAGGGGGTTATTCTATATATGGTAAAAGAGATTGTCACAAGGATTGGTCAAAAGTTTGTTGTTGAGACACATAATTCTATCATGGTAATTTGTGGAAGGAAGGGGTAGCTGAACCTGCCAGTACTACACACATACTAGATGAATACATACACATACACACATATATAAATATACCCACATGCACTCATAGACACGTACACACATATATATACACTCACATACACACATGGACACACACATATACAGATATATACACGCATAAACTTACAAACAAGCAAACACACACATACATAAATATGAACACACACATATGTAAACATACATACACATACACACACATAAACATGTACATAGACACACCCACTCATAAACACACAATACACATGCACCCCTCCCCCACAGATGTGCACACTCCACACACATCCGCCCACACACGTGTATCCCCCCACTCACACACAAGGTGACAATGAAAGAACATAGAAACAAGGTATAACAAAAATACAATTTGTGTGTATATACATATATGTGTATGTGTATATGTGCATGCGTGTATATGTATGTGTCTGTGTGTGTATGTGTGTATGTGTATGTGTATGTATGTGTATGTATGTGTATATGTATGTGTATATGTATGTGTATGTGTGTATGTGTATATGTGTATGTGTATGACAGCAGGTAGTTTCCGAGAAAAATCACATGAAAACAAAAGTATGGAAACACAAACGGCACAAAAAAATATTGAACAAGAAAAAACACAACTTCACAAATGAACTCTACAACCACAAATCAAGCAATTGAGAACAACAAAAACAACAACGACAACAACAACAACAACAACAACAGCAACCATATAAAATCTTTTGCCCCAATAAGTAAAGGAACTTTTACAAATATTGATATTTCCAATGCGAAGGAAATGATCAATGATGGAAAAAAATATTTTACCTTCGAGGAAAAAGGGGGATTTAAAGTAACCTCTCCGCCACAAATCAAAGCCGACACAATGCGAAGGACTGTGATTTTTAGCACGATTTCGAACACACAAAAAAAGCTGGCTTTCCTTACTCAAAGCGAAATTGAAATCGTCTTGAAAGAGGCAATGCCACACATACAATTCATACAAAGGGCTAAACTATATGGAAGCATTTCGGTGCTCTTCAAAAGTGAGGCCCTTGCAAAAAAATGTGATCCCGGTCACCTCTGCCACACACCTTTTTCCCTACATACATGGGAAAAAGAACACAAAAAATAAACATTCTAAACATACCACCCAACATTAACATCTGGTGGATTCTGGCAGGGTTCTTGGAGGAGGATGAAGACACAATACTGTCGATTCAAAAATCCACAAGAAACACCTGGAACGGCACAAGCTTGGAAATTTTGGTCCAAATGAAACCGGACAGAATTTCCAAGATACCAGAAAGAGTGCCAGTAGACAATACAAACTATATACACATTTCGGCAGAAGGAGTGTGGTCACATTGTTTTAAATGCGCAAGCACATCGCATTTAAAGGCCTCCTGTCCCCTCTTATCCCCCCCAACCCCCCCAAAGTACTTTTACCAACACTAACACCAGAACCACAACAACAACAACAACAACAACAACAACAACAACAACAACAACAACACACAAAACAAGCAAACACACACAAACAAACAACTGCTCAACCACAAACAACAGAAAAAACACAAACAATTCCCCTGAAAAACACAGTCAACCCCATCCCACTCCATCCAACACTACCACAATCACACATTCAAACACACCATCACCACACAACATACCCCTCTCCCACGCCCCTGATGACGATTCATCGTCAGACGAGGCTACTTCTCCATCCCCAAGTGAAGATGAAGGAGAGCCTCGGAAATAAAACAAACAAAAAAAAAGAGACACCGCAAAGCCACAAAAACAACAATCACCAACAAGAAAACACAATCACCAACACAAACAACAAAACAAACACCACCACAATCAACATAAACCCTACCAGCAAAACAAACACCAACACCACCCAAACACAAATGCCCACCATAAAAAGAAAACTACAAAACAACAAACCAAAACAACACAACAAAACAACAAACAACAATACACATACATTAATACAAACAACAAAAACCTAATGGAGGTCATCTCCCAAGACCCAACAATAGAAACTGAGGGGAAAACTTTTGTCAAGGCAGACTCTCAACGACACCTAAAACTGATAAGGGTTTCGATAGAAACCTATCAGAAATTAAAAGAATAATTTTCACTGGACGTTGACAACTACTGTCAAAAGCCCATTAACCACGTTCTATTAAAATGTTTCCCCACCCCACTCAACACCCCTACCAGCACCCAAATGGAGATTTAACAACCCGATCTCCAGGAAACGAAAAGATAAGTGCATCTTTCCGTCCTTTTTCGCCAACTCTTCTCTTCCAACATGGCTAATTTACTAGTTGGAAGTGTGAATGTGCGTGGCCTAGGGATGTCCTGGAAACAGGGCCAACTTTTAAACGACCTTAGGTCACACGGTATGGATGTGATAGCCATCACCGAGTCCAGGATCCACAACAGGCAGCAACTAACCCCCATCTTCAATGACTTTGAGATCTACGCATCTCTCTGTCAGCCAGGGGGTGGAGGGGGAGTGGCTGTCATGTTTCGGAAAAACCTGGACCTCGAAATACAGCAAGTACACTTGGATCCGGAGGGTAGACTGGTAGTCCTAGACGTGAACAGTCTTGGAGGTGGAGCCTTCAGACTTGTGGCCGTTTATACCCCGACTGGGCAATCACGGCCAGACTTCTTTAAGCGTCTAGAGTTTTTCTGGGAACGTCTCGTTCCTTGCTTTTAGTGGGGTACTGGAATGGCATACTAGACGCACGATGGGATTATGTAGGATCATATCCCAGTAGGGGGGGGGGGGGGGGCAACAGCCTCAAAAATTTAATCGGCCAATTCCAACTGGCCGATAGGTATCGACTAGATTTCCAGACTGCACCACAGTGGACGTGGACAAACCTCAGCGGGACATCTAGATCGTATTTAGACAGGTTCTTTATTAGAGAGAGAGACAAGAAGATGTTAAGCTGTCCACAAGTGCATATGGTTGCCTATTCAGACCACAAACTAGTCATCTGCATAGTCAACCGTGATAGAATACATAGACAAGGACCTGGATACTGGAAGCTGAACGTGCCACTACCGACATGTAAAGTCTACAGTGAACGGATAAGTAGATTAGTTAACCAACAATTGACGGGATCCATCGTCAACAACAGATGGTGGTACTCTCCCAAGAAAGCAATTAGAGTAGAGTCGATAGACTTTAGCAGAGAGTTAGCCTTAGAGAGAAACAAAACAGAAACGGAACTAGTAGCCAAGGTAGAGGAGGCGCTTCGGAGTGGCAACGTAGCTAGAGTGCTAGCAACGAGAACGGCACTGGACCAGTTCTTCGACGCGAAACACGAATGCTGCGTGGTCAGAAGCAAATCACGTGCTCCAGGAAACGAGGGAGCGAAAGCTGTTAGCTGGGCCTGAGTGGCAGAGACGAAAAGTGGCAACAAGTCCATGATTCGGTCTTTGAAAGACCAAAAACGGACGCGTGCTACTTGACCCCAAGCGGATGTGTGCAGCCTTTCAGTGGCACTTTGCGCAACTGTTCGGGCAGAGTGGCGGTGCATCGAACGGGGCAATGGACTTCGGTTCATACCTCGACGGCCTGCCGCGTCCCTCGAGCATGGACCCCGAGTTCTGTGAAAGACCGCTCACAGCCACTCAGATACCGGACGCTGCGGGAAACGAAAATCACCCGGTCTAGATGGTCTACCCTATGAGTTTTACATAGGCATGCTGGACTTGTTCTCTGGCGTCCTCGAGGCCGTCTACTGCAACTGGCAGCAGAACGGGAGAATTCTCAGTTCTGCAGGCAGGGGTGTAGTAACGCTCATCAGGAAAGACGAGAACAAGGGGGACGAACTAAGCAACTTTAGGCCCATAACTCTGCTCAACACAGAGTTAAAGATTTTGGCCAAGGTGTTGGCAACGAGGTTGGTGCTTGTCGTCGAGAACCTGGTAGAGAAAGCGCAAATGTGTGTAATCCCGACTAGGTCCATACACGACAACCTCCACCTCATGCGATACATCATAAAGAGAGTGGGGCGTAAACTCGGCTTCGGTGGGGCCCTTATCAATTTAGATCAGTCTAAGGCGTTCGATAGGGTCGACCATCGACACTTGGAAGCGGTTCTCAAGGCGACCGGTTTCGGACCCGTCTTCAGAGGCTGGTTCGCCGCAATGCACACCGACATCTGTTCGATGGTCAAGGTGAACAGACGGACCGGTGAAATTGCTCGGGGTCTAGTTCGGTCTGGACCTCACGGCCAAGGTATTTGCGCTCACCCAGAAGTGGGCAGAGTGCAAACTATCCTTGAAAGGTCGAGCGGAGGTGGTGAACAATTTTCTCGCGTCTGTCATCTACTTCCGCTTGACCGTCGTGCCTTGTCCCCGTGAACACCTCACCAAGATGGAACGCATGCTCTTCCAGTTCCTTTGGAAGAAGCAGGCCCCACTGGTGAGGAGATCCGTCTGCTGCTAACACCCTTCTAACGGAGGGCTCGGAAGCCATGGCTGATTATGTGCAAGCATGCGCTGAGGCTACGGCATCTACAGGTATTCCTCACCGACCCCCAACCGGTGTGGGCACCGTTTGTGAGACGCCTTCCCGCAACTTGTCTCGCTGACTGAGCTGCAGTCCTGGGTCAAGAGGAGACCGAAGAAGATGGGCGCCTGGCACATTGAATGCGCCCAGGCGCTCACAGTCCTCTGTCAAGTGGGCACGACAATCAGTGGAGACTCCACTTCAACATTCTATAGAGGGTTAGTACGTCACAAGGGCGACAACGTGCTCGGAGAGACTCTAGGCGTTGAGGATGAAGAACTCCCCAGTCTGTTTAGTAAGACTTTCCGCCCGGGACATATGGACAACTTCCAGAAGTCCGTGGCCTGGCAGTGCTACCGAGGAGCTCTACCAGTTCGTGACAAGATCTACAGGCACGGACGTCCCGACAGGGATCCTTCCAAGAGGACGTGTCCAAGATGCGGGCAGGACATCAAAACCGTCCTGCACGCAATTGTACACTGCTCGGGCGTAACCGACATGTGGAACTACGCGGAACAACTGCTGTCGCGTATGGGACAAATCCAGTTGACAGCCGAGTCCATAGTAAGGATCAAACCGCCAACTTCTTTCAAAAATGAAAGAGAGGCGGTTTTCCTCTGTACAGTGGCTATGGTGAAAGAGGTTATATGGTGGACGAGATTGAGAGACTGAGGACATGTGTCAATAATTGTCACAAGTGTAGTGTTTGTACCAGAGTTTTCAAGTCGCTGGCTGGACTAAAACGTCACACTCGTTCAGTGCTTCAGTAGGGGTTCTCCTACATGGATATAAAGTAGTGGCTGTACTCGAAAACGAGTTGGCAGCCACCATGTGTGTATGTATATATATGTATGTGTGTGTATATGTATGTATATGTGTATGTATGTATATGTGTTTGTGTGTGTATGTATGTATGTGTGTATGTATGTATATATGTATGTGTGTGTATGTATGTATGTATATGTGTATGTATGTGTATACGTGTGTGTGTATATCAGTTTTCACCCATCCTACAATGATTTACCTGAGATATCTGTCTATCAGATAGTTTGCCCCACCCCAGACCACAGAAGGTATATGTCAACCCAGACTTCAAATTTCTCACATTCATTGAAGCTAGACATGGATGACTGATTAAAGGATTTGCTACCTCACAATTTTAGATATACATACTTTATACAACAGTTAAAAAAGCACTCAATACATTAGTAAAATAAGTTTGATTACTTTGAATAAATAATTGTTTCTACTTTTGGCACAAGGCCAGCAATTATCCCAGCCTATTACTGGTACTTTATTTTATCGACCCCGTAAGGATGAAAGGCAAAGTTAACCTTGGCGGGATTTGAACTCAGAATGGCAAGCGTCAAAGCACGGCATCCGACCCTCTACCGATACTGCCAATCCACCGCTAATATTCATTATGTAATTCATTACTTTGAATAAATAATGAATGAATATTACATAATTTATCTACTAAATTTCGTGGCTGTTGATTAAATATACTTTGTTTATTTATAGATTCATTTCTTTAAAATTTCTGAAATGTCAACACTTCTGGTTGGCGATCGCTTGAATAAACATACTAATTTTCTGTCACTAATTTTTTTCTAATGCAGTTTATATATAATATCGTCTTTTTTAAATGTATCATGGATTACTTTACTGATTACATAAAACAGTGTAACGCAGTCTTCGTTCAATTTCTGTGTATATTGTCAATTACGATTTTATTTGATGTATCATATCTACATGTATATATACTTGCATATAATATCAATATACACACTACACATGCTAGCAGAAAACCACCTGAAGGGTGGTTTTTCTGCTAGTATATATAACGGTTAATGGTAACAGCATAAATCAACCAAGGAAAATATGTCACATTCTTTCATTTGACATTCCAGTCTCTGTGAAGCGTAAAGACTCGGGTGGATATTACTTTAGGGGTTCAAACAAAATTGCAAGTGTGTTACCCCCAAAGGATAGCGAGGAGGAGGTACTGAAAATGGTCAGTCCAGCTCATGGGCTTGATCTTGTGGATGGCCATCTCCAGCTTATTTGTAGTAAATAGGGAACTGGTTTGGTGACTCAGGACACAAGGTGGTTCTACCCTTATGCGGCTTGTTCCAGCCATACCCATCCAAATCCCCCAAATTAGGGACCTGGTTCAGATATCCAGGACCCTAGATATTTCTACTGTTATGGGGCTTGTTCCAGTCATATTCAACCAAACTCCTGAAATTAGGGACCTGGTTCAGGTATCCAGGAGCCCAGGTATTTCTACTGTTATAGGGCTTGTTCCAGCCATATCCAACCAAACTCCTGAAATTAGGGACCTGATTCAGGTATCCAGGACCCCAGGTTTTTCTACTGTTATGGGGTTTGTTCCAGCCATATTCAACCAAACTCCTGAAATTAGAACCCTGGTTCAGGTATCCAGGACACCAGGTTTTTGACATCAGCTGGTACTTGGACATATGATATTACAGAACAGTATATACGTCATACATCTTGTTGATATACCAGAACATTCTAGTATATCAAATTTAACACCATAACAAACAGAAAGATTGTTTAGTCATCAACATCACCATCATCAACATAGTCATCACCATCATTATCATCATCATCATCACTAACATCATCATGTTGGTGACATTACAAAAGGTGCTCAGCCCACACTGTAAAGTGGTTATGTTGGTGACATGACAAAAGGTTCCCAGCCCACACTGTAAAGTGGTCATGTAGGTGCCATGACAAAACATGCCCAGCCCACACTGTAAAGTGGTCGTGTTTGTGACATGACAAAAAGCGTCCAGTCACACTGTTAAGAAGGGTATTCAGTTGTAGAAACCAAACCCAAATCAGATCTGTATGAACAAAACACAGTCATCCGACCTGGCTTGTCTTACAATGGGACAGCTTGTCTAACCCATGCTAGCATGGAAAATAAATGTTAAACAGTGATGGTGATGATGATAATGATATATATATATATATATATATATATATATATATATATATATATGTTTATCCCGAGTTCAATTGGGGGTAACCACAGTAAGTAAGGTACTCAATACATAACAGAATATAAATATTTAAGATAGAAATGGCTTCTACAGGACTAGAACTGTTTCATTCAGAAGAAATCAGCAGGTTGATTTCTTCCAAATGAAACAGTTCTAGTCTTGTAGAAGCCATCATCTGTCTAACACACGTGGACATGCCTACAGAGTCAGAAAACAGCACAGCTTCAATGACTTTCGGAAACATTTTTTCAGGCTTAGAGTTGCTGAAGCATGGAACAAACTGCCTGCGTCAGTTGTTAGCTGCCGAGACACTGCATCTTTTAAAACCCTCATGCTTCCCGAAATTCGCCAAAACTACATCTGACGTCCCCCTTCCATACACATGCACACGTGTATATCATGACTCATGCACTGTTCATTTTCCTGACGTTTGTACATTACCCTATGTACTATACATACACTTTTTGATGAGTTGTAGTGCACCTGAGCACTGTACACAATATTTTCATTATTATTATTATTATTATTTTATTATAAATATATATATATATATAGTGAAAAATGGAACGGGAACAAAACAGAGAGGCAGTACAAACAAAGGTTTATATGTTTTATTTATTTGTGTTGATGGTGATATATATATATATATATATATATATATATAAATATATATATATATATATATATATATATATATATATATATATATATATATATATATATATATATACATATATATATACATATATATATGCACATATATATACATACACATACATATATATATATATCACCATCATCACAAATAAATAAAACATATAATGGCTAAATGGCCTTAGCTATATTTAATGTTATATATATATATATAAATCAGAATGGATTCAGTTTGAAACTGGTTAGACCATTACTCAACAGAGTACTTGATACTTGGAGTAGTAGAGTATGGTTATATTAAAAAGAGTTGGAACCCCAACAGCTGAGTGCTTGCTGTTTCAAAACTAGTTCCTGACTATTTATAATATATATGTGTGTGTGTGCGTGTGTGTGCGTGTGTGTGTGTAGATCCCATTTCTATATTATATACATAATGTGGTTAGTGTTAGGAAAGGAATCCAGCTGTAAAAATCCCAGCCAAATTTACAGTTCCATACGAACAAGGTATGGTGCGGCCAACTGGTTAGATTTATTTCATGTCATGGGTGACTCGTCTAACCCATGCAAGCATGGAAAATGAATATTAAATGGTGATGATGATGATGATGATATATATATATATATATATATATGTTTCCATGCTTGCATTGGTTAGATGGTTCACCCATGTCATGAGACAAGTCTGGCCAGTTGATTGCACACACACACACACACACACATACACAAACACATATATATATAAATATCTATATATATATAGTAATAATAATAAATTTGAAGACTAAAATCCAAAGAGGGCTCGATAAGGATAAATATATATCAAATATATATCAAATATATATCAAATATATATCAAACATATATCAAATATAAGCGATTCTTTGCTTAAACTTTAATCTGTTATTTTAATAAATATATATATATATATATATTGGTAAACGGAAAAGAAAATGCTGACAAATTGTTCACAGTGAAAAAAGGTAGAATTTCCAAAACTAATCAGATCAGAGCAAACATCACGGACGCTCTATCTCAAAATTATTTTTGAAAAGCATTAGAAATGCGCAACCGGTAAAACTTAAAACCAAAACTGAATACTAACCAATACTATTACTAATTCTCACTTATTCCTAATTAAACTATTTTTCACTGTGCACAATTTGTCAGCATTTTCTTTTCCATTTACCAATATATCATAACTTGTGTGTTACACCTCTATTCTTTTAAATATATATATATATATATATAAATGAAAGGCATAGAAAACATTGTAGCAAAAAGCCAACATATGTCCCAAGGCTCTGATACCATCAACACTATACACACAGAGCTGGCATATCTAAGAACTGACTAACTGCCTGATGAGGTCATAGCCATTCAATGGCTATCATCGAAATATATATAGCAGTAAATAAAGGATTATGAGTTCATGCAATTGACTTATGTTTCGTCACTATATATATATATATATATATATAGTCCTATACGAGCAGAACAACAATCTTGCATCAAGTGGGAAAACTCCCGTCTAAACCCATGCAAGCGTGGAAGATGGACGTTAAACGATGATGATGATGATGATGATGATGATATATATGCAGAGACAGACAGACATAAACACACACACACACACACCCCAATATTGTATAATTCTAAACTTCTGGGGTCAATGATATGATCAAAATAATCCTTTCAAAACAGT
>OZ024743.1:63918393-64093393 GCA_964016885.1 Eledone cirrhosa
AATGTGATCCCGGTCACCTCTGCCACACACCTTTTTCCCTACATACATGGGAAAAAGAACACAAAAAATAAACATTTTAAACATACCACCCAACATTAACATCTGGTGGATTCTGGCAGGGTTCTTGGAGGAGGATGAAGACACAATACTGTCGATTCAAAAATCCACAAGAAACACCTGGAACGGCACAAGCTTGGAAATTTTGGTCCAAATGAAACCGGACAGAATTTCCAAGATATCAGAAAGAGTGCCAGTAGACAATACAAACTATATACACATTTCGGCAGAAGGAGTGTGGTCACATTGTTTTAAATGCGCAAGCACATCGCATTTAAAGGCCTCCTGTCCCCTCTTATCCCCCCCCCCCCCAAAGTACTTTTACCAACACTAACACCACAACAACAACAACAACAACAACAACAACAACAACAACAACAACAACAACAACAACAACAACAACAACAACACACAAAACAAGCAAACACACACAAACAAACAACTGCTCAACCACAAACAACAGAAAAAACACAAACAATTCCCCTGAAAAACACAGTCAACCCCATCCCACTCCATCCAACACTACCACAATCACACATTCAAACACACCATCACCACACAACATACCCCTCTCCCACGCCCCTGATGACGATTCATCGTCAGACGAGGCTACTTCTCCATCCCCAAGTGAAGATGAAGGAGAGCCTCGGAAATAAAACAAACAAAAAAAAAAGAGACACCGCAAAGCCACAAAAACAACAATCACCAACACGAACACACAACCACCAACACAAACAACAAAACAAACACACCACAATCAACATAAACCCTACCAGCAAAACAAACACCAACACCACCCAAACACAAATGCCCACCATAAAAAGAAAACTACAAAACAACAAACCAAAACAACACAACAAAACAACAAACAACAATACACATACATTAATACAAACAACAAAAACCTAATGGAGGTCATCTCCCAAGACCCAACAATAGAAACTGAGGGGAAAACTTTTGTCAAGGCAGACTCTCAACGACACCTAAAACTGATAAGGGTTTCGATAGAAACCTATCAGAAATTAAAAGAATAATTTTCACTGGACGTTGGCAACTCCTGTCAAAAGCCCATTAACCACGTTCTATTAAAATGTTTCCCCACCCCACTCAACACCCCTACCAGCACCCAAATGGAGATTTAACAACCCGATCTCCAGGAAACGAAAAGATAAGTGCATCTTTCCGTCCTTTTTCGCCAACTCTTCTCTTCCAACATGGCTAATTTACTAGTTGGAAGTGTGAATGTGCGTGGCCTAGGGATGTCCTGGAAACAGGGCCAACTTTTAAACGACCTTAGGTCACACGGTATGGATGTGATAGCCATCACCGAGTCCAGGATCCACAACAGGCAGCAACTAACCCCCATCTTCAATGACTTTGAGATCTACGCATCTCTCTGTCAGCCAGGGGGTGGAGGGGGAGTGGCTGTCATGTTTCGGAAAAACCTGGACCTCGAAATACAGCAAGTACACTTGGATCCGGAGGGTAGACTGGTAGTCCTAGACGTGAACAGTCTTGGAGGTGGAGCCTTCAGACTTGTGGCCGTTTATACCCCGACTGGGCAATCACGGCCAGACTTCTTTAAGCGTCTAGAGTTTTTCTGGGAACGTCTCGTTCCTTGCTTTTAGTGGGGTACTGGAATGGCATACTAGACGCACGATGGGATTATGTAGGATCATATCCCAGTAGAGGAGGGGGGGGGGGGGGGCAACAGCCTCAAAAATTTAATCGGCCAATTCCAACTGGCCGATAGGTATCGACTAGATTTCCAGACTGCACCACAGTGGACGTGGACAAACCTCAGCGGGACATCTAGATCGTATTTAGACAGGTTCTTTATTAGAGAGAGAGACAAGAAGATGTTAAGCTGTCCACAAGTGCATATGGTTGCCTATTCAGACCACAAACTAGTCATCTGCATAGTCAACCGTGATAGAATACATAGACAAGGACCTGGATACTGGAAGCTGAACGTGCCACTACCGACATGTAAAGTCTACAGTGAACGGATAAGTAGATTAGTTAACCAACAATTGACGGGATCCATCGTCAACAACAGATGGTGGTACTCTCCCAAGAAAGCAATTAGAGTAGAGTCGATAGACTTTAGCAGAGAGTTAGCCTTAGAGAGAAACAAAACAGAAACGGAACTAGTAGCCAAGGTAGAGGAGGCGCTTCGGAGTGGCAACGTAGCTAGAGTGCTAGCAACGAGAACGGCACTGGACCAGTTCTTCGACGCGAAACACGAATGCTGCGTGGTCAGAAGCAAATCACGTGCTCCAGGAAACGAGGGAGCGAAAGCTGTTAGCTGGGCCTGAGTGGCAGAGACGAAAAGTGGCAACAAGTGGCAACAAGTCCACGATTCGGTCTTTGAAAGACCAAAAACGGACGCGTGCTACTTGACCCCAAGCGGATGTGTGCAGCCTTTCAGTGGCACTTTGCGCAACTGTTCGGGCAGAGTGGCGGTGCATCGAACGGGGCAATGGACTTCGGTTCATACCTCGACGGCCTGCCGCGTCCCTCGAGCATGGACCCCGAGTTCTGTGAAAGACCGCTCACAGCCACTCAGATACCGGACGCTGCGGGAAACGAAAATCACCCGGTCTAGATGGTCTACCCTATGAGTTTTACATAGGCATGCCGGACTTGTTCTCTGGCGTCCTCGAGGCCGTCTACTGCAACTGGCAGCAGAACGGGAGAATTCTCAGTTCTGCAGGCAGGGGTGTAGTAACGCTCATCAGGAAAGACGGGAACAAGGGGGACGAACTAAGCAACTTTAGGCCCATAACTCTGCTCAACACAGAGTTAAAGATTTTGGCCAAGGTGTTGGCAACGAGGTTGGTGCTTGTCGTCGAGAACCTGGTAGAGAAAGCGCAAATGTGTGTAATCCCGACTAGGTCCATACACGACAACCTCCACCTCATGCGATACATCATAAAGAGAGTGGGGTGTAAACTCGGCTTCGGTGGGGCCCTTATCAATTTAGATCAGTCTAAGGCGTTCGATAGGGTCGACCATCGATACTTGGAAGCGGTTCTCAAGGCGGCCGGTTTCGGACCCGTCTTCAGAGTCTGGATCGCCGCAATGCACACCGACATCTGCTCGATGGTCAAGGTGAACAGACGGACCGGTGAAATTGCTCGGGGTCTAGTTCGGTCCGGACCTCACGGCCAAGGTATTTGTGCACACCCAGAAGTGGGCAGAGTGCAAACTATCCTTGAAAGGTCGAGCGGAGGTGGCGAACAATTTTCTCGCGTCTGTCATCTACTTCCGCTTGACCGTCGTGCCTTGTCCCCGTGAACACCTCACCAAGATGGAACGCATGCTCTTCCAGTTCCTTTGGAAGAAGCAGGCTCCACTGGTGAGGAGATCCGTCTGCTGCTAACACCCTTCTAACGGAGGGCTCGGAAGCCATGGCTGATGATGTGCAAGCATGCGCTGAGGGTACGGCATCTACAGGTATTCCTCACCGACCCCCAACCGGTGTGGGCACCGTTTGTGAGACGCCTTCCCGTAACTTGTCTCGCTGACGGAGCTGCAGTCCTGGGTCAAGAGGAGACCGAAGAAGATGGGCGCCTGGCACATTGAATGCGCTCAGGCGCTCACAGTCCTCTGTCAAGTGGGCACGACAATCAGTGGAGACTCCACTTCAACATTCTATAGAGGGTTAGTATGTCACAAGGGCGACAACGTGCTCGGAGAGACTCTAGGCGTTGAGGATGAAGAACTCCCCAGTCTGTTTAGTAAGACTTTCCGCCCGGGACCTATGGACAACTCCCAGAAGTCCGTGGCCTGGCAGTGCTACCGAGGAGCTCTACCAGTTCGTGACAAGATCTACAGGCACGGACGTCCCGACAGGGATCCTTCCAAGAGGACGTGTCCAAGATGCGGGCAGGACATCAAAACCGTCCTGCACGCAATTGTACACTGCTCGGGCGTAACCGACATGTGGAACTACGCAGAACAACTGCTGTCGCGTATGGGACAAATCCAGTTGACAGCCGAGTCCATAGTAAGGATCAAACCGCCAACTTCTTTCAAAAACGAAAGAGAGGCGGTTTTCCTCTGTACAGTGGCTATGGTGAAAGAGGTTATATGGTGGACGAGATTGAGAGGACTGAGGACAGATGCCTTTCTCTCCGGACAACAACTCATTCCCTTCTTTAGATACCACTTTAGAAGGAGAATCAGAGTGGAGAGAGAGGCACTGTACCCCTGTAAATTTACTGAAAAGTAGGTGAATGTGGCAAAAATGGCCCGAGTGATTGGGCCTTCTCTGTATATAAACCTGTAGGTTGAAGAAAAGAGCAAAGGAAAGAAAGGAGCACTTGCACAACACGCTCCTGGAGTTGAGGGTTGTTATATCGACGAGGTATTAAACAACCCATTTGTGGCGCCTCTTCCCTATTGGGGATTTCGATTGTTATATTTGTTTGTTTCATATTTTTACACGATTGTATGTAAAATACCCGGCATGTCTTTGTTTTGTCCCCTTTTCTTGTGCGCCCTTGTGGCTAATAAAGAAATCTATCTATCTATCTATCTATCTATTTATTTATCTATATAAATCTAGCTGTCGTCTGTTCTACAGTGTGGATGTCATTCACTTCGCACAGAAGTTTTGTTCAAATTTATTGAGGAAATTTTGTGAGTTCAAACTTAATTTTGATACAATTGTGTAGCTTGACCCTCCGTCTGAACTGTCAGGCGGTGGGTCAGCTCATCTTTACCCCTCCTAGAGGTGAAAAACCTGTTTTAAAAAATTTTGTGTAAAAAAATTTCAATCGTCTAACAGAAATGTTAAACGCAGCGAACGAAAATAGTGGTGGGGGGACAGCGGTAAGAGTTGTAAGCTCGCACGCTTTAGTCCTCCCTTCCTTCCCAACTAACGTCATAGAGAAGGAAGGAAAAATTAAAATAAAAACAGACGAATCTGCGGAGAAAAAATTAAATGACGAAAACACAAATCTGGACTTGGATTCCAACAACGAAAAAAAAAAATTTGAAAAATTGCATGACAATACTAATAACACAAACAAAGACACAACAAACACAAAAATAACAGTTGAAAATAACACCATATCAGAAAACAAAGCAGACGACAAGATTTCATTTGCACAGAAAACAAAGAAATCTTTGACTTATATAGCGGAAAACATTTCAGATGTGGTACGAAGGATCACGGACGCCAAACAATACATAAGTGAAGGAGAGAATGGTATTTTATCCGTAAAAATGCCTCAAGAATTCACGAAAGACATTGAAAGCCGAACGGTCAAGTTTCGGACCATCAACAACAGTACAAAAAAACCTGAACAGCCTTCTCAAGCAGATATCAAAACAGTACTCACAGAAGTACTTAATGAAACCACTTTCATAAGAAAAGACAGACTGTATGGAAGCCTAGCAATTATCATGAAGAACGAATCGGCGGCAAAAAAATGTGCTTTGTCACCGATTCGTTCGAAAAATTTCACCTTTTATCCATCTTATATGGGGAAAAGAACGCAACGCATATGGCTGGATGCAATGATGCCAGATGTGGACTACTGCTGGCTCATAGCTGGTTTCATCGATCCAGTGAATGACAACGTGATTTCCATTGGGAAAACCACAGGCAATGCGTTCAGTGGAACAGGTATAGAGCTGGTAGTACAAGTGAAGCCTGAACGCATCGCCCAAATACCCGACAGAATCCTATTAGAGGACCACGGGTATATAAACATTAGCGTGGAGGGGAGAAGGCCGTCCTGCCATATCTGTGCAGGAAGAGGGCACCTGAAGGCCGCTTGTCCCCAACTCAACAAAAAGAAAACCCTGCTACCAACACCAGCTCCACCACCACCACCACAACAGATAAACAAACAACAAAACTCAGTCCCACCCAACCCGTCCCTCAGTAAAACCACAACACCACCACAACACAAACAGTCACAACACATTACCCCAAAACAAAATACAGGCCCACCCAACCTATCACTCAATAAAACAACACAACCACCGCAGACACAACACACAACACAGTCTAACATAGTGACATCCATCTCCCCCACAAAGAAAACCAACACGGAAACATTACCAGCAAACATACCTCTTTCCTCCAACACTGAAGATAACCCAACGAATTCGGAGGAAGAAACGGAGTCCTTCAGACAGATTAAAAGGAAAAAAAGAAAACATGTGCAAAACACACAAGGACAAACAACCCCCACCCAAATCTCAACACAATCCAACAAAACAGAAAACACCCCTCCAGCAACAAACAAAACCAAACCTGCCCCTCCCCTCTTCGAAACACTCACACCATCGGAAAAAAAGACATTACACTATACTTACATCAACAGAAACAATAATAAATTAAATGAGCTCATATACAATAATCCTTCGGTACAAACCGAAGGTGTAAACTTTGTTTCGTCAGAAAACTACCCACATTTAAAACTAATAAAGATCCCAATGAACCTCTACCAAAAACTAAAAAAGGATTTTAAGGAGGACGTAGGACCACCCTCTGTCAAACCCATAAACCGCGTCCTACTAAAAAGCTTTCCCCCTCCCCTTCCCCTCCCCAACACAACTCCAAACACCCCAACCCCACCACACACTGACGACCCCACACCACCACAAGACACCCCTTCACCCAACACCCCCGACCCCATGGAAGTCGTGCAACCCGAACCCCGGGAAGCGGAAAGGTAGGTCTCTACACTCTCCTTTGGCTCTGCCGCCCACATGGATGTGTTAAGAGTAGGATGTTTGAATGCACGTGGCCTGGGCTCAACTTGGAAGCAAGCAAAGCTTCTAAATGACCTCAGGTCATGTAGTATAAATGTAATGGTTATCTGTGAGACTCGAATCAGCGTCGTGCAGCAGCTGGCCCCCACCTTCGATGACTTTGAGGTGCATGCATCTCTCTGTCAACCTGGAGGTGGGGGTGGGGTTGTCGTACTGCTGCAAAAACACCTGGGTCTTGCCGTACAGGTTGTGCACTCGGACCCGGAGGGTCGTTTATTGGTGCTAGACGTTGGCAGTAGTGAAAGTGCGGCCTTGAGACTGGTCGCCGTCTACTCCCCTTTCGGAGCTGAACGGCCCGACTTCTTCCAGCGTTTGGAGACTTTTCTGGGAACGTCGCGTTCCCTGCTTCTAGCGGGGGATTGGAATGACATCCTGGATGCACGTTGGGACTATGCAGGAGCATGTCCTAATAGAGGGGGGTGTAACAGCCTCAAGGGGTTACTCGACCGTTTTAACTTGGTCGATAGATATCGACTAGATTTTCCAACTGTGCCTACCTGGACTTGGAGAAACCACAGTGGTCAATCTAGATCGTACTTAGATTCTTAGTTAGAAGTAAGGATAGGGACATATTAAGCTGTCCAGAAATGCGCACGGTTGGCTACACGGATCACAAATTAGTGACCTGCGTGGTCAATCTCGAGAAAACACATAGACAGGGTCCCGGTTACTGGAAACTTAATTTGTCTTTACCGGCAAAAGAGACTTACAGAAACCGGATTAGCAGATTAGTTAAGGAGAGGTTGACGGGTGCAATCGTCAACAACCGATGGTGGGCATCTCTCAAAAGAGAGATTAGAACAGAATCAATAAGTTATAGCAAGATGTTAGCTGCCGATAGGAATAGAAACGAGAAAGAATTAACAGGTAAATTAGAAGAGGCAATCAAGAGCGAAGATGTGGCCAGAGTGCTGGCATCGAGGACGGCCTTGAACCAGTTTTTCGATGCAAAGCACGAAGGCTGCGTCATTCGAAGTAAAATACGGGCTCTAGGTAATGAGGGGGCCAAAGCCGTTGGATGGGCCCGCGTGACAGAAGCTAAGAGTGGAAATCGATACCATCCGGTCGTTGCAAGACGAAGATGGACGGGTGATCCGGGAGCCTAAGCAGATGTGCGAGGCCTTTCAAATGCACTTTGCCCGATTGTTCGGGGGAGGCGAGGGTCCGGGCGGGGGCGTGGATTTCGGTCCATACCTCGACGGCCTGCCGCGTCTCTCGAGCGAAGAGGCAGAGTCCTGCGAGGGACCAATCTCGGCTGATGAGATCGGAGATGCGCTGAGCCAATGCAGCAGACGCAAATCTCCAGGTCTCGATGGTATACCTTACGAACTTTATTTAGCAATGCCGGTCTTCTTCTCCGAACTCCTCGAAGCGGTCTACTGCAATTGGCAGCAGAACGGGAGAATTCCTTGTTCTGTAGCCAAGGGCGTAGTCACGCTGGTGAGGAAGGACGAGAACAAGGGGGATAGTATAAATAATTTTCGGCCCATAACCCTGCTAAACACAGAGTTAAAGATTTTGGCCAAGGTGTTAGCAAAGAGGTTGGCGCTTGTCGTGGGTGGCCTGGTGGGAGATGCACAGACATGTGCTATCCCATCCAGGTCCATTCACGATAACCTCCACCTCATGCGATACATCATAGAGAGGGTTGGCAACAAACCCGGCTTCGGTGGGGCCCTGATCAACTTGGATCAGTCTAAGGCCTTCGATAGGGTCGACCATGGTTACCTGGATGCGGTGCTAGCGGCGGCTGGGTTCGGTCCTGTTTTCAGAGGCTGGATCACTGCCCTACATAGCAACCACATCTGTTCTAGGATCAAGGTGAACGGCTACCTTTCGAAGCCGTTCGAAATCACACGATCCATTCGACAGGGGTGCCCTCTCTCCTCCCTTCTGTACGTATTGACTCTCGAGCCTTTACTGAGGAAGTTGGAGTTGTTGCAGGGTATCCCCCTGGAACCAGGATTGAGCAAAGCGGTGTCGGCCTACGCCGATGACGTAACAGTAATGGTATCAACCGACTCGGAGATCGAGGCGATCGGTACCTTACTGGAGGAGTACGAAAGGTTGTCAGGAGCGAAACTGAACCGGGAAAAATCCATCGGGCTGCAACTCGGAACGTGGAGAGGCAGACCGATGCCTCCTGACGGTGTCGTCGGACACTGGACGGAGGGCCCGGTAAAGTTGCTTGGTGTCTGGTTTGGACCGGACCTCCAGGTGGAAAAGAACTGGAACGAGGTTACGAACAAGGTGTTTGCACTAACCCAGAAATGGGCCAAGTGTAAGCTGTCCCTAAAAGGCCGGGCGGAGGTGGCGAACATTTACATAGCGTCCGTCACTTACTACCGCCTGACTGTCGTGCCTTGCCCTAAGGAAACACTCACCACCATGGAACGCATGCTCTTCCAATTTCTTTGGAAGAAGCGTCCTCCTATGGTGAGAAGATCCATCTGCTGCCAACAACCTTCGAAAGGAGGGCTGGGGATGCCGTGGTTGATGATGCGTAGGCACGCATTAAGGCTACGGCACCTACAGGTATTCCTCACTGGTCAACCGGTGTGGGCTCCGTTCGTGAAACGAGCCTTTCCGAGACTCGTCTCGCTCACCGAGCTACAGTCCTGGGTCAAGCAAAGATCCGGAAAACTGGGAGACTGGCACACTGGGTGTGCTCAGGCGCTCAGGGCTCTCTGGCAAGCGGGCCGGGCCATCGGTGGAGAATACACCTCATCATTCTATAGAGGGCTGGTGGCTAGCAGGGGCGATGACACCCTTGGAGAGTCGCTGGACATGGAAGAAGACGAACTGGCCAGCCTGTTCGGTAGGACTTTCGGCCCAGGACCAATGGACAACTTCCAGAAGTCACTGGCCTGGCAGTGCTACCGGGGGGCTCTACCCGTTCGAGAGAGGCTCTACAGACACGGGCGCCCGGGCAGGGATCCCTCAAAAAAGATTTGCCCTAGATGCGTGCGTCACGAAGAAACCGTTGCGCACGCATTGGTGCAATGTCCGGGCGTGGCTGATCTGTGGGGCTACACCGAACAACTGCTGTCGCGGGTGGCGCCGATTAAATTGACCGCCGAGTCCGTGATGACAATCAAACCGCCTCCCCTCTTCACAAAGGAAGCAAAGGCGGTTTTTCTGTGCGTAATAGCCATGTTGAAAGAGGTTGTTTGGTGGACACGATTGAAAGGTCTGAGGTCAGGCAACTTCCTCTCTGGCCATAGTCTGGTCTACTTCTTCCGATATCACTTCGGAAGAAGGATAAGAATGGAGAGAGAGGTGCTTGGCCACAGGCAGTTTTATGAAAGGTGGGTGATAGTGGCGAGAATGGCTCGTGTAAATGGGCCTTCTCTGTATACCATCCTGTAGGTAAAGAAGTAAAGGAGAGGGGAGCACCTTTTCCATGTGCTCCCCGGGCAAAGGATTGCACACTTTTTCGGGGGTGTGTGCAACCCCCATCACGTCCCCTCCCTTTTGAGGTTATTTTCGATTATTTTCATGTTACACCCTTTTTACTCGATTATATGTAAACTCCCCCTTTGTATTTGTCCCTTCTTTTTATGCCTTTATGGTAAATAAAGAAATCTATCTATTTATCTATCTATCTATCTATCTATTTATCCGCCCCCTCTCTCTTTATATATGTATATACATATATATTTGTGTGTGTGTATACATACATACACATATATATATATATATATATATATATATATATATATATATATATATATATATCATCATCATCATCATTTTACGTCTGCTTTTCCCTGCTTGCAAGAGTGGGACCGGTCCTATTCAGCACATCATCTCTCCACTTGTTACGGCCCTTCGTCATCTCCTCCGTGAGTTTCAGCGATCTGAGATCTGCTCTCATCACCTCCACCCATGTTTTTCGTAGTCTTCCTCTACTGCGTCTTCCTTGGGATTTCTTGGCACTTCTTTACCCACCGGTCATCCTCCATGCGCATCACATGTCCATACCATCTCAGTCTTCTCTCCTGCACACCACATATCCCTCTTATACCCAGTTTCTTTCTCAACTCATTTATGCACATTCACATTGCACATCCAACGGAGCATGCTTGCCTCATTTCTCTCCAGCCGTCGCATATCCTCTGCAGTTGCTGCCCGTGTCTCACTACCATGCAGCATCGCGCATCTCACATATATATATATCTGTGTGCGTGTATACATACATATATATATATATATACACACACATGCACACACACACACACTCTCTCTCTCTCTCTCTCTCTCTCTCTCTCTCTCTCTCTCTCTCTCTCTCTCTCTCTCTCTCTCTCTCACACACACACATACACACACACACACACACACACATATATATATGTGCATATATAATGAAAAAATGAAGAATAACTCGGATAAGCCTTCTCCATCCTGACCACCGGGGCTGTAGGGCAGCCAGCATGTAGGATCCCATTTACTCACTATACAGAGAGATGGAGGCGATGACAGTGGGAGTTCGGCTCTTCCGTGTTCGGACACATTGCACTTGTCAAGTGTGTATTTCCATACTTGTGAAGAACGTAAACTAAATACCATAAATGTGACACTCATTTTAAAGTCTGTTAACCCTCAGCTTAATTTTCCTCTCCACCTCCTACTGCACCTCCCACTCATGCCTTCACACATAATGTATTAGCCTATCATATCAATGCTTCAATCAAACCACAACATTTTATAAATATATATATATACTTAGGTTAATAGGAGTTAGGTATTGTATACCCGTGTCCCATTAAGGTATTAGCAGAAAGGGGTTTGATTGGTGTTATGGACTCTACCAACCAAACATTCAAGAACAAATAGTAAAGAGAGTAAAGAGCAAAAGCAGGGGACGATAAGTATAATTTTGGTGCGGGAGGGTGGGGTGTGGGTCCTTGTTTACTAGCTGTGGTCATATTCATTCCCGGGAGTCGAGTGGTTAGTTGAGCCATAGATGGGGTGGCGTCGATAGTAGGGTGCAGAGGGTGTGCAGAGGCTACACACACACAAAGGGCATACAATATATATATAACGGAGGAGAAAGTACACGAGGTAATTAGAAATGGAAAAAGAGTAATAATAATAATCTATAATTAATAATGTATAATAAGGCATGGGAAGATTACACTATAATAAGGTATAAAAGTAAGAATAAGGTAAAATATAAAGGAGGATAACAGTGAAAATAAGAATAAAGATAAAAATATATATATATATAAATAAAAAAAAATATATAGAGAATATATAAAGAAATATAAGCAAGTATTAGAAAGGGAAAAACACAATGTAAAAAAACCGATTTTTTCAAATAAAAAAATTATAAATATGGAGGGAGAAAACGGGATAGAGAAATATAATCAAATGTGATTAGTTGAGAGAATATAAGATGATAATAGTTATGTCAAGTTTATACATCTTAATAATAAATAATCTGTATATCAGAGTTACACATCCTTCAATTCACTTGCAGGTTCAACCCACGTGGCATAGTCCATTGTTCATCTGTGCGGTCATGTGCGTTTGTTTTTGACACCACAGCAGATGCACAAGTTCATAAATTCCAATGCAGATAGAAATCTATTTTTGCTCACCCAGACATTGACGGAGGATCCAATATTCCTAGTTCAATATGTGTGTGGTGTTATTTTGGTCGCACAAATCAATCACTTGGTTCAATATTATGGAGTATGGTTTTCTGGTCTTCGTAACAGTGTCAGTGGTTGTATATCTCGAAATCACAAGGATCACAGTACTCCGGTTTGGTGTGATTATCGGTCATCCAACTATGTTGTCGGTGGTTGGATTCAATTCTATTGCCCCGAACGTAGAACTTTGGTGTCGATTGAACATTAACGAGGCAGAGTGAGATCGATATATATATATACACTGTGTGAGAAAAACCACAGACTCTCCATCTCAACTCTACTTTTGAAAAGCAGAACTGCGAAACTGGTAAAGGAACCAAATATATATATTTTTTTAAATAAGACTCCAGTTGCATTTTCGATTTCATCTTTTTTTCTTTATACTTTCACTCGTGTAGGACACCTCGGTTATTTTTCACTTTGTAAAAAAACCTCACTTTCTAATATATATATATATATATATATATATATATATATATATATATATATATATATATATATATATAGAAGGATTTAAATGGATACAGTTCAGTAAAAGGAATTTATTGACACGTGTTTCAATAACAGTTATATAACCTAAAAACGGTTGCTATCTACAAATTATTAATTATGCAGACACTCAATATTTCAATGTTATTTTCAACTATCATTTCATCAGAATAACGATAAGTTGTTATCCCATATATATATATATGGGATAACAATTTATCGTTATAGGTAATCCAGTTAAGGTTGTGAGTACTCTGTATTGTGGATAGTTTTAACGTATGGCTTTGTTTGACTCAACAAGATGTATACACCATGAGTCTTAATACATACAATAACTTTATACGTCGTGAACTACACAAAAAATAAAGAAAACTACAGAATCTACACTCACTAGCATTAATAAGGAAGGACTTAGCATAGTAAAAAAACTGAAAATATCTGATAGAACCGAGCCTCTAACCACTTGTAACCCCACATTTAACCTAAAAGATCATAAAAATAATTCCGAAACAGACCCCACAATTAGATTAATATGCCCATCGAAGTCGGATATAGGTAGAATTACTAGATAAAGTAATAGCACAAATCAAGGACAAACTAGTAATTAAGCTATGTGGTAACACTAACGAAGCAATAGACTAGTTCAGCAAAATAGACAGTAGGGAAACATCCAACTTCGTTCAGTTCGACATTAACGACTACTACTCCTCCATCTCCTCAGTCACCATAGATAAAGTGCTAGCCTTTGCCCAGAAAAACTCGGACCTAACCTCTGATGAAATTAGAATAATATTAGCTGCTAGGAGAACTATCATTAGATTCGAAAATAGTTACTGGGAACGAAAAAACAGACAGAATAGCTTCGATATCACAATGGGATCTAGCGACTCAGCACAGGTAACAGACATAGTTGGAATATATATAGCGTATAATTTACATAAGGAATTTAATAACCTCCAAGGAGGAATTTATAGAGACGACACACTACTTTTAGCTAAGAACTTAAATAATCAAAACATGGAAAGATTACGGAAAAACACCAGAGTCTTCTTCAACAAACTAGGCCTAGGTATCACTTTCGAACTTGACTCTAAAAAAGCAAACTTCTTAGATGTAACACTCAACCTAAACGCAGGATTAATAGAGCCCTTCCATAAAAATAACGAGAATCTAGCCTACATTAGTTATAACTCAAACCACTCTCGATCCATAATTAACTCCATAGCACATAATAACTGAACCGAACATTAATATAGGGACCCCTAGAAACTATAGAAAATCCAGAGATAGGAAATACTTATGGTTCAATCCAATATTCAACTCCTCTATAAAAACCAAACTACCTTCTACATTCTTTAAGCTAATTGACAAACACTTCTCTAAACTACACAAATACCATAGAATCTTTAACAGAAAAACTATCAAACTCTCTTACTCTACTGCAGCCAACATAGAATCACACATACATAAAATCAACTACAAAAGAATCTCTAAAGAAAATAACCTACCAACATACACCGTAGCACCAAATACAAAACGCAAACACATAACAACATCACAACCACACACACATCAGGGCGCATCGCAACAAAACATCAATAAGCCTAAATCTCAACCCATCCATAACAACATAAAAAACCGCAACGGAGAACCTGCACACAGGAAGGCCTCCAACTGCCACCTGCCGAATAAATGCCCACTACAAAATAGACGCCTGGAATCAAGTATGGTGTACCTGTGTACTATAAATTCGGACAACTTAAGATGGCACTACATAGGTTTCACGGCTGGGGAATTCAAAAAAGATGGTACGTTCACAGACACTCTATGAAGAACCATAGACTAGGGAACTCAACAACGTTGGCCGATAAAATCTGGCAACTGAAGGACACAAACCAGGAATATAGGATTAGCTGGTCAAAATTATCGGGAGCAAGGGCCTATAACAATGGAATGTCCCACTGCGGTCTTTGCAATATGGAGCTGTTCCATATTTTAAAGTATGATAAGATGCTGCTTAACAGCAAAATAGAAAGATCAATATTTCTGTAGGCACAAAGCAGCTACCAAGTTCGCAAATTTCAAACCAACATGATTCGATCCAGCAATCTCAAAATTCGAGCTGAACTACCCGGATTTGAATGTACTGAATACATACCACTCCACTATTATTAGCTGTAAACTGATCGACTGGTCACTAGATCAACATCATACATCTCCTAATCTTTCTTTCACTCTCTCGGGGCGACCGGCTAAAGTGGAAGATGCTAGATGGTCGGTCGTCCTCGGGTCTATAACTTTCAGCCCCATGTATTTTATCTGTTGCATTCATTTATTATATTTCGAATACCTGATGATATCACCGGATTCATACGGAACCCGGTCATTGAAATGATCATAGTATAATAAACCTTTCAAGGATTTACACAAGTCCAGCTTCCTGTTATTTTATTATAATTATATTTATATATATATATATATATATATATATATATATATATATGGACATGTGATGCGTATGGTAGATGACCGCTGGGTAAAGAAGTGCCAAGAAATCCCAGTAGAAGGAAGACGCAGTAGAGGAAGACCACGAAAAACATGGGCCGGGATGGTGAGAGCAGACCTCAGATCACTGAAACTCACGGAGGAGATGACGAAGGACCGCAACAAGTGGAGAGATGCTGTGCTGAATAGGACCCGTCCCACCCTTGCAAGCAGGGAAAAGCAGACTAAAAACGTATATGATGATATATATATATATATACAAATAAAATACAGAGTTACAAACTCATATTGATACCCTGCAATTAACAAGCTCAAAGTATAAATACTGAGCATTATATATTAAAATATGTAGAAATAAACACAGTAAATCCCGTGTCTAAAATTACGAGAGTAGAGAATGCCACAAATGTTTTATATATTTAACCTGAAACATACAGTAAGATATAATTCTATACAGACCGTATCAATAACCATTTCATCTCTCGGACAGATTAGAGATTTAATCTGTTTCGCCCTGAAAATTGTGTTTGTAACAGATAATCCGTAGGCTTTCCTCAGCGACAGATTAGATCAAATGAAACAAAACACATATAACAGCAACTCAAGGAGTAATTAATACACCTCGTGAGTTGCACGCTATACGTGGTATGAGTGGTTATGTTAGAAATAATAGCCTTATTACACTCAACTTATAAGCTCACCTAGTTAGGGAGCCGAAATACAAATAAAATACAGAGTTACTAACTCATATTTATACCCTGCAATTAACAAGCTCAAAGTATAAATACTGAGCATTATATTAATATATGTATAAAGGCGAAACAGATTAAATCTCTAATCTGTCCGAGAGATGAAATGCTTATTGATACGGTCTGTATAGAATTATATTCTACTGTATATTTCAGGTTTAATATAAGTTGGCGATACGTCAACAACCCCTCTATTCGGCTTATTAACCCTACGAAGCCCGATTTAGGTAGACTTAGTAAAAGGATTTTAGATAGAATTATACCTGAAATTAGAAGCTTGGCCCCTCTTGCACTGTGGAACAATTCTTTCGCGGTGATTGATTGGTTCAATGGCATATACAACAAGGAACATTGCCGTTTTATCCAATTCGACATCAATAACTACTACACCTCCATCACTTTACCACTTCTTCTTAGAGCTATTACTTTCGCTAAAACGCTCACGGTGGTTAAGGATTTCGAATTTGATGTCATCCTCAATGCCCGTAAGTCGGTGATTAATTTCGTCGACTCTATTTGAATTAAAAAATCTAATAGTGCCCCATTCGACATGAGTATGGGCGTCAGTGATTCGGCGGAGGTTAATAATCTTATCGGTCTTTTCCTTCTTTTCTCTATCAAGGAAGAATTCCTCAATGTGGGCGGTGGTTTGTATCGTGATGACGGTCTTTTGACCATGACAAAGTGCGGTCTACGCGCTTGCGACAGGTTCAGAAAAGAACTCCCAGCCTTCTTTAAAGGCTTCAACCTCTCCATACAGGTTGAGGCCAACCTCTCTGTCGTTAATTACCTAGACGTTACCCTCAATTTGTCGAATGGCTTGCACTGCCCGTATAGAAAGCCGAATGATATGCTTAATTACATAAGTAAGCATTCTAACCATCCTGCCAGCATAACCATGAACTTGGTAAGAAACGTTTTTTTAGGCTTTCCCGTCTATCTACAAACGAGCATATTTTCACCGACCATTCCACATATTAGAATGAAGCTCTTGCTCGGAGTAGATTTATCGATAAGGTAGCATATACTAAGTATGAGCATAGACCAAAGAAAAATAGATCCTGACGCATTATATGGTATAACCCACCATATAATATGGAGGTGGCCACACTATTAGCTAAGATCTTTCTCTCCCTTATTAAGAAGCATTTCCCTTCAGCACATAAATATAATAACATTTTTAATAGAAATACCATAAAAATATCTCACTCTACAACTCCTAACCTTGCTCATATCATCACTGCTTCAAATTTAGCTAATTACCTAGCCGTAGGAACACGTGCAACCCTGTAGCTAGTACTAACTGTAATTGTAGGAATCGGGTTGACTGCCCTCTATCCGAGAAATGTCTCTCCAGTAACATAGTCTACAAATGTAAGGTCGAAACACCCACATCCCGTAGGGCCTACATAGGGTTAACCGCCAATAGATTCAAGCAGCGTCTTTACATGCATTCCCATTCTTTTCTTAACCCTTTAAGAAGGAATATGACGTCACTTTCAGCTTATATCTGGAGTCTAAAAGACAACCACACCCAATATAGGTTACACTGGGAGATCCTAGCTGAGGCTAGATCGTATAACGGAAATAAAAGACCATGCGATCTTTGCGCCGCTGAAGCCCTGGAAATACTCTACGCCAATGACCACATCTTAAACAAAAAATCTGAGGCAATTTCGGATTGTAAACATAAATTGCATACAACTTTCCTGTATTACAGCCCCACATTATACCCTAACGGATAGTACGAACAATACGCGGATAATTTACGTCTTGATGTGGTAGCTAAGTATATTTTATATTTATACCATTTCTTATTTGTATAGGTAAGTATACCTTACCCGTATGTTTTTTGAAGGTACGTATACTTTCTCGTACGTATATTTGCTTGTATTTGTTATACGTGTATATATTATATTATATATACTGGTACATGTGCATATGGTTATGTGTATATGTGTATTTTGTGTTTGTGTGTGTATGCGTGTTTGTACGTATGTAAGGTGGGTATATGTGTACTTTGTGTTTTGGTTGACGTACGTTTAGTGAACATATATGTATTTACCTGTAGGTATGTGTGTGTGTGTGTGTGTGTGTGCGTTATTTACGTATTTATATGTGTATATTTATATACATTTATATAATTATATGTATACACACATGCGTGGATGCTTGTATGTATATATTTAATTATTGTTGAGTTCAATAACCTCTGTCATTTTCGTTCTACTAATTTATTTACATTATTCTTAACTTTGAAGGGCAGTGGATTGGCAGTATCGGTAGAGGGTCGGACGCCATGCTTTGACGCATAGAGTTATATCCCTTGCCATTCTGAGTTCAAATCCTGCCGAGGTTAACTTTGCCTTTCATCCTCACGGGGTCGATGAAATAAAGTACCAGTAATGCACTGGGTAATTGCTGGCCTTGTACCTAAAGTAGAAACAATTATTACTATATATATATGGCGGTGGATTGGCAGTATCGGTAGAGGGTCGGACGCCATGCTTTCCAGCATAGTTACGTCCCTTTACGATCTGAGTTCAAATCCCGCCGAGGTTGACTTTGCCTTTCATCCTTACAGGGTCGATAAAATAAAGTACCAGAAATGCACTGGGTAATTACTGGCCTTGTGCCTAAAGTAGAAACAATTATTACTATATATATATATATATATATATATATATATATATATATATATATATATATTTATCCGGAATTTTATTATAATAATAAACATTTTTATTATTTTATTATACGTATTTCGAAGACATATTGCTTTTGTATAACATCTGCCAACGTGTTCTCTTCAGATAAAATCCACAGGAGACGTAAATATTCGTTGATATGCAGTCAGTCATACAAGTTATTCACTTCAGCGAGTGGTCAGCCTATGGCTGGAAAGACTTCACGCAAATATATCTTACAGTTGGTGTTGCTGTTTTTGGTTTGGCTAGGGTATCGGGCTACCGGATTGGTCAATTAGTTCAAAGGGAAGCATATATGGACTGTTACTCTTTTACTCTTTTACCTGTTCCAGCCATCTGTCTGAGGCCATGCTGGGGCACCGCCCTTAGTTAGTCTATTTTTTTCCTTTTATGCTAGATTCAATTCACTTAAATACTATTTCAAATTTTAGGTATTTATCTATAGATGCTGAAGTTATAATGTAACTAAATATAAAAGAATTTTGAATTACTTATTTCCTAGTTTATTTAACTTAATTTACGTTTTATCTAAATACCCTATGAAAAGTCTTGCTGACTTTGTGCACACACGAACTAAAAATTTCCGAGCATTTATTTATAATTTTATGACTATTGTTTATGATGTGGAGAATCTCAGTGGTACAGAGGTCACACCCTTTAGATATAAAAGGATTTGTGTATAGAAAAGAGTGTGAGACCTTTTGCCAAGAAAGGGAATATTCAACATTAATATTTTTAAGCGACCAAATCAGTTCTGATAGGACCGTACTACATCTTTTATCTTCTCTTTTAAATTAATGGCGATGGTTGTACCACCTTTCCTTAAATCTAGTGGCACTAATATAAGACTTACTACTAGTTTTAACTTTGCATTCATAAACTGTATTATTATCTAGACAGTTATTATTCAATGGGCAAATATTACGATTTCATACAAATGGATATAACTAGCTACTACTCATTTATTTCATCAACACTACTCAATAGGCATCTAATATACGCAATGATATATATGGATTTTACGAGTGCAGAAGTTAATATTATTCTTATGGCCAGGTAAACGATGATAGATTTTAACGGAGAATTATGGACCAGAGCTGACAGACCTTAAAACTTCGACATCATCATGGGATCTACAGACTCAGCTAAGGAGGTTTGTACCGTGATGACGCCCTTTTCACGTTAATTAACCATAACAGTAGTGACCTAAATAGGAAAAAAAAATAATAATCGATTTTTTAAAACAATTACAGTCTCAAGCTAGAAATAGAAAATAATAATAGAATAACTAACTTCCTACACATAACGTTAAACCTCAATTCAGGGCTATACTATACTTCAGGGCTATATACTATAAATAAACGGTCGGAAATTGTTAGTTCTTGTCTGCACATATATATATAGAGAGAGAAGGGGAATTCAGATCGATATGATGCTTGAGGCACAAAACCCAAAACAATTTTTCAATCTCGCTTTCTATAGAACTGCTCATTAATAGCGATACCACGAGAGTGGAGATTTCGTTTTGGAGTACATCTCTACTGATTCCTTCATAGGAAAGCAGTACCCATATAGAACAAACAGGCTGAGAACAATGAAAGAAATTTAAGAATTCCAACAGTTTAACTAAGAAAGAGTTGAGATATTTACACTTCCATCACCTGGACCAAATTTGGTTTCAATCCACCAAAATATTTGCCATCTACAAGTATTGGAAAATGATTATTGGTAAATTAGGACATGGAGGCATTTATTAACAGCCAATAATTCTCATGTTATACAGAGGCGAAGCTGTGTATCTGCGTTCAACAGTTATCTGACAAGAAATGGGCTAACGGGGTGATTGGCAGGAAGATGCTAAAATAGTAGCACCAGTCAAAAGCAACTTAACCGGTGGAGTTATGGTGCTGGGAGGCTCTCTTGAACACTACATTTGATTCCTTTTATAGCCAGGTACTCTCTCAGTCCATCCATGCTCTGCCATTCTCTCACATTAACACTGAACATCCATTAAAGCATGCTTGCCTCATTTCTCTCCAGCATGTGCATATCCTCTGCAGTCGCTGCCAGTGTATCACTACCATGCAGCCTTGCACTTCCCATATGGGCACTATAAGGCTGCCCTTTCGTGTGTAGGGAGAAACCTTTTGTCGTCAACAGAGTGAGTAGCTCTCTAAACTTTTTCATCCTATTCTTATTCTAGCTATGTTCTTGGAGCACACTCTTCCACAGATAATTAGATCCCCTAGGTAGCAGAAGCTATCAACTACTTCTATGGATCTTTTTTGTGATTGGAAAATGTTTATATCACTGACCCTGTTTCCATTGATTACCCCAGTGCATCTATTCATATGAAGTCTTCCTTTCCTGTTAGTCTGCCTGTTATCCCACTTGTGTACCCAATATTTGCATTGTGGATATCGTATAGAGATTTTCTGCCTGTTTTCTTTCCTGCTTACTAGCACTTTAGTTTTATTTTAAGTTTACTCTCAGCCCTTTTGATTATAAATTCTGTTTTCACAGCTAAAACTTTGTGTTGTTATGGACATGTGTTGCACATAGATGATGATTGCTGGGTGAAGAAGTGCCAGGAAATCCCAGTGGGAGGAAGCCACAGTAAAGGTAGATCAAGAAAGACATGGGTAGAGGTGGTGAAAGCTGATCTCAATTTGTTGAAACTCACAGAGGAGATGACGAAGGAATGTGACAAGTAGAGAGATGCTGTGCTGAAAAGGACCTTTCCAACCCATGCAAGCGTGGAAAAGCAGACATAAAAACGATGATGATGATGATGTGTATGTGTGTACGCAGCTGTGTGTGAGTGGTGTGGGTACGTCTTTGTTTATGTTTGTGTCTATGTCTATATTTTAGTCAAATAACCTAGCAAAAAGAGATCGAGAAAATATGTACCAAATATGAAAACATAAGTCCTGGGATTGATATGATTAAATAAACCCTTTCAAGGTGGTGCCGCAGTCTAATGAGTGTAACCAACCTAGGTACAGAGTCTTTCACCCTCTCCCCTTCCCCCTCTTTCTCCCACTGCCTTTGTTCTTTTCCTCCTTTTCTTCACATTTATGGCATTTATAGTCCTTTCCTTTACTTTCATATACAGCCAGATCTGCCCTTCTTTACCCCCCCCCCCTGTTTTTTCATTACTTAATTTTGTTTTTATCTTTTTTTTTTATACTTTCATCATTGTATAACTTGTGTTTGTAAAATATATTTGACATAATAAAACCATAGCTAAACAAAAGAAAAAAAATGATTATTTATATAAAAAAAGGGACTCGATAGAATTAATTGGGGTGGAATATGTTTTGGATTATTTAATTGAATAAACAGTGAATGGGAGAGGAGTGGGGTGTGTATTTAATTGAGGTCACATGGTGATGAAACAAGCAAATATATCAAACAGAAAGTTATTTGTCATTAACCTTCAGTGCGCTCTAGGCACCTTATGTTGCCAATAGAGTAATCTCCCCTTAATACATAAGGCAGTGTCAAGGGAAACAATTCATAAAAATGTTCAGCATACTAAAGGCTAATATACTTGGATAACTCAATGAAAAGATAATCATCAAATCAGAGAAGCATTTAAACATAAAAACAAAATTAGAATTTGGTTTTTCATTCTAACATCATCCGGCAGCCTCAGCCGAAATGGACTCAACAATTGGTTGATCCCTACGAGGGTCTATCATTCATTGCCGTTGCCAAGTCCTGTATTTCAACCAGAATCTCTGGAGATGACATCAAGATAGGAGAGCTTGTGGCCCCTGTTATTAGTGACTGCTGGTGGTTTCCAAAGCAATAATGGGGACACAGCCTCATAGGTGGCATGATGACAGTGGCCAGCAAATCTTACTCTGCTTTTACGTACAACGATAGATATGCGTGGGAGGCTGGCATATATCTCTCTCACAGTCAGATGTCGCCAGCTTATGTTCTGAATGCGGTGAAGCAGGCAAGTGTAAGTGCCAACAAGGTGCTTTTGTTGTTTGGATGAGAGCGTCCATGTTTCACTTCCATATAGCAAGATTGGTTGAATTGTTACTTGGAAGAGTCTGATCTTGGTGTGGCTGGAAAGATTTGAGCGCCAAACTCGATCCATCTTGTTGCAAGCTGACCATGCTTGGGCTTTTCTGGTGGCGAAATCCTTCCCAATGTTCATGATCCAGGACCCAAAATACTTGAACTCTTGACTTGCTTGATATCACTGCCATTGATTGCTTTGATGCTGTTTCCTGTACAGTTTGATATGTACTCCATTTTACCCCCATCGAGATGAAGGCCAACGAGGCGGTTGCTTCCTGGAGAGATGTCAAAAGTTGTTGCGCATTTTCTAGGCAATCTGCAAAAAGTGCAATGTCATCCGCAAAGTCAAGGTCAGTGAGATATTTAGAGGGGTGCCTAGAGCTCAGGCGGGTTTGATGGTTATACCTTTGTTATTGATTTTGTCAATTGAGAGTCTCAGGGTGTAGTCTAGTGCAATGATAAAGAGGAATGGGGCAAGAGTGTTACCCTGAAGCACTCCTGCTGAAATGTCAAAGAACTCTGTTGGACCACCAGGGGTGATGATAGTGGCACTTGTGTTGATACACAGCCTTAATTGCTTCCACAAGGTAGAATTTCAAACAGAATGTCTCTGTTTATGCTGTCAAATACTTTTCTAAAGTCATCAAAAACTAGAGCCATTTGTCTGTTGAAGTTTCTCATCTCCTCCACTACTCTTCTCAAGGCCAAAATCTGTGCAAGTGTAGATCTACCACGCCTAAAACCGTTTTGATTGATGCGAAGGATTGGATTAACATACGGAACTATACGGTTTAGGATTAGTTTGTTGTAGATCTTGGTAACAATAGGCATAAGTGGTATTCCCTGGTAGTTTTTGGAGGGGATAAGAGGTTGCCTTTTTTGGGGACAGGAACTACCCCACCCTCCCTCTCCCGTTCCGTCCACTGTGTCGATGACACAACAGTCCACACTGTAAGGTAGCCGTGTAGGAGACATGGTGAAAAGGCTCCCAGTCCACACTGTAAATGTGGTTGGTGTTAGAAAGGGCATCCAGCTATATAAAAAAAACCTGTCAGAGGCGCTTCCGTGTGAGCGAGACATGGTCTCCCGACCATTCCCGCATCAAATGGAACAAAACCGTCTAACCCATGTTAGCGTGGAAGATGGACGTTAAATGATGATGATGATGATGATGATGATGATATATAGATATATCAGTTGGAGATGGTTGCTTCTGACAGGACCTGCTGGAGGGAGTGTTTGGGGACTCTGCCCCCACAGCCCTCTCAAGAGTAACTGGGTGAAGAAGAAGAAGAAGAAGAAGAAGAAGAAGAAGAAGAAGAAGAAGAAGAAGAAGAAGAAGAAGAAGAAGAAGAAGAAGAAGAAGAATATATATATGTGTGTGTGTGTGTCAACAGAAATAACAAAGCAATAACACAGTAATAGGAAATAATAGGAAAGCAATTAAGTCAATGATCAAATGTGATTTAATCGTCCACAGCAAAGTAAATGAAATCAATAGAGTAGAAATGTATTTCTCTGTTGTATTGATTGAAACATTCGTAAGTCAATTAAATAATTTTATGTAATTAATCCTGGTTATTTTTATTAATTAAATTAGATGTTGAAACGACAATAATGATGATAATGCTGATACATATATAGATATATAGATATTTATTAAAATATTTGATATATATTTATCCTTATCGAGACCTGTTTGGATTTTAGTCTGCACATTTATTATTATTATTATTATTATTATTGTTGTTATTCCTTGAATCTCAGTCATTGATGTTGGTTAACTGGAAAGTCCGTTGGATTGAATATCAAGCCACTACCTGCAGCCTCAGATATTCAGGACGTATCGGAGGGTTCTTGCTGTTCCAAGCAAGCATGCCTTTTGAAGCGTTCCAAAAAGCGTGAAGGGGCCGATTTTCTTTAACCATCCCTGGAAACTTTTGGAGATAGTCCCCAGTGCGCCTATGACAATCGGGATCACTTTGACTTCATGGCAGTTCCAAATCCTTTTCACCTCCCACTTTAGGTCCTGGTATCGGTTAATTTTCTCCCTCTCCTTCTCTTGCACTCTCGTGTCGAACGGGCAGGCCACATCCACAATCAGACACGATCTTTTTTCTTTGTCCACAACCACCAGGTCAGGTCTATTGTGTTCCAGTTTTTTGTCCGTCTGTATCCTAAAATCCCACAGCACCTTCACCTGATTGTTCTCCATCACCGCCTCTGGCCTATGCTCATACCATTTCTCAGAATGTGGTAAATTGTTTACTTTGCACAGGTGCCAGTGGATCACCCTGCCCATCACATCGTGTCTCCAGCCCTTATAGTGGGTCTGGGCTAGGTGTTTACACTCGGACACAATGTGAGCCACAGTCTCCTCTCTCTCTCCACAGATCCTGCACAGTGGGCTAGCCTCCTCCTTGTAGATATGGTGCTTCAACCACTTCGTTTTGAGGGCCTGCTCCTGCGCAGCCATTAGCATTCCTTCTGTAGCCTTTTTGAGGTCTCCTCTTCTCAACCAGTTCCATGTCTGTGGATCTCTAAATTCAGTTTTCTCAAAGAAGGTACTATGAAGGGATTTTCCCTTAAGGCTGCTCTTCCTCCTTGATGTTATTTCCTCCTTGGACATCCCCTGGCCTATTGTCCCCTCCTTCAGTACAGTTCTGAGCATTGGCTCCTTACTATAGGTCACGTATTTGTATAGGTTGTTTTTCTCCATCTGAACACAGTCCTCTATGCTGATAAGACCTCTTCCACCCTCAGATCTCCTTAGGTAGAGTCTATCGACATCACTCCTCTTGTGGAACATGTTGTAGATAGTCAATAGCTTCCTAGTCTTCCTATCCATTTCTTTTTGTTCAGCAACATTCCATCTCAGAATTCCCGCACTGTACCTAATAATAGACACAGCTCGGGAATTTACTGCGCTTATGGCATTTCTGCTGTTCAGATGTGACTTCAATACGCTCCTTACTCTCCGAATGTATTCAGTTCTTAACAATTCCTTCATTTTTTTGTTCTTTATGCCATCAGCCTCCAGAACGCCCAAATACTTGTATCCTTCCTCAGAGTCAATTTCCTTTATCATCTCACCTGTTGGTATCTGGATCCCGTTACTTCTGCTCAACCTACCCCTCTTCATCACAATGACTCCACATTTACCAATACCAAACTGCATACATATATCACTGCTGAAAATACGGACAGTGTCAACAAGCACATCCAACTCCTTCTCACTTTTCCCGAAGAGCTTAAGATCGTCCATGAAGAGGAGGTGATTGATGGTAAGCTCTCCCCTTCCCAACTTGTATCCTGCTCTCACTTTTCGCAGCATAATGGTCAAGGGCATCAGGGCAAGGACAAACAACAGAGGGGACAGGCTATCTCCCTGGAAGATACCTCTCTTGATCTTCACGCTTCCCAAGGATACTCCAGTTGATGTCAACTCTGTCTCCCAGGACCCCATACTCCTTCCTAGCAACTGTCTGATGTTATCTGCCACCCTGAAGATCTCCAGGCTTTTGGTGATCCAGGAATGAGGCACCATGTCAAATGCCTTTCTGTAGTCTATCCATCCCATGGCAAGATCAGTGTGTCTCCTCCTGCAATTCCCCATTACCATCTTATCAATAAGTAACTGGTCCTTTGTACCACGTGACTTCTTTCGGCATCCTTTCTGTTCGTCCGGTAACAAGTTGTTTGTGTGGAGGTGATGGTAGATTTCCTCAGACACAATGCTCGTCAACAGTTTCCACATTACGGACAGACATGTGATAGGTCTATAGTTGGTAACATCATTACCCTTGATTCGGTCTTTCATTATCAGAACTGTGGTACCTTTTGTCAACCACTCTGGCACCTCACCCGACACCAAGCAGTCATTGAACATGGCCGTCAGCTTCGGGTGGAGGGATGTTAAATGTTTAATCCAATACCCCTGCACACCATCTGGGCCTGGTGATTTCCAGTTGGTTAGTTTTTTGGCCTGCCCCTTAAGAGTTTCAACTGTGATACTCAAATCAGTTTGTTGTTGTGCCTGCTCACCGATTTCCCTCTGTACTGTCTCAATCCACCCTGCCTGGGCATTGTGTCTAACATCCTGCTCCCATATTCCTCTCCAGAATGTTTTAGTTTGCTCCGCCCCAGGGATCAAGTCGTTGCCTCTTTCTTTCCCCTCAAGCTGTCCAAACAGCATCTTCTGGTTGTTGTCGAACATGCGGTTCTGTTTATACTGACTGACTCTGTTCTCGTATCGCCTGATTTTTGCACTCTTTGCTACAATGCGTTGCTTCAGTTCCTGTATGATAATATTTAGCTTTTTCCTCCTAGTTTTGTATTTTATTTCCAGTCTATTTTTAGTGCCTATGTTTTTTAGTGTCCCATTCAGTAGTGACTCAAGCTTTCCTATGTCATTTCTCATTTCCCCGATTTGCCCACTCAGTCGCTTCTTCCACCACGGCTCTGCTCTTTCTTGTCTGTTGTTTCCTCTCGCTTTTATACCAAGTAGTTTCCTCACCGTATTTGCTGTTGCTTTGAGGATATTGTTGCACTGGTGAAGGCTCCTCGCCTCAAGGTATGGGATGACTTTGTTTACCTTAGCTGTTGTTTCTTTTAACTTTTTCCTGTCTACAAATCTTAGGTTCATAGGTCTCCCACTATCATTGTTCAATTCATCTACCACTAAATTTAGGATGTCAACCGAATCTTGTCCTAGCCCGTCAGCATTCATCTCCTCAGTGGCCGTATCTCTGTTCCAGGTATTATTTATCTCAGTATTCAGATCATTGTCTGCTTCGGGTGGTTCCTCCGTTCTCAGGACCTCTTCACCTTCATTTCCCACTGGCTCGCTTGTCTGGCATACTACACCCGCCATCTCCAAGCCATTCTCTCTGCTCAGTTCCTCCAGTTCCAGCTCGCTTATCCATCCATTAGTTCTTATTACACGAGCCTGCCCGGCCAATTTTGGTTCATCTAATTTAAATAAACCAATCTCGTTCCAGATGTTATGCATCCGTCTCCTGTAGCCCCTCTCCTTGGGGTTACTTTTCAGGTAACATTGCATAACAGTTCTATTCAATTCTTTCGTCCAGTTGGTTCTGGCCCCTTTCCTTCTTCTCCTTCCTCCAACATCAGCAGTATTTGGTTGACAGTCAGGTTCCTGCTGCTGAGCCAGGGGGCACCTGTTGGGTGAGAGTCTGTCACATGACGTTCTAGTCTCCATTTCACCGTTATTCGAACTGTTTATGTTCGATATTTAAACACTCTTATCGAGGATTGGCGAATGTATGGTTACATATCCATCTGTGGATCCGCCATTCCACTTGGCCCTTGTGTGGCATTATCACCACGCTGTATACGAACACACATAAACAAACAAACACACAGGCAGAAAGGGCCCCAAAAATGAATAAGCATAAGTTTCATTGTAATGTAGTGTTCGAATGTCTGACTTATTGTCTGATTATTATTATTATTATTATTATTATTTGCATTTATCTTGCTTTATGTTTATACGAGTTATCACCAAGTCACAACCAGTGACCTCAAGAGACAACAAGGTCCGCCATGTTCAAGAAAGAACACACATATTCACACATGCATCCTTAGTGTTTAGACTTGTGATGTACTTATATTGACAGGATCTTCCTTAGTATATGGGCAGTTCCCATTAGTACTATCTTTTGTATTTCTCCTATACGCGGGTTTCCTGGGATTTGCGATAAGTAATATTATTATTATTATTATTATTATTATTATTATTATTATTATTATTATTATTATTATGATTGTTATTACTCTTTGAGTCTCAGTCATTGATGTTAGTTAACTGGAAAGTTTGTTGAGATGAATATCAAGCCACTACCTGCCGCCTCAGATATTCAGGACGTATCGGAGGGTTCTTGCTGTTCCCAGCACGCATGCCTTTTGAAGCGTTCCAAAAAGCGTGAAGGGGCCAATTTTCTTTAACCATCCCTGGAAACTTTTTGAGATAGTCCCTAGTGCGCCTATGACAATCGGGATCATTTTGACTTCATGACAGTTCCAAATCCTTTTTACCTCCCACTTTAAGTCCTGGTATCGGTTAATTTTCTCCCTCTCCTTCTCTTGCACTCTCGTGTCGAATGGGCAGGCCACATCCACAATCAGACACGCTCTTTTTTCTTTGTCCAAAACCACCAGGTCAGGTCTATTGTGTTCCAGTTTCTTGTCCGTCTGTATCCTAAAATCCCACAGCACCTTCATCTGATCGTTTTCTATCACCGCCTCTGGCTTATGCTCATACCACTTTTCAGAATGTGGTAAATTGTTTACTTTGCATAGGTGCCAGTGGATGACCCTGCCCATCACATCATGTCTCCAGCCCTTATAGTGAGTCTGGGCTAGGTGTTTACACTCGGATACAATGTGAGCCACAGTCTCCTCTCTCTCTCCACAGATCCTGTACAGTGGGCTAGCCTCCTCCTTGTAAATGTGGTGTTTCAACCACTTCGTTTTGAGGGCCTGCTCCTGCGCAGCCATTAACATTCCTTCTATAGCCTTTTTAAGGTCTCCTCTTTTCAACCAGTTCCATGTCTGTGGATCTCTAAATTCAGTTTTCTCAAAGAAGGTACTATGAAAGGATTTTTCCTGAAGGCTGCTCTTTCTCCTTGATGTTATTTCTTCCTTGGACATCCCCTGGCCTATTGTCCCCTCCTTCAGTACAGTTCTGAGCATTGGCTCCTTACTATCAGTCACGTATTTGTGTAGGTTGTTTTTCTCCATCTGAACACAGTCCTCTATGCTGATAAAACCTCTTCCGCCCTCAGATCTCCTTAAGTAGAGTCTATCGACATCACTCCTCTTGTGGAACATATTGTAGATAGTCAATAGCTTCCTAGTCTTCCTTTCCATTTCTTTTTGTTCAGCAACATTCCATCTCAGAATTCCCGCACTGTACCTAATAATAGACACAGCTCGGGAATTTACTGCACTTATGGCATTCCTACTGTTCATATGTGACTTTAATACGCTCCTTACTCTCCGAAGGTATTCAGTTTTATCAATGCCTTCATTTTTTTGTTCTTGATGTCATCAGCCTCCAGAACGCCCAAATACTTGTATCCTTCCTCAGAGTCAATTTCTTTTATCATCTCACCTGTTGGTATCTGGATTCCGTTACTTCTGCTCAACCTACCCCTCCTCATCACAATGACTCCACACTTACTAATACCAAATTGCTTACATATATCATTGCTGAAAATACGGACAGTGTCAACAAGCACATCCAACTCCTTCTCACTCTTCCCGAAGAGCTTAAGATCGTCCATGAAGAGGAGGTGATTGATGGTAAACCCTCCCTTTCCCAACCTGTATCCTGCTCTCACTTTTCGCAGTACACTGGTCAGGGGCATCAGGGCAAGGACAAACAACAGAGGGGACAGACTATCTCCCTGGAAGATACCTCTCTTGATCTTCACGCTTCCCAAGGATTCTCCAGTTTGCCCAACAACTGCCTGATGTTATCTGCCACCTTGAAGATCTCCAGGCTTTTGGTGATCCAAGAATGAGGCACCATGTCAAATGCCTTTTTGTAGTCTATCCATCCCATGGCAAGACCAGTGTGTCTCCTCTTGCAATTCCTCATTACCATCTTATCAATAAGTAACTGGTCCTTTGTACCACGTGACTTCTTTCGGCATCCTTTGTGTTCGTCCGGTAACAAGTTGTTTGTGTGGAGGTGATGGTAGATTTCCTCAGACATAATGCTTGTCAACAGTTTCCACATTACGGACAGACATTATTATTATTATTATTATTATTATTATTATTATTATTATTATTATTGGCGACCTACGTAGGAAATCGTATTATCGTGAGCTCCGCAAAGGTTTGTTATTTCCGTTTGTTTAAAAATTGCCATTTATGGAAAATTTTATTGTAAACTGTTTATAAGCACACATACATTGTTTACCGAAAAGGACACCCAAAAAGATTGGGGCCTTGTGCCCAAAATTTTAACTTTTATTATTATCCAAAAATTTCTTTGAAAAAAATGGCTAATTCCCCTCTGCACGAAGCAGCTGAAAGCCTTCCTCACAAAATAACACCTCACACCGACACCACCATTGTAAATGTTACTACGTTTGCCAACACAAAAAAAAATATAAGCAGTAGCAATATTTTAAATTTGTCTCAGGCAGACATTCATTTCCCGCCATTACCAATGACTGCAGGTGTTAAACCCTCCACCACCACCACCACCGCGACAACCACCACCACCACCACCACCACCGCGACAACAGAAACAAAAGAAGAAAAAAATAAATTAACTCGTGACGTCGAAATGAAATCAAGCAAAATGGACTCTTCCCCACCAAAGACGACTGACGTCACCACCACAACTGAAAATAAAATTAATATCAACGATAGCAACAACAACAACAATGACATTATAAAACAGACCCTCAGTTTCGCCATCGTAGCAAAACAATTCGAAGCGTTCACGGTAACTCAAGAAGATTTAGAAAATGCCAAACAAATGGTAAAGAAAGATGGGTACAGGGTCAGCCTCACCCCCCCACCTAATAAAATGGAGCATCGGCGCCTGTGCACCGTGTCGTATAGAACAATAAATGTAAAATCGCGCCGAGTGGAACGGGCATCCGAGTCCCAAATCCAAAAAGCTTTGGGACATGTGTGGGCAAGAAAAACCCACATCAGACGTGGGCAAAAGTATGGAACCGTGGATGTGTTCTTTGAAGCACCAGAGGAGGCTAGAGAACACTCCATGGCCCCATTAAAAAGTGACGACCTCACACTCGTCCCAAGCTATTGTGGCCAGAGACTCGTAAAGATCAGGGTGACCCACGTTCCACCGGCCATCGAAATTCCCTGGCTAATAGCGGCTGTCCTCACCGGCATCGAAGCCAACACGAAAATAATAGCAGTAGCAAAAGAAAAGCAGGAAAACTGGTCCGGATCTGGGATGGAGCTCCTGATCCAAGCGGACCAAAAAAGCATTGAGGAGATCCCAGAGGTAATAGACCTCACTGACGGCAGCCACCTCACGGTAATTGTCGAGGGCAGAAGACCTAGGTGTGTCGTTTGTGGTGAAGGAACCCACCTAAGGGCTTTCTGCCCTCAGGCTAAAAGGTTGAGGCCACCTCTCCTACCCACCCCAGTGACAAAACCATCAACACCACCAGTAGCAGAGATGGCAGCAACAACTGTAGCAGCAACAACAGAAGCAACTATAACAGCAACAACCCCAGCAACAGTAGCAAAACCAACACCACTACCACCACCAGCAAAACCAACACCACCACCACCCAACGCTTCAGAACTAGCACCAGCGCCTACACCATCCACCACACCACAACCAAAACTAACGGCTGTGGAGGATTTTCCACTCCCCGGCCTATCACAACTGGAGACAGATTGTGACGACGAGGAGTGGGAAACGATATCCGGAAAAAAAAAAAGAAACCAAAAAAGAAAAAATTCTCTTCCTTCCCCCTCCAAAAACAAAATACAGAGGGAAACAAATAAACTAAGAAACAAAAAAGTTAGGACAGATATGCCACCATCCACACCAGCATCACCAACCCCATCAACCCAAACACCAACACCATCACCATCATTATCCCCAGCACCACCATCACCTACACCACAAAAGTCACCAAAATTCGAAACAGAAACAAACCCACAACAAACGCAAACAAAACAAAACAACCAAAACGATACACACTACACAGCATTAAATTTGAACAACAAGCAATTATTACACTACATCCAACACAACACCAGCATCACAGAAAAAGACTACACAACAACCCCAAAATTCACACCACCTCCACACATACAAATCACTCGCATCACACAGAAAACGTACATGACACTAAAACAAAAATTCCCAAAAGACATCGGAGACTTCCGACAAGCACTCTCCAGGAGGATTTATAAGGACATCCTTCCCGAGGAGGCCACAAGCAGTGAAAAGGATGGAAAAACCGTCCTTCCCCTACGAGAAGTAAGGTAAGTGGTCTTTCCCATCTTTTCCACTCCTTTTCAACATGACCTCACTCAGAATAGGCAGCATAAATGCGCGTGGCTTGGGGTCGTCATGGAAGCAGGGCCACCTGCTCAACGACCTCAGGTCACTAAACATAGATGTAGTGGCCATCAGCGAGACCAGAATCTCCGAAGCACAGGCTTTCGCACCGATCTTCGGCGGCTACGATGTGTACGCATCTCCCAGCCGTCCGGGATCGGGGGGAGGAGTTGCTGTGCTTTTTCGGAGAGGTTTGGATCTTGCCATACGGGCCATCTTCCTGGACCCAGAAGGTAAGTTGGTGGTGCTGGACGTGACCAGCGGAGACGGGCAAGCTTTCAGGTTAGTGGCCGTCTATGCCCCGACAGGAGCAGGGCGGCCTGATTTCTTCCGGCGTCTGGAGACCTTTCTTGGAACGTCCCGCTCTTTAGTGTTAGTGGGCGACTGGAACGGGATCTTAGATGCACGCTGGGATTGTGTGGGATTAGTGGATAGGGAAGGAGGGTGCAAGAGTCTCACCAACCTGCTCAGACGTTTTGAACTGTCTGACAGGTACCGAATGGATTTCCCGAATGTACCAATGTGGACTTGGACAAATCGCATAGGGTCATCCAGATCATATCTAGATAGAGTATTTTGTAGGGAAATAGATAGGTCTAGCATAGGCTGTCCACAATTCAAGATAGTCAGCTACACGGACCACAAATTCGTGATCTGTGTGCTTGACTTAGATAGGCTTCATAGACGAGGACCCGGCTACTGGAAGTTAAACACGTCTTTACCAGCGCGCAAGGCCTACAGAGACCGGATTAGCGAACTAGTTAAGCGGGCGTTGACGGGGGCCATCGTCAACAACAAGTGGTGGTTTGCTCTGAAAAGAGCAATTAGAATAGAGTCCATTAGGTTTAGTAAGACTTTAGCAATAGAGAAAAATAGAGCAGAGGGAGAATTAGTTAGAAAATTAGATGAGGCGCTTAGCAAAGGCATCGCGACCGACGTGCTTGCGGCGAAATTGGCCCTTGACCAATTCTTCAATGCAAAGCACGAAAGCTGCGTTGTCAGAGCTAGGGTGCGTGCTCTTAGACACGAGGGGACGAAAGCCGTTCAATGGGCGCGAGTGGCGGAGGCGCGTCGTGGCAACAAAGCCACGATGCGGTCTTTGGTGGACCACGACGGGCGCATGCTACTCGATCCCGGGCAAATGTGTGAAGCTTTTCAGCGACACTTCGCTCAACTGTTCGGGGGCAGTGGCGGGCCGGATCGAGGGATGGACTTTAGTGTCTACCTCGACGGACTGCCGCGGCTTTCGGCCACTGAGGCGGAGTGTTGCGAAAAGCCGATAACAACCGCTGAAGTACGGGATGCAATGACTAGTTGCACAAGGGGTAAATCGCCTGGTTTGGATGGTCTGCCCTATGAACTTTACGTACAAATGCCAAACTTGTTCGGAGGCCTCTTGGCGGACGTCTACTGCAACTGGCAACAGAACGGGAGAATTCCCAGCTCTGTGAGCCGAGGAGCGGTGGCGCTGCTGAGAAAGGATCCGAACAAGGGGGATAACATAGATAATTTTAGGCCCATAACTCTGCTAAACACAGAGTTCAAGATTTTGGCCAAGGTGCTAGCAAAGAGGTTGGCGCTTGTCGTTGGTGGTCTGGTGGGAGAGGCACAGACATGCGCCATTCCCGACAGATCCATCCACGACAACCTCCACCTCATGCGATACATCGTAGAGAGGGTAGCTAGGGAACCTGGCACGGGTGGGTCTTTGATCAATTTAGATCAGTCGAAAGCCTTCGATAGGGTCGACAATCGTTACCTAACGGCAGTCCTGAGGGCGGCTGGCTTTGGGCCCGTCTTCAGAGGCTGGATCGCTGCCATGCACAGCGACATCTGCTCTGTAGTGAGAGTGAACGGTCACCTTTCGGAACCGTTCAACATCATGCGCTCGGTCCGCCAAGGATGTCCCCTCTCGTCCCTATTGTACGTATTGACTCTCGAGCCATTACTGCACAAACTGGAGACGTTGAGGGGGGTCCCGCGCGAACTAGGATGCGGAAGATCCGTGTCAGCATATGCCGACGATGTCACCGTAGTGGTGTCGAACGCCAAACACATCGAGGCGATCGGCACTACACTAAGAGAATACGAAGCGATCACAGGAGCAATGATCAACCAGGAAAAGTCAGTGGGCCTGCAGCTCGGCACCTGGAGAGGCAGGTCCATGCCGTCCAACAGCATAGTCGGGCGCTGGACGGACGGACCGGTAAATTGCTAGGGGTCTGGTTCGGTCCAGACCTCCAGACGGACAAAAACTGGGACGAGGTGACGAGCAGGGTGGCTTCTCTCACCCAGAAATGGGCCGAGAGGAAGCTATCCCTGAAAGGTCGAGCGGAGGTGGCGAATGCGTACATCGCATCCGTCATCTACTACCGCCTGACCGTCGTACCTTGTCCTAAGCCCCGCCTGACTGCGCTGGAGCGTTTGCTCTTTCGCTTCTTGTGGAAGGGACGCGCTCCGATGGTCAGGTGGTCCATCTGCTGTCAACACCCGCTACGTGGAGGGCTGGGCATGCCGTGGCTGATGATGCGCAGACACGCGCTCAGGCTACGACATCTCCACCTCTTCCTCGACGGTGATCAGGTGTGGTCGCCGTTTGCAAGACACGTTTTTCCCCAGCTCGTCTCCTTGACGGAGCTGCAGTCCTGGGTCAAGCGAAGACCGAGAGGGAGCGCTTGGAGACTGGAATGTCTTCAGGCGCTCACAGCCCTCGATCAATCGGGCAATGTGATCGGTGGGAACTCCACCTTGGCGTTCTATAGGGGATTAGTGGAGGGGAAGAGCGACGACGTACTTGGAGAAACTCTAGGCGTCGACGAAAATCAACTAGCCAATCTCTTCGGAAGGACTTTCGGGGCCTATGGACAACTTCCAGAAATCCCTGGCCTGGCAGTGCTACCGAGGAGCTTTGCCAGTTCGGTATAAACTCTACAGGCATGGAGGTGCCGTCAGCCGGGCATGTCCGAGATGCGCGCAGGGCGACGAAACCGTCCTGCACGCACTCGTCCAGTGTCCGAGCATTGCTGACTTGTGGGTTTATGTCGAACACCTGCTGTCACGTGTAGGACCTATCCAGCTATCAGCTGAGTCCATCGTGAGGATTGCCCCGCCCCCTTCCTTTAGCCTGGAAGGGCAGGCAGTTTTTATCTGTCTGGTGGCCATGGCGAAAGAGATAGTATGGTGGACACGTTTGAAAGGGCTGAAGACGAGCACTTACCTCTTCGGTGATGCCCTGATTAACTTTTTCAAATTTCATTTGAAAAGGAAAATCAGGGTAGAGAGGGAAGTGCTCTCTTCCCAGCATTTTGTTGAAAGATGGGTGAGAGAAGCAAGTATGGCCCGAATGAATGGGCCTTCTCTGAGTATGTGTCTGTAAATTAAAGGTGGAAAACTGGGAGAGGGCACTTGCCCTGGTGGTCAGGGCCACTGTGGTCTTTTAATGGGCTTTCTCCACAAATGTCCCTTGGAAGTCTCCCCCCTATTGGGGAATTTTTCTTTGTTATTTTATTTCAACCTCTGTTTTTTTACACGCAGAAATGCCCATTTGTACCGTCCTGTATTGTCCTGTACTGTCCTTAATGTCTACTTTATGTGAACCCTTGTGGTTAATAAAGAAAACATTATTATTATTATTATTATTATTATTGTTATTGTTATTCCTTGAATCTCAGTCATTGATGTTGGTTAACTGGAAAGTCCGTTGGATTGAATATCAAGCCACTACCTGCAGCCTCAGATATTCAGGACGTATCGGAGGGTTCTTGCTGTTCCAAGCAAGCATGCCTTTTGAAGCGTTCCAAAAAGCGTGAAGGGGCCGATTTTCTTTAACCATCCCTGGAAACTTTTGGAGATAGTCCCCAGTGCGCCTATGACAATCGGGATCACTTTGACTTCATGGCAGTTCCAAATCCTTTTCACCTCCCACTTTAGGTCCTGGTATCGGTTAATTTTCTCCCTCTCCTTCTCTTGCACTCTCGTGTCGAACGGGCAGCCCACATCCACAATCAGACACGATCTTTTTTCTTTGTCCACAACCACCAGGTCAGGTCTATTGTGTTCCAGTTTTTTGTCCGTCTGTATCCTAAAATCCCACAGCACCTTCACCTGATTGTTCTCCATCACCGCCTCTGGCCTATGCTCATACCATTTCTCAGAATGTGGTAAATTGTTTACTTTGCACAGGTGCCAGTGGATCACCCTGCCCATCACATCGTGTCTCCAGCCCTTATAGTGGGTCTGGGCTAGGTGTTTACACTCGGACACAATGTGAGCCACAGTCTCCTCTCTCTCTCCACAGATCCTGCACAGTGGGCTAGCCTCCTCCTTGTAAATATGGTGCTTCAACCACTTCGTTTTGAGGGCCTGCTCCTGCGCAGCCATTAGCATTCCTTCTGTAGCCTTTTTGAGGTCTCCTCTTCTCAACCAGTTCCATGTCTGTGGATCTCTTTATTATTATTATTATTATTATTATTACTATTATTATTATTATTTCTCCGAAGAGGTAAGTGCTGGAAAGGGCTGAAGACGAGCACTTACCTCTTCGGTGATGCCCTGATTAACTTTTTCAAATTTCATTTGAAAAGGAAAATCAGGGTAGAGAGGGAAGTGCTCTCTTCCCAGCATTTTGTTGAAAGATGGGTGAGAGAAGCAAGTATGGCCCGAATGAATGGGCCTTCTCTGAGTATGTGTCTGTAAATTAAAGGTGGAAAACTGGGAGAGGGCACTTGCCCTGGTGGTCAGGGTCACTGTGGTCTTTTAATGGGCTTTCTCCACAAATGTCCCTCGGAAGTCTCCCCCCTATTGGGGAATTTTTCTTTGTTATTTTATTACATCCTCTGTTTTTTACACGCAGAAATGCCCATTTGTACCGTCCTGTATTTTCCTGTATTGTCCTTAATGTCTACTTTATGTAAACCCTTGTGGTCAATAAAGAAAACATTATTATTATTATTATTATTATTATTATTATTGTTATTGTTATTCCTTGAATCTCAGTCATTGATGTTGGTTAACTGGAAAGTCCGTTGGATTGAATATCAAGCCACTACCTGCAGCCTCAGATATTCAGGACGTATCGGAGGGTTCTTGCTGTTCCAAGCAAGCATGCCTTTTGAAGCGTTCCAAAAAGCGTGAAGGGGCCGATTTTCTTTAACCATCCCTGGAAACTTTTGGAGATAGTCCCCAGTGCGCCTATGACAATCGGGATCACTTTGACTTCATGGCAGTTCCAAATCCTTTTCACCTCCCACTTTAGGTCCTGGTATCGGTTAATTTTCTCCCTCTCCTTCTCTTGCACTCTCGTGTCGAACGGGCAGGCCACATCCACAATCAGGCACGATCTTTTTTCTTTGTCCACAACCACCAGGTCAGGTCTATTGTGTTCCAGTTTTTTGTCCGTCTGTATCCTAAAATCCCACAGCACCTTCACCTGACTGTTCTCCATCACCGCCTCTGGCCTATGCTCATACCATTTCTCAGAATGTGGTAAATTGTTTACTTTGCACAGGTGCCAGTGGATCACCCTGCCCATCACATCGTGTCTCCAGCCCTTATAGTGGGTCTGGGCTAGGTGTTTACACTCGGACACAATGTGAGCCACAGTCTCCTCTCTCTCTCCACAGATCCTGCACAGTGGGCTAGCCTCCTCCTTGTAGATATGGTGCTTCAACCACTTCGTTTTGAGGGCCTGCTCCTGCGCAGCCATTAGCATTCCTTCTGTAGCCTTTTTGAGGTCTCCTCTTCTCAACCAGTTCCATGTCTGTGGATCTCTAAATTCAGTTTTCTCAAAGAAGGTACTATGAAGGGATTTTCCCTTAAGGCTGCTCTTCCTCCTTGATGTTATTTCCTCCTTGGATATCCCCTGGCCTACTGTCCCCTCCTTCAGTACAGCTCTGAGCATTGGCTCCTTACTATAGGTCACGTATTTGTATAGGTTGTTTTTCTCCATCTGAACACAGTCCTCTATGCTGATAAGACCTCTTCCACCCTCAGATCTCCTTAGGTAGAGTCTATCGACATCACTCCTCTTGTGGAACATGTTGTAGATAGTCAATATCTTCCTAGTCTTCCTATCCATTTCTTTTTGTTCAGCAACATTCCATCTCAGAATTCCCGCACTGTACCTAATAATAGACACAGCTCGGGAATTTACTGCGCTTATGGCATTTCTGCTGTTCAGATGTGACTTCAATACGCTCCTTACTCTCCGAATGTATTCAGTTCTTAACAATTCCTTCATTTTTTTGTTCTTTATGCCATCAGCCTCCAGAACGCCCAAATACTTGTATCCTTCCTCAGAGTCAATTTCCTTTATCATCTCACCTGTTGGTATCTGGATCCCGTTACTTCTGCTCAACCTACCCCTCTTCATCACAATGACTCCACATTTACCAATACCAAACTGCATACATATATCACTGCTGAAAATACGGACAGTGTCAACAAGCACATCCAACTCCTTCTCACTTTTCCCGAAGAGCTTAAGATCGTCCATGAAGAGGAGGTGATTGATGGTAAGCTCTCCCCTTCCCAACTTGTATCCTGCTCTCACTTTTCGCAGCATAATGGTCAAGGGCATCAGGGCAAGGACAAACAACAGAGGGGACAGGCTATCTCCCTGGAAGATACCTCTCTTGATCTTCACGCTTCCCAAGGATACTCCAGTTGATGTCAACTCTGTCTCCCAGGACCCCATACTCCTGTCCAGCAACTGTCTGATGTTATCTGCCACCCTGAAGATCTCCAGGCTTTTGGTGATCCAGGAATGAGGCACCATGTCAAATGCCTTTCTGTAGTCTATCCATCCCATGGCAAGATCAGTGTGTCTCCTCCTGCAATTCCCCATTACCATCTTATCAATAAGCAACTGGTCCTTTGTACCACGTGACTTCTTTCGGCATCCTTTCTGTTCGTCCGGTAACAAGTTGTTTGTGTGGAGGTGATGGTAGATTTCCTTATTATTATTATTATTATTATTATTGAATGCCATGGTTGACGGAGGCTCGGCTCTGTAAGGTATAGTAATTTTTAACCGTTAAAACAATTGTAAATTGTTTAAAACTTGAACCAAATTGTTGATAAAGACACCCTCCTCCTCGTGAGAGGGGTCTTTCTGTCCGTTATTTGGCCCTTCGGGGCTAAATAACCGGTTATTGGGGTTTTGTACCCAATATTCATTTTAAACAAAAAACAACATGGCTACGAAAAAGAAATTTCATACGTCACTCCCACTCATTCCGTCTTCTTCTTCCTCAATCATCACTACAGCAGAGAGAAGATTGTCTCTCTCCCTCCCTTCTTTAAATGTGTCTCTCTCCCTCCCTTCTCTTTCGCAAGTGACGAAAGAAAAGAAAAGTCTCGTGCAAAGCGTGCAAAGTTTCTCCACGACGACGACGACAGCGACGAAACAGGTGTGCGGGAAATACGAAAACCCAGTTCATTCGTCTGACGTCAGGAATAATAGCAGTAGCAGCCGTAATAACAACAGCAACAGTGACAATGAAAACAACAGTAGCAGCCGCAACAGCATCACCAGCAGCATAAACAACAACAGCATTAGCAGCAGCAACACCAACAACAACCACAGCAACAGCGGCGGAGGCAGTAGTCGTAGTACCTGCAGCAACAACAAAAGTACCAGCAGCTCTGACGACAACAACAACAGCAGAGAAAAACCAATCTCATTTGCAGGTATTGCGAAAAACTTGGAAACAATCCTCATAACAAATGAGGAATTAGAGGAAGCGAAGAAGATGGTTACAAAGAACGGACACCGAGCAATCTGCAAGGCAGCGGAAAAATTTTTCGAAACCCAAGAGCACTGTACGGTCACGTACCGTACAGTAAGTACAAAATCCCGTAGGGTGGAAAGAGCCACAGAGGCCCAAATACAAAAAGCCTTGAGGTCTGTGTGGCAGCGGAAAACGCACATCACCCGAGGCAAAAAATATGCCACCGTAGACGTACTTTTTGCCACACCCCAGGAGGCAAAGGCCCAATCAGTAGTGACCCTAAGGAGCGAGGAAATGGTGTTGGTGCCCTCCTACTGTGGGCAAAAAATTGTGAGGGTCAAACTGACCCACGTCCCCCCCGGAATGACCCCTTCTTGGCTGGCCGCGTCTGTCCTCGTCGGAATCGAGGACAAAACAACTGTACTGCAAGTACAGAAAAAAGTAAGAGAAGATTGGGTCGGCTCCTCCATTGAGATGCTAATCCAAACCAACCAGGAGTGCATCGAAGCTATCCCGGATGTGATAGACTTCGATAACGGCACTCAACTGCCCATAAGTGTTGAGGGCAAACGCCCGAAATGCTTTCGCTGTGGATCGAAGACTCACCTCAGGGCCTTCTGCAACGAGAAGACCCTGAGAAAGGAGAAAACCCCCCTCCTTCCGAATCCGGCTCCACGGCTACCAGCAACAGGACAAGCGGCAACCAGGAACGATAGGCCCGTGGCACCCATACCCACTCCACGGAAATCAAAAACAGCAGCAGCAGTGGAAATACTAACAACAACAACAGCAATACCAAATGCAGCTGCAACAGAGACTCCAGTGCAAACATCACCAACAACAACAAGTGAAAGAGTGGAGCTGGTACCCCTCTCCGACCTCACAGAATCAGACATGGAGTGTGAGGTGGGAGAGAGATGGCAAAAGGTCGTAAGAAGGCACAAACGCAGAAGCAGCGCATCGTCGCCTTTGAAAAGGGAGGAAAGAAATGAGAAAAGGGTAAAGTCTACTGCAAAGAGACCCACAGCAGCAACAACACCAACACCATCACCACCCACACTAGCGCCACCATCACCACCGGCGACAACCCCACCGCCAACAACACCTTCAACACCACCACCACAAGCACCAACATCGCAAACACAACAACAAAACACACACACCCAGCAACAACGACAAGAAAATAGCAGAACCACACCCCACCCCCAGAAAAACAAATGCACGGCAATAAATACACACAACAAGAAACTAATGACTTACATAATTGAACACACAGACATTTCACAGCACGACTACATAATACCAGCACCAATCAAAACGCCAACTAACATAAGACTGCTAAAAATAGCACAGAAACAATACACAAACATTAAAACGAAATTCCCCAACGCAGTTGGTGATTTCAGGGACCTAGGAGGAACCATCAATCGAAGAGTATACTCAGACATTCTCTTAGAAGAGCCGACGACCAGCCGAAGGGACGATTCAACGGTCCCTTCACCAGACGATCAAGTGAAAAGGGATGTAAAAACCATCCCTCCTCTACCAAAAGTACGGTAAGTGGTCTTTCCCATCTTTTCCACTCTATTTTAAACATGACCTCACTCAGAATAGGCAGCATAAATGCGCGTGGCTTGGGGTCGTCATGGAAGCAGGGTCACCTGCTCAACGACCTCAGGTCACTAAACATAGATGTAGTGGCCATCAGCGAGACCAGAATCTCCGAAGCACGGGCCTTCGCACCGATCTTCGGCGGCTACGATGTGTACGCATCTCCCAGCCGTCCTGGATCGGGTGGAGGAGTTGCTGTGCTTTTTCGGAGAGGTTTGGATCTCGCCATACGGGCCATCTTCCTGGACCCAGAGGGTAAGCTGGTGGTGCTGGACGTGACCAGCGGAGACGGGCAAGCTTTCAGGCTAGTGGCCGTCTATGCCCCGACAGGAGCAGGGCGGCCTGATTTCTTCCGGCGTCTGGAGACCTTTCTTGGAACGTCCCGCTCTTTAGTGTTAGTGGGCGACTGGAACGGGATCTTAGATGCACGCTGGGACTGTGTGGGATTAGCGGATAGGGGTGGAGGGTGCAAGAGCCTCACCAACCTGCTCAGGCGTTTTGAACTGTCTGACAGGTACCGATTGGATTTCCCAATGTGGACTTGGACAAACCGCATAGGGTCATCCAGATCATATCTAGATAGAGTATTTTGTAGGGAAATAGATAGGTCTAGCATAGGCTGTCCACAATTCAATATAGTCAGCTACACGGACCACAAATTCGTGACCTGTGTGCTTGACTTAGATAGGCTTCATAGACGAGGACCCGGCTACTGGAAGCTAAACGCGTCCTTACCAGCGCGCAAGGCCTACAGAGACCGGATTAGCGAACTAGTTAAGCGGGCGTTGACGGGGGCCATCGTCAACAACAAGTGGTGGTTTGCTCTGAAAAGAGCGATTAGAATAGAATCGATTAGGTTTAGTAAGGCTTTAGCAATAGAGAAAAATAGAGCAGAGGGAGAACTAGTTAGAAAATTAGACGAGGCGCTTAGCAAAGGCATTGCGACCGACGTGCTTGCGGCGAAATTGGCCCTTGACCAATTCTTCAATGCAAAGCACGAAGGCTGCGTTGTCAAAGCTAGGGTGCGTGCTCTCAGACACGAGGGGACGAAAGCCGTTCAATGGGCCCGAGTGGCGGAGGCGCGTCGTGGCAACAAAGCCACGATCCGGTCTTTGGTGGACCACGACGGGCGCATGCTACTCGATCCCGGGCAAATGTGTGAAGCTTTTCAGCGACACTTCGCTCAGCTGTTCGGGGGCAGCGGGGGGCCGGGTAGAGGGATGGACTTTAGTGTCTACCTCGACGGACTGCCGCGGCTCTCGGCCACTGAGGCGAAGTGTTGCGAAAAGCCGATAACAGCCGCTGAAGTACGGGAGGCAATGACTGGCTGCACAAGGGGTAAATCGCCTGGTTTGGATGGTCTGCCCTATGAACTTTACGTACAGATGCCAGACTTGTTCGGAGGCCTCTTGGCGGACGTCTACTGCAACTGGCAACAGAACGGGAGAATTCCCAGTTCTGTGAGCCGAGGAGCGGTGGCACTGCTGAGAAAGGATCCGAACAAGGGGGATAACATAGACAATTTCCGGCCCATAACTCTGCTAAACACAGAGTTTAAGATTTTGGCCAAGGTGCTAGCAAAGAGGTTGGCGCTTGTCGTTGGTGGTCTGGTGGGAGAGGCGCAGACATGCGCCATTCCCGACAGATCCATCCACGACAACCTCCACCTCATGCGATACATCGTAGAGAGGGTAGCTAGGGAACCTGGCACGGGTGGGTCCTTGATCAATTTAGATCAGTCGAAAGCTTTCGATAGGGTCGATCATCGTTACCTAGCGGCAGTCCTGAGGGCGGCTGGCTTTGGGCCCGTCTTCAGAGGCTGGATCGCTGCCATGCACAGCGACATCTGCTCTGTAGTGAGAGTGAACGGTCACCTGTCGGAACCGTTCAACATCATGCGCTCGGTCCGCCAAGGATGTCCCCTCTCGTCCCTCTTGTACGTATTGACTCTCGAGCCATTACTGCACAAACTGGAGACGTTGAGGGGGCGTCCCGCGCGAACTAGGATGCGGAAGATCCGTGTCAGCATATGCGGACGATGTCACCGTAGTGGTGTCGAACGCCAAACACATCGAGGCGATCGGCACTACACTAAGAGAATACGAAGCGGTGACAGGAGCAATGATCAACCAGGAAAAGTCAGTGGGCCTGCAGCTCGGCACCTGGAGAGGCAGGTCCATGCCGTCCAACAGCGTCGTCGGGCGCTGGACGGACGGACCGGTTAAATTGCTAGGGGTCTGGTTCGGTCCGGACCTCCAGACGGACAAAAACTGGGACGAGGTGACGAGCAGGGTGGCTTCTCTCACCCAGAAATGGGCGGAGAGGAAGCTATCCCTGAAAGGTCGAGCGGAGGTGGCTAACGCGTACATCGCGTCTGTCATCTGCTACCGCCTAACCGTCGTACCTTGTCCTAAGCCTCGCCTGACTGCGCTGGAGCGTTTGCTCTTTCGCTTTTTGTGGAAGGGACGTGCTCCGATGGTCAGGCGGTCCATCTGTTGTCAACACCCGCTACGTGGAGGGCTGGGCATGCCGTGGCTGATGATGCGCAGGCACGCGCTCAGGCTACGACATCTCCACCTCTTCCTCGACGGTGATCAGGTGTGGTCGCCGTTTGCTAGACGCGTTTTTCCCCAGCTCGTTTCCTTGACGGAGCTGCAGTCCTGGGTCAAGCGAAGACCGAGAGGGAGCGCCTGGAGACTGGAATGTCTTCAGGCGCTCACAGCCCTCGACCAATCGGGCAATGTGATCGGTGGAAACTCCACCTCGGCGTTCTATATAGGATTAGTGGAGGGGAAGAGCGACGACGTACTTGGGGAAACTCTAGGCGTCGACGAAAATCAACTAGCCAATCTCTTCGGAAGAACTTTCGGGCCAGGGCCTATGGACAACTTCCAGAAATCTCTGGCCTGGCAGTGCTACCGAGGAGCCTTGCCAGTTCGGGATAAACTCTACAGGCATGGAGGTGCCGTCAGCCGGGCATGTCCGAGATGCGCGCAGGGCGACGAAACCGTCCTGCACGCACTCGTCCAGTGTCCGAAAATTGCTGACTTGTGGGTTTATGTGGAACACCTGCTGTCGCGTTTAGGACGGATCCAGCTATCATCTGAGTCTATCGTGAGGATTGCCCCGCCCTCCTCCTTTAGCCGGGAAGGGCAGGCAGTTTTTATCTGTCTGGTGGCCATGGCGAAAGAGATAGTATGGTGGACACGTTTGAAAGGGCTGAAGACGAGCACTTACCTCTTCGGTGATGCTCTCATTGACTTTTTCAAATTTCATTTGAAAAGGAAAATCAGAGTAGAGAAGGAAGTGCTCTCTTCCCAGCATTTTGTTGAAAGATGGGTGAGAGAAGCAAGTATGGCCCGAATGAATGGGCCTTCTCTGAGTATGTGTCTGTAAATTAAAGGTGGAAAACTGGGAGAGGGCACTTGCCCTGGTGGTCAGGGTCACTGTGGTCTTTTAATGGGCTTTCTCCACAAATGTCCCTCGGAAGTCTCCCCCCTATTGGGGAATATTTCTTTGTTATTTTATTACATCCTCTGTTTTTTACACGCAGAAATGCCCATTTGTACCGTCCTGTATTTTCCTGTATTGTCCTTAATGTCTACTTTATGTAAACCCTTGTGGTCAATAAAGAAAACATTATTATTATTATTATTATTATTATTATTATTGTTATTGTTATTCCTTGAATCTCAGTCATTGATGTTGGTTAACTGGAAAGTCCGTTGGATTGAATATCAAGCCACTACCTGCAGCCTCAGATATTCAGGACGTATCGGAGGGTTCTTGCTGTTCCAAGCAAGCATGCCTTTTGAAGCGTTCCAAAAAGCGTGAAGGGGCCGATTTTCTTTAACCATCCCTGGAAACTTTTGGAGATAGTCCCCAGTGCGCCTATGACAATCGGGATCACTTTGACTTCATGGCAGTTCCAAATCCTTTTCACCTCCCACTTTAGGTCCTGGTATCGGTTAATTTTCTCCCTCTCCTTCTCTTGCACTCTCGTGTCGAACGGGCAGGCCACATCCACAATCAGGCACGATCTTTTTTCTTTGTCCACAACCACCAGGTCAGGTCTATTGTGTAAATTAAAGGTGGAAAACTGGGAGAGGGCACTTGCCTTGGTGGTCAGGGTCATTGTGGCTTTTTACTGGGCTTTCTCCACAAATGTCCCTCCGAAGTCTCCCCCCTATTGGGGAATTTTTCAATGTTATTTTCATTGTTATTTTTGTTACATCCTCTGTTTTTGTTTTTTTACACGCAGAAATGCCCATTTGTACCGTCCTGCATTGTCCTGCACTGTCCTTAATGTCTACTTTATGTAAACCCTTGTGGTTAATAAAGAAATCATTATTATTATTATTATTATTATTATTATTATTATTATTATTATTATATTTATTAGTAATATATATATATATATATATACATATATCAAATTTAATATAGAAATGGCTTCTACAGGACTAGAATTGTTTCATTCAAAGAAAATCATCAGGAATTTTGTGTATACTCTCCTAATATTTTTGAGTACCTTACTTACTGTGGTTACCCCGATTGAACTTGGGACTCACACACACACACAGACACACACACACATATATATATACATATGCAGGGTGTTCCTCAATATGTATATACACTTCAACAGCATTCTAATTAAAGTGTGCATATGGTGAAGGCATGTGGTTGAGTGGTTAGAGAATTGGATTCATAATCTTGAGGTTGTGAGTTCGATTCCTGGACCGGGCGATGCATTATGTCCTTGAGCAAGACCGATAGATAGTATTAGCAACTGGAAAGACCGATGAAAATATTGCTTCCTCGGTCCAATTTGACGAAAGGCGATTGTTAAAAAAAATAATAATATATATATATATATCATCATCATCATCACCATCTAACGCCTATTTTCCATGCTAGCGTGGGTTAGGTGAATTGTCCCATTGTGAGACAAGCTATGACTTGTTCATACAGAACTTTTTCTGGCTTGGTTTCTACGAATTAATGCCATTTAAAGTGTGGACTGGGTGCTTTTTATCATGACACCTACACAACCATTTAAAGTGTGGACTGGGTGCTGGGGTGGAGGAGGTGCATGTATGTAGGGTTGAGCAGGGAGAGGTAGATATAGGATGGGGTACTTAGCTGGTGATGAGTGGTGTGTAACAGCATGGATAAAGGATGGGATGTTAGAATGTGGGCGGCATGTTACAATGTGATATATATATAAACACACACACATATATATGTATATATATTTATATATTTGTGTGTATATGTGTTTGTTGTGTATATATATATATATATATATATATATATATATACACACACAAACACACTGGACCTGTTATTTTTATCTAAAGAATTTTTTTCTAATTCCAACCCGCCCATCCCCTCAATCTATCTTATTTCTCATTTTTTCTTCTGATGAAGGACTAGCGTCCGAAACATTAAGACCCTCTTCCTGCTATATCAAGCGTTAACCTAATATATTCCTTCTATATACTGTACCAATTGTGTTGTTATTTCTGTTTACCTTTTACATATATATATATATATATTTATCTCACCCGATCCTCACGCCTCCTAATGCGCAACTCCATCCGCGCCTCCCGTTCCACCCTCCGCAAACTTGACCACCAACTGACCCCCACCCTCCTCCGCCTTAACTCCACCTGCCACCCCCTCCTCACCCAAGCCATCCTCCTCTTCATCCAAAACCTCAACCACGACCTCTTCTCCTTCCTCACCTCCACCAAAGCCCGCAAGCTACACTCACTCCTCATATTTCGGCCGAACGCCACCGGCTCCGGACGCCCCAGACCCGTTTCTCGCCCTGGGCCGACGACCATCTTCTTGGACACCGGCCCCAGGGAAATTTAGCACCCTGGACGCGTTCGTCGATGCCAGCCGTAGCGCCGTAAATCGTTTCGACTTCCGCCACCGTTCCAAACGGAATAATATCTCACGGGGCGAACTCCTCGCTCTCTGCTCCCTCCGTAGCCGAGATGACATCGTCATCAAACCGGCGGACAAGGGAGGCGCCGTGGTGGTGTGGCGCGCGGACCTCTACACGGCCGAAGCCCTCAGGCAGCTCTGTAACCCCCTCTTCTACCGCCCTCTACCCTCCGATCCCACACCCCTCTACCAACAACAAGTTTCCTCCACCATCCAACACCTTGTCTCCCCCCCCCGCTTCCCACCTCATCGTCCGCACCCCCCGCACCTCCACCATCTACTTCCTCCCCAAACTCCACAAACCCGACAACCCCGGCCGCCGCATCGTCTCCGCTTGCAACTGCCCCACCGACCGAACTCATCTCCGCCTTTCTCGACTCCATCCCGACCCCCTTGTCACCACCCTCCCCTCCCACACCTCCGACACCAACCACGCCCTGCGCCTTTTCGACTCCTTCACCTACCCACCCGGCCCACAGCCCTTCCTCTTCACCCTAGACATCAAGTCCCTCTATACCGTCATCCCCCACGCTGACGGCCTACGCGCCCTCAAACACTACCTCGACCTTCGCCCCTCCCCCATTCCCTAACCCCCACCCTCCTTCGCCACGCCGAGCTGGTCCTCACCCTCAATTGTTTCTCCTTCTCGGATGAGTTTTACCAACAGGTCACGGGGGTAGCCATGGGTACAAGAATGGACCCAAACTATGCCAACCTTTTTGTTGGCCATGCTGAGGCCCAATCTTCGCCCGAACTGTGCGGTCGTTACATCGACGACTGTATCGCAGCCACAAACCTCACCCGAGAACAGCTCGACTCCTTTCTCTCCTTCTTCTGCTCCTTCCACCCCTCCCTCCACTTCACCACCTCTATCTCCACCACCCACGTCCACTTCTTAGACATCCCCGTCGCCTTCGACCCCTCCCACCACTCCCTCGTCACCTCCGCCTTCTTCAAACCCACCGACTCCCACTCTTACCTCGACTTCACCTCTTCCCACCCCACACACACTAAACACTCTATTCCCTACTCCCAACTCCTCAGGATCCGCCGCCTCTGTAGCCGAGATGCCGACTTCGAGTCTCAGGCCCTTTCCCTAGTCAGCCATTTCATCCGCAGAGGTTACCCCCCCCTCTCTCGTCCACACCGCTCTCACCCGCGCCCGTGCTGTCCACCGCTCCACCACCCTCACCCCACTCCACCGCACACCCACCCACCGTATCCCCTTCCCCCATCACCTACCACCCCTCCACCATACCCCTCCACCGCACCATCCTCCGCCTCTTCCGACGCCTCCAGTCCGACCCCTCCACCTCCCACATCTTCCCAGCCCCACCACTCCCCTCCTTCAAACGCGCACGCAATTTCCGCACCCTCCTCGTCCACAGCTCCCTACCCCCCAATCAACGCTCTCTTCTCCCCCGGTTCCATTCCCTGTTCTAGGCCCCGCTGCAACACCTGTCCCCCACATCACCAACACCACCACCTTCCAGGGTGCCAACGGCCACTCTCTCTCTGTCCGGCATGCCTTCCGCTGCACCTCCTTCAACCTAGTCTACGGACTTCGCTGCACGGAGTGCAGCGCGACTTACGTCGGACAGACTGGACGTCGCCTGGCGGACAGATTTACTGAGCACCTCCGGGATATTCGTCTCGGTGGTAGTTCCCCCATCGCCCGCCACTTTGGTGCCCCTGGACATTCCGCACGCCATCTCACAGTCTGTGGCCTACTCCAATGCCACGGAACACCCGCCAATCTCCTAAGAGTTGAACAACGAACCATCTTCATCTTACAGACCCACACTCCCCCGGCCTGAACTCCCCACCCTTATTCCTTTAGCCTTCGACCGCCCCCTCCCCCCCACACATATCCCACACTAACACCACTAACACCCCCCCCCTTTTCACCACCCACCCCACAACTAATAATACTAACACCTCCACTCCACCCCACATCCGACCACCCTTCCCCAACTAACATACTAACATCCCTCCCTTCTTCTCCTCCCCCCTCCTTATCACACGCACACACCCACCGGCACATATATACACGCGCTCACACTAAACACACACCCTACTACCACCACTAACCCTCACCCCCACACATCCACCCCACCACCCCGCAACATCACTAACACCCCCTGACCCCAAGCACACGAACACACACACCCACTTACACCACCCACCCTACACGCAACTAACATCACTAACACCCCCCAACCCTACGCACACGTACACACACACCCTCTTACACCACCCACTCTACACACCCTACCACCAGTGACCCCCACTAACACCCGCATTCAACCCTTTATCCACCTCCTGTATACTAACACCCACTAACACCCCCTTCACCAAACAAACACACCAGCACACCACACTCCCTCCATCGACCCCACAACCTTCTCTCCCCGCTCCACCCACACCCTTTCTCAAACACTCACTCATCCCACTAACACCTCTACTAATACACCCCCCTCCTCACTCCAACTTTCACACCTACCCATCCTCTCCCCTTTACCATTCTACCCTACTGCTGCTATGCCCTCTAACCACCTCCCCGCACACACAGACACACAACACTCCTCCTGCCTTGACCACTTCCTGTTGCGCGCGCACCCCACATCTCCCCTCTTCCGACCAATCTCTTCACGGATTACACGTATGTGAACCTTGATCCCGGAATCCACCACATCCAAGGATTTTACTAAGCATTCCACCACATCTTCTTACGGAATCACCTTTATGACTCACCCACACACACACCCAAAAATAATTTTTTTTCCCACACGCCACCTACACCCACAACACGCTTAAACACCACACACACACGTGCGTACCACCACATATTTACACATTCAGCCTCCGGATTCCTCTCCCCTCACCCCTCTATCCACACACGCACACACACTCCGACCTACACCCCACCCAAACATACCTCTTCCTGAACATGCAACCCCGTTTTCCCCCAACCCTTGCTTTCACATACACACACCCACACACACGTACACCTACACACACACACACCACCTTCAGCCCTCCCCGCTCGGACACCCCGTCTCCCTCTCCCCACTGCACCCGCCACCACCCCTACACGCCCCACACCCTTCCACCACCTGTTTTACCCCATTTTAATTTTATTTTGATCATGCTTTTATTTTTAATTTCATTTGCACCGTTTCCTCTCACCCCCTTTTTGCTATATGTCTCTCCACCACTCCCCTACACACCCTTTGAACTCTCTTCCCACACACTTTTCACCTGAAGAAGGGCTTATGCCCGAAACGTCGTACCCCACCACCACCCCACTCTCAAGAGCGTGAAATTAATAAACATTTGTTGTACTGCCTCTCTGTTTTGTTCCCGTTCAATTTTTCATTATATATATATATATATATATATATAAGTATTGAAATTTCCGTTGGAAACAGAAAAGGTCATAGAAATGAAGAGTGCTCTATGTAAGTATCAGAGCAAAATTTAATGTATAAAAATCAATACAATATAATTACCTCATTACCAGAGGTTTCCCGAATGAGGCGAATACGAAATAAACGACTTCATTCGTTCGTCAGACGAGGCAATATAAAACATGGGCAAATACTTAGAAAAACACATCAAGAAAATCAAAAAAAGATATAGATAAATGAAATAGAAATTGAAATATATAAAAATCTATCAAGAAGTATAGTTAGGTGTGTGTATATGTATGTATATACGCCCACAGATGTGCATATATGTATATGTGCACATGTAAATGTATAGTGAGAAAGTGTGCGTAATTCTAAAATATGTATCTATATGTCTGTATTATACAGACAGAAATGGTTACATCGTAAATATATGAATATGAAAATGAAAGCGCGCGCATAAAACGCCTGGACACTCGTACGCTTAGATGCGGAAAGAAAGGAGGTAAAGGGAGTGTAATAATTAAAAGAAAAGTATCAGTCTCGATATATTTATAAAAATATAATAACGATAAATTAGAAAGAAAAGATATTAGAAAGAAAAAATTAAAGAAAACAAAAAAGGGGGGTACATACATACACAGACACGCGTGTCTCACAAAAGAAATATAAAAATAATTATGCTTATATACACACGCGCACTTACACTTCCATACGTTCGATACGTACATACACACACACACACACACACATACTTATACTCACGCATATAAACCTGTTTGCATGCCCTCGTATGAAACTGAGTAAGTAAAAAAAGAGGGAAGGGGGGGGGGGGAGAAGAAGAAAAAAGGAACAAAACATAAAACCGAGATGTCAAAAACACGGATATAAAGACACGTACACATACGCATAATATATACATACACACACACACAAACACCTGTACACACACATATACATACACACATATATATATATATATATATATATACCTATACATACACGCACGCGCGCGCACATACGTAGTCACTCATGTACATATATAAAAAGTATACACACATTAAGGCGTTCAGCCATATTGAAATGTGGATAAATAAGTACAAATATAAAATTATAAGATAGGCTGCGCAAAAATAAAATAAAAATAAAAATGAAAAATATATCTGGATTGAAAAACACAAAAGACAAGTGTAATCAGTTAGTGGAGGAAAAAGGGAAGTAAAAGAAGGGGAAGTAAAAAATAGAAAATAGGAAGTGGATCGGAGAATAAAGGGGGGGGGGATGTGAAGTAAAAATAAATAAAAGTGAAAATAAATGAAATTATTGACAAGGATAAAAATGAAAGTAAGTCAGAAAGGGTAATTAAAAAGAGAATAATAAGAGTTTATGGAGGATAAGTATCTGAAAGTGTGTTAAGTTTATATGAGCTGGAAAGCAGGTGTGATTTCATGTGTGGGCAACTGGTGAAAATTTCCGTCTTTGTGTTCAGGCAGGTCTTTGGTGATTTAAGATTTTGCAATATCCAAAATTTTTCATTTATGCAGAGCGTGCATTTTCTTGTTCCTCTAGCATATTTTTTAGATTGGTTCAAAATTGACCAATCTAGTTTATATTGGATGCCTTGGTCTTTCAAATCCCAAATTCTGCTAGCCAGAGCTGTTGTAAATCTTTTTTCTGGATGTCGAAAGGATGCGACATGTGAGTAATAACGCGTTTTGAATCTGTCTTGCGTCATACCCACATATCGTTCACTAGTGGCTGGATGGTTGTTGCTGATGGTTGTCACTTTAGCCGCATATACAATGGCTTTGGTGTTGCATTTACCTTGTAATGGGCATTCACTTTTGATTCTACAGGAGCAAGTTTGATTTTCTCTAGGTGATATTTTGTTGAGGATATAGGACTTAATAGGGGGACCGCAGGAATAGCTAATTTTAACACAGTTTCTGTTAAAGATCTTATAGTATCTATGTGTTCTAGGGAAATGTTTATCTAGGAGTTCTAGGAATTTTTTGCCTACATTAGTTTTAACTGCTAGAGAGTAGGGGGGTGTGAACCAGATTATTTTTCTTTTCCTATTTTTATGTTTAATAGAGTTAGTGTAGTTAGGTATGTATTTAATCGGTTCGCTAAAGCCGCTATTTTGGAGGGCTTTGTTATAGTATGGGGATGCCTTATTAAAAATAGCTTCTGATGAAGAGAGGGTGGAGATCCTACGGCTAATATTAGGGATAAGGTTTTTAAAAACTATAGGTGGATGGCAAGATCCTTTATTTATATATTTTAAGTTTTCATTAGGTTTATGGTATGGTTTATAAGAAGCAGTAGGCAAATCTAGGTTTATATCTAGGAAATCTACGTTGGAAAGGTTAGTGTCAATAGTAATTTTAAGATTAAAACTAGCGAAGGTTTTTATTAAGTCTTTCCTTAATCTATCTAAGTTATGGCCTATGGTGGTATGGGAAAGTATTAGACCATCATCGCGATAAAGCCCCAAAATATGGTTAGGAAATTTTTCTTTAAGTGTATGTAAGAGGAATAGGCCGACCAGATCACAAACCTCGGCACTGTCATAAGAGCCCATTGAGACATCGAATGGGTTCTCTGGGTTAGATATTTTTACCCAAGTGTCATTATCATTAAAAAGTAGAGTGTTCCTATATATATATATATATATATATATATATATATATATATATATATATATATATATATATATATATATATATATATACGTGTGTATACTAATACTAGGCAGAGGAGTTTTTAAATAAAACTAACAAAACAAAAAAACTTCAACAAAATTAAGGAAAGAAACAAACTATTTCAGAAATCTTCATCTACATCACCATCACCACCACCACCATCATCTACATCACCATCACCACCACCATCATCTACATCACCATCACCACCACCATCATCTACATCACCACCATCACCACCACCACCATCATTTACATCACCATCACCACCACCACCACCATCATCTACATCACCACCATCACCACCACCACCATCATTTACATCACCATCACCACCACCACCACCATCATCTACATCACCATCACCACCACCACCACCACCATCATCTACATCACCATCACCACCACCACCGCCATCATCTACATCACCATCACCATCACCACCACCATCATCTACATCACCATCACCATCACCACCACCATCATCTACATCACCATCACCACCACCACCACCATCATCTACATCACCATCACCACCACCACCACCATCATCTACATCACCATCACCACCACCACCACCATCATCTACATCACCATCACCACCATCATCTACATCACCATCACCACCACCACCACCATCATCTACATCACCATCACCACCACCACCATCATCTACATCACCATCACCACCACCACCACCATCATCTATATCACCATCACCTCCACCACCACCATCATCTACATCACCATCACCACCACCATCATCTACACCACCACCACCACCACCATCATCTACATCACCATCACCACCACCACCACCATCATCTACATCACCATCACCACCACCACCACCATCATCTACATCACCATCACCACCACCACCACCATCATCTACATCACCACCACCACCGCCATCATCTACATCACCATCACCACCACCACCACCATCATCTACATCACCGTCACCACCACCATCACCATCATCTACATCACCACCACCATCATCTATATCACCATCACCATCATGACTGCCGTCAACATTATCACCATCATCATCATCATCATCATCATCGTCATCAGCATCATCATCATCAACATTATAATCATTATCATCATGATAAACAACACCATCATCATCACCATCAACACTGCCATTACTATCACTATCACCATCATCATCATCATCATCTTCACCATCATCATCATCATCATCATCATCATCATCATCATCATCATCATCATCATCATTATCATCATGATAAACATCACCATCATCATCACCATCAACACTATATTACTATCATCATCATCATCATCATCATTACCATCATCATCACTAGTGAATTTAATTAATTCCCTTGTATTAATAAGCCAAATATACCTTTGTTAATGAGGTTAACTGTAGTAGCAGTAGATGCCATCACTGTTGTTGTTGGTGGTGGTGGTTGTAATGGTGGTGGTGGTAGTGGTGGCGGTAGTGATGGTGATGATGGTAGTGGTGGTAGTGGTGGTGGTGGTGGTGGTGGTGTTGGTAGTGGTGTTGATAGTAGTGTTGGTAGTGGTGTTGGGGTTGTTGGTAGTGTTGCTGGTAGTGGTGGGTGTTGGTGTTGTTGTTGTTGTCGTTGTTGGTAGTAGTGTTGATGTTGTTGGTTGTGGTTATATTGTTGGTAGTGGTGTTGGTGTTGTTGGTTGGTTGTGTTGGTAGTTGTGGTAATGTTGGTGTTGGTATTGTTGTTGTTGTTGTTGTCAGTGGTAGTAGCATTGGTAGTGTTGGTAGTGGTAGTGTTGGTAGTAGTTTTGATGATGCTGTTGTATATATTTATTCATGCATTCGTTATTGTGTTAATCAAGTGCAAAGTTGTGGTGTGAACAGTAGCTAGGATGTTTCAAAGACACAGAGAAAAGACCAACGTTGATGGCTTTGAAGTTCACTTTGAATAGCCCACTGTTGTACTTAATCCCTCAACCTGTATATATATATATATATATATATATATATATATATATATATATATATATATATATATATATATATATATATATATATATATATATATATATATATATATATATATATATATAAATATATATATATAAAGTTAAAAACTCAAATTAGTCCCTTATAATCAAAGTAGCTCAAGGAAAAAATTTTCCGAGCCTAATAATACCATAAAGAGAGATGATCACAGATATATATATATATATATATATATATATGTTCAAATCACAAAGGACAAAAAACCTGCCAGGGTGAAGCAAATATTGACTAAAGATAATACGGTTCACATGACTCAATTAAAAGGATAAATCAGTTTGTAAATAAGATTTACAAACAGATTATGATAACTATCAACATCCAGACTGCTTTGGGTAGGACTGTTTTGCAAATCAGTGGAGAGAGTTAGAGATTCCGTGCTCTTCCGTGGATGTTCGGATCAGTAATCACTCCACTACTAATTTCTTTAGCAGACTAAATAACACGCATTATTTCTTTGTGGATTGGCAGTATCAGTAGAGGGTCGGACGCCATGCTTCCCAGCATAGTTACGTCCCTTTACGATCTGAGTTCAAATCCCGCCGAGGTTGACTTTGCCTTTCATCCTTACGGGGTCGATAAAATAAAGTACCAGTAATACACTGGTTAATTGCTGGCCTTGTGCCTAAAGTAGAAACAATTATTTCTTTAGCAGACTAAATAACACGCATTATTTATCCTCCAGGGCGGTGGATTGGCAGTATCGGTAGAGGGTCAGACGCCATGCTTTCCAGCATTGAGTTACGGCCCTTGCCATTCTGAGTTCAAATCCCGTCGAGGTTAACTTTGCCTTTCATCCTTACGGGGTCGATAAAATAAAGTACCGGTAATACACTGGGGTAATAGCTGGCCTTGTGCCAAAAGTAGAAACAATTATTTATCCTCCAGGGCAATGTCTTCACCATCCTGTCAGTTGGGACCATGGGGTAGACTGACCCTTAAGTTTGATTTATGGAGGTGGCATCAGCATAAGTAGGTTAAGAAATGAAACATGGTTGAAAGAAACTACAAAATATATTCTATTATATCTTAAATCTGGATTGGCGGTGGATTGGCAGTATCGGTAGAGGGTCGGACGCCATGTTTTCCAGCATAGCTACGTCCCTTAACGATCTGAGTTCAAATCCCGCCGAGGTTGACTTTGCCTTTCATCCTTACGGGGTCGATAAAATAAAGTACCAGTAATGCTCTGGTTAATTGCTGGCCTTGTGCCAAAAGTAGAAACAATTATTTAGTCTCCTAAAGAAATTAGTAGTGGAGTGATTACTGATCCGAACATCCACGGAAGAGCACGGAATCTCTAACTCTCTCCACTGATTTGTGAAACAGTTCTACCCAAAGCAGTTTGGATGTTGATAGTTATCATAATCGGTTTGTAAATCTTATTTATCCTTTTAATGAGTCTTGTGAACTGCATTATCTTTAATCAGTATTTGCTTCACCCTCGCGGTTTTTTGTCCCTTGTGATTTGAACGCATATATGTATATATCTGTGTTTATCTCTCTTCATGGTATTATATATATATATATATATATATATATATAAATGAGAGGTATAGAGATTGTTTTAGCAAGAAGCTAACGGCATTCTATAACATATATGCGACTATAACGTCAAGATGGGAAAAGTAGTTAACAAAAGATTTAGGAAAAATAACTCAAACTCATCTCAAAAGAGAATCAGGATATAAATTCATCCACAGAATTTAGTAAAATCCAGGGAAAATCTATAGACCTTTAACTCATGATAAAATAAAGTTTGAAACACTTATCCTTCAATTTGGAATAACATCAAATGCTCTGTATAGTCTTAAAAGACTATTTCATGAAAACTTTCAGTGGAGATGGTCACGGTTGGAATTTCAATCATCAGCAGAGCTCAACAGAAAACCAGGGCTCTCACAGTAATATAATCCGAAAAAGGGAATTCTAAAACTGGCTAGTTCGCCTTCATGTGTATTTATGAAAAAGCACATGAGGAAAAAAACGGGGCTAGTGACGTCAGGATGGAAGTGAATGTTTATTTACAAGAAATAGCAGTCAAATACATTCTGAAAAAAACTCTACAAAGGAGTTCAGCAAAATAGCAATAATTATCACAGTTTTTATGAAAAAAACCGGGATTAGTCACAGATAGTTTAAGCACTCTAGGAAAAGAATCCGAGTATAAATATAAATGAGAGGTATAGAGATTGTTTTAGCAAGAAGCTAACGGCATTCTATAACATATATGCGACTATAACGTCAAGATGGGAAAAGTAGTTAACAAAAGATTTAGGAAAAATAACTCAAACTCATCTCAAAAGAGAATCAGGATATAAATTCATCCACAGAATTTAGTAAAATCCAGGGAAAATCTATAGACCTTTAACTCATGATAAAATAAAGTTTGAAACACTTATCCTTCAATTTGGAATAACATCAAATGCTCTGTATAGTCTTAAAAGACTATTTCATGAAAACTTTCAGTGGAGATGGTCACGGTTGGAATTTCAATCATCAGCAGAGCTCAACAGAAAACCAGGGCTCTCACAGTAATATAATCCGAAAAAGGGAATTCTAAAACTGGCTAGTTCGCCTTCATGTGTATTTATGAAAAAGCACATGAGGAAAAAACGGGGCTAGTGACGTCAGAATGGAAGTGAATGTTTATTTACAAGAAATAGCAGTCAAATACATTCTGAAAAAAAAAACTCTACAAAGGAGTTCAGCAAAATAGCAATAATTATCACAGTTTTTATGAAAAAAACCGGGATTAGTCACAGATAGTTTAAGCACTCTAGGAAAAGAATCCGAGTATAAATATAAATGAGAGGTATAGAGATTGTTTTAGCAAGAAGCTAACGGCATTCTATAACATATATGCGACTATAACGTCAAGATGGGAAAAGTAGTTAACAAAAGATTTAGGAAAAATAACTCAAACTCATCTCAAAAGAGAATCAGGATATAAATTCATCCACAGAATTTAGTAAAATCCAAGGAAAATCTATAGACCTTTAACTCATGATAAAATAAAGTTTGAAACACTTATCCTTCAATTTGGAATAACATCAAATGCTCTGTATAGTCTTAAAAGACTATTTCATGAAAACTTTCAGTGGAGATGGTCACGGTTGGAATTTCAATCATCAGCAGAGCTCAACAGAAAACCAGGGCTCTCACAGTAATATAATCCGAAAAAGGGAATTCTAAAACTGGCTAGTTCGCCTTCATGTGTATTTATGAAAAAGCACATGAGGAAAAAACGGGGCTAGTGACGTCAGAATGGAAGTGAATGTTTATTTACAAGAAATAGCAGTCAAATACATTCTGAAAAAAAAAAACTCTACAAAGGAGTTCAGCAAAATAGCAATAATTATCACAGTTTTTATGAAAAAAACCGGGATTAGTCACAGATAGTTTAAGCACTCTAGGAAAAGAATCCGAGTATAAATATAAATGAGAGGTATAGAGATTGTTTTAGCAAGAAGCTAACGGCATTCTATAACATATATGCGACTATAACGTCAAGATGGGAAAAGTAGTTAACAAAAGATTTAGGAAAAATAACTCAAACTCATCTCAAAAGAGAATCAGGATATAAATTCATCCACAGAATTTAGTAAAATCCAGGGAAAATCTATAGACCTTTAACTCATGATAAAATAAAGTTTGAAACACTTATCCTTCAATTTGGAATAACATCAAATGCTCTGTATAGTCTTAAAAGACTATTTCATGAAAACTTTCAGTGGAGATGGTCACGGTTGGAATTTCAATCATCAGCAGAGCTCAACAGAAAACCAGGGCTCTCACAGTAATATAATCCGAAAAAGGGAATTCTAAAACTGGCTAGTTCGCCTTCATGTGTATTTATGAAAAAGCACATGAGGAAAAAACGGGGCTAGTGACGTCAGAATGGAAGTGAATGTTTATTTACAAGAAATAGCAGTCAAATACATTCTGAAAAAAAAAACTCTACAAAGGAGTTCAGCAAAATAGCAATTATTATCACAGTTTTTATGAAAAAAACCGGGATTAGTCACAGATAGTTTAAGCACTCTAGGAAAAGAATCCGAGTATAAATATAAATGAGAGGTATAGAGATTGTTTTAGCAAGAAGCTAACGGCATTCTATAACATATATGCGACTATAACGTCAAGATGGGAAAAGTAGTTAACAAAAGATTTAGGAAAAATAACTCAAACTCATCTCAAAAGAGAATCAGGATATAAATTCATCCACAGAATTTAGTAAAATCCAGGGAAAATCTATAGACCTTTAACTCATGATAAAATAAAGTTTGAAACACTTATCCTTCAATTTGGAATAACATCAAATGCTCTGTATAGTCTTAAAAGACTATTTCATGAAAACTTTCAGTGGAGATGGTCACGGTTGGAATTTCAATCATCAGCAGAGCTCAACAGAAAACCAGGGCTCTCACAGTAATATAATCCGAAAAAGGGAATTCTAAAACTGGCTAGTTCGCCTTCATGTGTATTTATGAAAAAGCACATGAGGAAAAAACGGGGCTAGTGACGTCAGAATGGAAGTGAATGTTTATTTACAAGAAATAGCAGTCAAATCCATTCTAAAAAAAAAACTCTACAAAGGAGTTCAGCAAAATAGCAATAATTATCACAGTTTTTATGAAAAAAACCGGGATTAGTCACAGATAGTTTAAGCACTCTAGGAAAAGAATCCGAGTATAAATATAAATGAGAGATATAGAGATTGTTTTAGCAAGAAGCTAACGGCATTCTATAACATATATGCGACTATAACGTCAAGATGGGAAAAGTAGTTAACAAAAGATTTAGGAAAAATAACTCAAACTCATCTCAAAAGAGAATCAGGATATAAATTCATCCACAGAATTTAGTAAAATCCAGGGAAAATCTATAGACCTTTAACTCATGATAAAATAAAGTTTGAAACACTTATCCTTCAATTTGGAATAACATCAAATGCTCTGTATAGTCTTAAAAGACTATTTCATGAAAACTTTCAGTGGAGATGGTCACGGTTGGAATTTCAATCATCAGCAGAGCTCAACAGAAAACCAGGGCTCTCACAGTAATATAATCCGAAAAAGGGAATTCTAAAACTGGCTAGTTCGCCTTCATGTGTATTTATGAAAAAGCACATGAGGAAAAAACGGGGCTAGTGACGTCAGAATGGAAGTGAATGTTTATTTACAAGAAATAGCAGTCAAATACATTCTGAAAAAAAAAAACTCTACAAAGGAGTTCAGCAAAATAGCAATAATTATCACAGTTTTTATGAAAAAAACCGGGATTAGTCACAGATAGTTTAAGCACTCTAGGAAAAGAATCCGAGTATAAATATAAATGAGAGGTATAGAGATTGTTTTAGCAAGAAGCTAACGGCATTCTATAACATATATGCGACTATAACGTCAAGATGGGAAAAGTAGTTAACAAAAGATTTAGGAAAAATAACTCAAACTCATCTCAAAAGAGAATCAGGATATAAATTCATCCACAGAATTTAGTAAAATCCAGGGAAAATCTATAGACCTTTAACTCATGATAAAATAAAGTTTGAAACACTTATCCTTCAATTTGGAATAACATCAAATGCTCTGTATAGTCTTAAAAGACTATTTCATGAAAACTTTCAGTGGAGATGGTCACGGTTGGAATTTCAATCATCAGCAGAGCTCAACAGAAAACCAGGGCTCTCACAGTAATATAATCCGAAAAAGGGAATTCTAAAACTGGCTAGTTCGCCTTCATGTGTATTTATGAAAAAGCACATGAGGAAAAAACGGGGCTAGTGACGTCAGGATGGAAGTGAATGTTTATTTACAAGAAATAGCAATCAAATACATTCTGGAAAAAAAACTCTACAAAGGAGTTCAGCAAAATAGCAATAATTATCACAGTTTTTATGAAAAAAACCGGGATTAGTCACAGATAGTTTAAGCACTCTAGGAAAAGAATCCGAGTATAAATATAAATGAGAGGTATAGAGATTGTTTTAGCAAGAAGCTAACGGCATTCTATAACATATATGCGACTATAACGTCAAGATGGGAAAAGTAGTTAACAAAAGATTTAGGAAAAATAACTCAAACTCATCTCAAAAGAGAATCAGGATATAAATTCATCCACAGAATTTAGTAAAATCCAGGGGAAATCTATAGACCTTTAACTCATGATAAAATAAAGTTTGAAACACTTATCCTTCAATTTGGAATAACATCAAATGCTCTGTATAGTCTTAAAAGACTATTTCATGAAAACTTTCAGTGGAGATGGTCACGGTTGGAATTTCAATCATCAGCAGAGCTCAACAGAAAACCAGGGCTCTCACAGTAATATAATCCGAAAAAGGGAATTCTAAAACTGGCTAGTTCGCCTTCATGTGTATTTATGAAAAAGCACATGAGGAAAAAACGGGGCTAGTGACGTCAGAATGGAAGTGAATGTTTATTTACAAGAAATAGCAGTCAAATACATTCTGAAAAAAAAAACTCTACAAAGGAGTTCAGCAAAATAGCAATTATTATCACAGTTTTTATGAAAAAAACCGGGATTAGTCACAGATAGTTTAAGCACTCTAGGAAAAGAATCCGAGTATAAATATAAATGAGAGGTATAGAGATTGTTTTAGCAAGAAGCTAACGGCATTCTATAACATATATGCGACTATAACGTCAAGATGGGAAAAGTAGTTAACAAAAGATTTAGGAAAAATAACTCAAACTCATCTCAAAAGAGAATCAGGATATAAATTCATCCACAGAATTTAGTAAAATCCAGGGAAAATCTATAGACCTTTAACTCATGATAAAATAAAGTTTGAAACACTTATCCTTCAATTTGGAATAACATCAAATGCTCTGTATAGTCTTAAAAGACTATTTCATGAAAACTTTCAGTGGAGATGGTCACGGTTGGAATTTCAATCATCAGCAGAGCTCAACAGAAAACCAGGGCTCTCACAGTAATATAATCCGAAAAAGGGAATTCTAAAACTGGCTAGTTCGCCTTCATGTGTATTTATGAAAAAGCACATGAGGAAAAAACGGGGCTAGTGACGTCAGAATGGAAGTGAATGTTTATTTACAAGAAATAGCAGTCAAATCCATTCTGAAAAAAAAAACTCTACAAAGGAGTTCAGCAAAATAGCAATAATTATCACAGTTTTTATGAAAAAAACCGGGATTAGTCACAGATAGTTTAAGCACTCTAGGAAAAGAATCCGAGTATAAATATAAATGAGAGGTATAGAGATTGTTTTAGCAAGAAGCTAACGGCATTCTATAACATATATGCGACTATAACGTCAAGATGGGAAAAGTAGTTAACAAAAGATTTAGGAAAAATAACTCAAACTCATCTCAAAAGAGAATCAGGATATAAATTCATCCACAGAATTTAGTAAAATCCAGGGGAAATCTATAGACCTTTAACTCATGATAAAATAAAGTTTGAAACACTTATCCTTCAATTTGGAATAACATCAAATGCTCTGTATAGTCTTAAAAGACTATTTCATGAAAACTTTCAGTGGAGATGGTCACGGTTGGAATTTCAATCATCAGCAGAGCTCAACAGAAAACCAGGGCTCTCACAGTAATATAATCCGAAAAAGGGAATTCTAAAACTGGCTAGTTCGCCTTCATGTGTATTTATGAAAAAGCACATGAGGAAAAAACGGGGCTAGTGACGTCAGAATGGAAGTGAATGTTTATTTACAAGAAATAGCAGTCAAATACATTCTGAAAAAAAAAACTCTACAAAGGAGTTCAGCAAAATAGCAATTATTATCACAGTTTTTATGAAAAAAACCGGGATTAGTCACAGATAGTTTAAGCACTCTAGGAAAAGAATCCGAGTATAAATATAAATGAGAGGTATAGAGATTGTTTTAGCAAGAAGCTAACGGCATTCTATAACATATATGCGACTATAACGTCAAGATGGGAAAAGTAGTTAACAAAAGATTTAGGAAAAATAACTCAAACTCATCTCAAAAGAGAATCAGGATATAAATTCATCCACAGAATTTAGTAAAATCCAGGGAAAATCTATAGACCTTTAACTCATGATAAAATAAAGTTTGAAACACTTATCCTTCAATTTGGAATAACATCAAATGCTCTGTATAGTCTTAAAAGACTATTTCATGAAAACTTTCAGTGGAGATGGTCACGGTTGGAATTTCAATCATCAGCAGAGCTCAACAGAAAACCAGGGCTCTCACAGTAATATAATCCGAAAAAGGGAATTCTAAAACTGGCTAGTTCGCCTTCATGTGTATTTATGAAAAAGCACATGAGGAAAAAACGGGGCTAGTGACGTCAGAATGGAAGTGAATGTTTATTTACAAGAAATAGCAGTCAAATCCATTCTGAAAAAAAAAACTCTACAAAGGAGTTCAGCAAAATAGCAATAATTATCACAGTTTTTATGAAAAAAACCGGGATTAGTCACAGATAGTTTAAGCACTCTAGGAAAAGAATCCGAGTATAAATATAAATGAGAGGTATAGAGATTGTTTTAGCAAGAAGCTAACGGCATTCTATAACATATATGCGACTATAACGTCAAGATGGGAAAAGTAGTTAACAAAAGATTTAGGAAAAATAACTCAAACTCATCTCAAAAGAGAATCAGGATATAAATTCATCCACAGAATTTAGTAAAATCCAGGGAAAATCTATAGACCTTTAACTCATGATAAAATAAAGTTTGAAACACTTATCCTTCAATTTGGAATAACATCAAATGCTCTGTATAGTCTTAAAAGACTATTTCATGAAAACTTTCAGTGGAGATGGTCACGGTTGGAATTTCAATCATCAGCAGAGCTCAACAGAAAACCAGGGCTCTCACAGTAATATAATCCGAAAAAGGGAATTCTAAAACTGGCTAGTTCGCCTTCATGTGTATTTATGAAAAAGCACATGAGGAAAAAACGGGGCTAGTGACGTCAGAATGGAAGTGAATGTTTATTTACAAGAAATAGCAGTCAAATACATTCTGAAAAAAAACTCTACAAAGGAGTTCAGCAAAATAGCAATAATTATCACAGTTTTTATGAAAAAAACCGGGATTAGTCACAGATAGTTTAAGCACTCTAGGAAAAGAATCCGAGTATAAATATAAATGAGAGGTATAGAGATTGTTTTAGCAAGAAGCTAACGGCATTCTATAACATATATGCGACTATAACGTCAAGATGGGAAAAGTAGTTAACAAAAGATTTAGGAAAAATAACTCAAACTCATCTCAAAAGAGAATCAGGATATAAATTCATCCACAGAATTTAGTAAAATCCAGGGAAAATCTATAGACCTTTAACTCATGATAAAATAAAGTTTGAAACACAGTGGAGATGGTCACGGTTGGAATTTCAATCATCAGCAGAGCTCAACAGAAAATATATATATATATATATTTAATACATTAACAGAGAAAGCTTTAAGCAATACTCCTACCGGCTTCCGTCTCACTCAACAAACATTAGGATATACCTTAGTATAATCCCAATTATACGTTTGGGGTGCTAACTATACGTATTTTGCGGATAGCCAGTTGTATTATTTTATATGAGACATAATTAAATACATCTCTCTTTCCAAACGATCGTTTCATTATAAGTTTTCTATAAATTGGGAAAATAATGTCCAGGTTATATAGAAGCCTACACATAGTCTATAGGAATATATGCAGGTGGGCACTTATAAATCATCAGTGGATGCCTGACAAATATCGATATAAAAAAAACCTTAGCGATATTAATGTTCAGCGATGGTACCCTTCCGTGCTAGAATGACCGCCAAATTTGAAATTCCAGCAGTCTCACAATGAGAAATCTCACACCGCCACCAAGCGGGAAGGAGAGGTCATCGCAAAACATAAAAGAATAAAATAATATGCAAGCAAGTCAATTAATTCTTTCCATAATTTTAACCATGCGTGAAGAACTCAATTGGATATAAAAAATAAATATATGCATGTATTATTTATACACGCATATAGGTATTTTCTTAGGCTAAAAACAGAGACAAGATACCGGAAAAACAATCAATATTTCATACAAAGAATAAATACAGAAAGTCATACCTAAAAAGTATCTGGAAATATTCATCTCTGGACAAATCAAGAGTATAATATTTAATACATTAACAGAGAAAGCTTTAAGCAATACTCCGACCGGCTTCCGTCTCACTCAACAAACATTAGGATATACCTTAGTATAACACACACACACACATATATATATATATATATATATATATATATATATAGTTATACTTTTATACTTTGGGAGGGTCATGTTGCCAAAAAATGTATAACAATATCTGTTTCAACACACGTCTTCAGATAAGAAATCTTGCAAAACAAATTAAAAAACGAAATATATATATATATAGATTACGAGCTGAAGATCCGCTAAGGTGAAACAATTGTTCTCAGTATAGTGAACTAACTGTTGTGTAACCACTTCTATATATATATATGCTTTCAGTGCCTTAGAGGACTAACACCACACTCTGGATCTGAGCATATCAATGGATTAACAAGGTAAAATCTATTACTACATTATGTTTTCCTGATTTTCCTGTTCAAGTTCTTACTGCCTGATGAGGTCATAGTTGTTGAATAATGGCTATCACTGAAATATATATCGCAACGAATATGAATAAACGAAGCTAATTTTAACCTGTTGACTTACATTTCTTGTTTTTACATTACTCCGGTGTAAACAGACCCACCTGCGCACTTCGTTGAGTGCTCGAACCTGCATACTGAAATCAACACCTACTCAAAATTATATATATGTATATGTATGTATATATATAATGATAATGATAATGAAATTATTGCGTACAGTGCTCAGGTGCACTACAACTCATCAAAGGTGCATGAATAGTACATAGAATAATGTACAAATGTCGGGAAAGTGAACAATGTATGTGTCATGATATACACACAGATACATGCATGCGTGTGTACGGAGGGGGAATATCAGGTATAGTGTTGGCGAATTTCAGGAAGCATGGAAGTTTTGAAGGATGCAGTGTCCTAGCAGCTAACAACTGATGCAGGTAGATTCTTCCATGCTTCAGCAACTCTGAGTGTGTAAAAGTGTTTCCGAAAGTCGTGGGAGCTGTGCTGTTTTCTGACTTTGTAGGTATCCCCATGGGTGTTAGACATTAAAAAAAGGTGCTCGGGATCGTTGTTGGCACGTATAATATATATATATATATATTATAGTTGAAACAGTAAGCAAAAAAACAACAACGAGGGAGTGAAGAGGCAGTACAAAATATTAATATTAGTTTCACGCTTGAGAGTGGATATATATATAAACAATGAGTTATAGACTTTCTTGGTATGTCATCAACAGAGTTGATGCGTTCTATTTTATGGGTATGTCACATTTTATACATCAAATATTGTATTTTGTCTGATGAGGGCATACTATAACTTTGTATCCTTGAAATATATATAACGAAATAAATTATGATGCTATAGTGATATATTTTCCATTTATTACTATTATATCATCATCATCATCATCGTTTAATGTCCATTTTCCATGCTAGCATGGGTCTGGACGGGAATTGTCCCACTTGAGGCAAGATTGGTTGTCTCGCTCATATAGGACTGTCTGGCGGGTTTTCTACGGCTGGATGCCCTTCCTAACACCAACCACGTTTACAGTGTGGACTGGGAGGTTTTTACCGTGTTACCTACACGGCCACATTACAGCGTGGACTGTGTGTTTTTTTGTCGTGACACCTACACGACCTCATTTATTTAGGACTGGATGTTGTGGTACCAACATAGCTTTACATCGAAAGGGGTAGTGTAGATGGCGGTGGTGGTAGGGTTGGATATATTATATATATTTATATACATGCTTGTGAAGGCAGGATATACATATATGTGGTTAGGGAATTAGATTCGCAATCGTGAGGTTATGAGTTCGATTCCTTGCCCGGGCGACACGTTATGCCCTTGAGCAAGACTTTATTTCACATTGCTCCTTCTACCAGGATTTGTGACCAATATATAGTATTAGCAATTGGAAAGACCAATGGAAACAGTGTTTCCTCGGTCCGATTTGATGAGCTCTACCCCAATCATTAATGAGGTCTGGGATCTTGTTGATCGACTGTCGATATTCATGCTAGCGAGGAAAATGGACGTTAAATAATGATGATGATGATGATGATATATATACATACACACACCCACACAGACACACACACACAGACATATATAATTGTGTGTGTGTGAGTATAGATGACTCTGTGATTTATAAGGGTAGGCTGAAAAGTTTGTTGGCTGACTTTGAAGGATTGATGCTAGAGCTGTGAAATCTTACACGCATTAATTTCAATTATTGTTATTAATAACTGCATTGTTTTTTAATGATGATGATGAGGTCTGATTGTTCAAAGAAGACTTCAAAAGTAACTAGTAGCGACTTCTCTTGAAAATTGGCAAAATTTGGCATCATGGTGTTATCATGTACCAGCAGAAAAAGTGTTTAGCTCTCAAGGACATTCATACTGACAAGGCTACTACATTAGAGGATGATGATCCAGCTTTATTAACAGTGCAAAAGTGGGCAGTTGAATTTAGGAGGGGAAGGAAGTGTCTTGAAGATGACCCAAGGTCTGGACATCCTGCAACTACCACCACCGAGGAAAACATTGATCGTTTCACCACATGGTGATAGATGGCAGGCAATTGATTATAAATCAAATAGCCATTGCTATTAGCATATCCTGTGAGAGAGTTGAAAATATTATGAACTTGGCATGACAAAGGTTTCTGCTCGGTGGGTGCCACGTTTTCTGACACCTGATCAAAAGCGCACAAGGCTGATTAATTACATCACAGGAAAATCTGAGAAAAAGCAACAATCTATGCAGTAGTAACACCCTCCTCACCTACTCCAAAGTAGGCCCCATGGTCGTTTCATCTGCAAGGAAGGTAATGGTCTTAGTTTTTTTGGAAAGCAAAAGGCATTGTGTTTATTGACTATCTTCAAAGGGGCCACACCATCAATGGAGAATACTACGCCAACTTGCTGAGACAGTTATGAAAGCTATCAAGACCAAACACCCAGGAAATCTGACGAAAGGGCTCTTGCTTCATCAGAACAATGCGTCTACACACGAGTCCTTGGTTTCAATAGCTGTTGTGCGTGACTATGGCTTTGAATTGGTTGATTAGTCTCCCTATTCTCCTGATTTGGCCCCATCTGATTATCATCTGTTCCCTAACAAGAAAAACACTTGGCTGGGAACCAGTTTTATAGTGATGATAATACCATATCTGCTGTTGGTGATTTTTTTTACCAACAAGATGAAAGCTTCTTCATCAATGGGATCCAAGCACTGTGACACTGATGGAAAAGTGTATAGACAGCAAGGGGGCTATGCTTTAAAATAAACCTCATTTGGTCACATTTCAAGAGAGTATCTTGGTCAGACTATGAACTTTTCAGCCGATCCTCATACTGATGGTGATACCAATATGAGCAATCAATGCATATCCAAAGTGTAAGAAAAGCAATGAAGTTTTGTTTGCATGTTTTTATTCATTGTTGACTTGTTATGTACATTTCCCAGATGATTGGCTCAAGGTCGTCTATGGAAGTTATGGATCCAACTCCAGCATTGATCTGCTCATCACACTTGATGCTTCAACAAAAAAGAAAAAAATTCAATAAGTGTGATGAGCAGATCAATACTGGAGTCAGGTCCATGTCTTCTATAGGTGTCCTTGGGCCAATCATCAGTGAAATGTACCTAATGTCGATAATTAATAAAAAGATGTAAACAAAACATCTTCAGGTTTACTTATATGTATATACAAGGTGTATCAAAGAGAATCATCTAATTTTTTTTACAATTTTTACAATTATCGTTATCTTATCAAGCGTGTGTGTGCATTGATGTTCTCTGTCCTTCACTCACCGCCTCTGTCTCTCTCACTATTATAAGCAGAAGCCCACACACTAGTTGCCCAACAGCCCTGCCAGACAAATACTTTATAAAAATTATAAAAGTTATAAAAAAAAGTATAAAACTTTATATTCAGACATGATTATATGGTCATTTGTTTAAAAAATATAGCCTTTTGAAATAAAACTGTTTTGATACACCCTGTATATATGTAAAAGGTAAAGAGAAATAACAACACAATCGATACAGTATATGGAAGGGATATATTAGGTTAACGCTTGAAATAGCAGGTATATACACAGCCACCTTCACTCTAGAATATAACCCAACACAAGATGGACCTCGTAACAGTATTGAGTGCTTTGAATGGTATGCTGCCTGTAACTGTAGTTACACAACTAACACTATGCAGTAATACAGAAGACCTTCCTTCCCATATACAGGGTCTGCGGGATACATCTAGTATGCACCACCTCTCCTTCCATCACCTCCCATGTTGTAACATCCCACCCATATCCTAAATTCCACCCATAGATCTACCTCCCCATGCACCTCCCCCACCCAAGTCCCCAATCTTCACTATAAAGTGCCCAGTCCACTCTGCAAAGTGGTCATGTAGATGTCACGACAAAAATCACCCAGCCTACACTGTAAAGTGGTTGTGTAGGCGTCACAAAAATGGCACCTAGTATACACAGTAAATGTGGTTGGCATTAGGAAGAGCATGTAGCCATAGAAACCAAGTCAAAATCACTTCTGTGTGAGCACGACACAGTAATCCGATCTGGCTTGTCTCACAAAGGAACAACTCATCTAACCCATGCTGGAGTGGAAAATGGGCATTAAACGATGATATATATATTTATATATATATATATATAGAGAGAGAGAGAAAGAGAATGAAAAAATGCGAAGTAGTTTCAGATGTTAAAGTCCTTCATTGGTAATGCTGTGATACATATTTCAATGGCATCATGGTGTTATCATGTACCAGCAGAAAAAGTGTTTAGCTCTCAAGGACATTCATACTGACAAGGCTACTACATTAGAGGATGATGCTCCAGCTTTATTAACAGTGCATAAGACAGCTTCTTACATAATAAGGTTACGTTCCCGAGGCAATCCAAACAGAAACGACTAGGGAATGGACAAGGCGTGTGTTCTTGAATCACCTGCCCGTTCCCCTGTGGTCAACAATTCACCTCCGTAATTCTGCGCAGGTGTAAACGAAAGCTGACTATCCACTACACTAAACTCACCAAAAACTAGCCTAGGCATGTACCCCCCCCCCCCCTCCAACCAAATGACTACCCGTCCAGGTTTGTAATATATCACTGTTAAAGTATATTGCAAGTGACAGCTAGGCGAAATCTAGTGGCAGAGTATGAGTTTCAATAGGCCTTAATACTACTCTTAATCTCTGTCTGGACAATGGGGTTGACCATCCCCAGTAAGAGGATATAAACTTATTTCTAGATGTTATGGTTTCACAGATGAAATTAAAAATTAAACGTTAAAACCTTGATTGAAGTGAATAAAAAATTATTTATAAAGAGTAAATAGTAAATAGGAAGATGTTTAAATTAAAGTAAGAAGTTTAGAAAAGGAGTCAATATTGGATACTTCAGATATATTATCAATATATTGAACAATAGTACTGTATAGTAAAACAGAGGATAAGTTAAGATATGAAACGTAGTAATTAGGTAAGCAATTAGTTAATATCTTCTACCACATGAATCAAAGGAAAGGTACATAGATGCAAAATGAGAGAAGGAACATGTATGAGAAAAAATATATATGAGAAAGGCAAACATATATATATATATATCTAACCCATGCTAGCATGGAATAACGGACGTAAAACGGTGATGATGATGATGATGATGATGATGATATACATATATATATATATATATATATATATATATATATATATATATATATATATATATATATATAATATAATATATTATATATATATATCATGTCTCTGATTTTCAGCACCATGGATTTGTCTATTATATTCCTTTGTTATATTTTGAATACCTGATGATGTCACCGGATTCATACTGAACCCGGTCATTGAAGTGATCATAGTATAATAACCCTTTTAAGGAATTACACCAGTCCAGCCTCCTGTTATTTTATAATAATTAACTCCGTACTCGCACCACCAACAACACAAACGAAGACGGGTGAGTTGCATTACGTTGAGTGCTCTCCCTAATATTACATCAAGGAATGACCAGTTCTATCCAGTGGTGAACCAACAAACCTAAATATATATATATGTATATATATATATGTGTGTGTGTGTGTGAAAGTAATATATACAGAAAAGCAGACATCTGATGATATATATATGTAATATATATATCAGAAAGAGCATGGTAAAATACCAGGTAGACCATAACCCACCAGAGTACTCGATACTAGGAGTAGTAGAGTGGGTAATATGATGTTCCCTGCTACAAAGGGGTGGAAGAGTTGTCACAGACTGAGTTAGTACTCACGTGGAACTTCTGAACTTCAGGTTGGTCAGGATGCCTGCATTTCATATATGTTCCTGCACTCTACTGAGTGTGTTTGTGAGTGTTTGTATGTATATGTATGTGTATGTATGCATTTATGTATGTATATATGTATGTATGCATGTTGCATGTGTGTATGTATGTATGTATATGCGTCTATGTATGTATGTATGTATGTATGTATGTGTATGTGTGTATGTATGTATGTGTCTATCTATGTGTGGGTATGTGTGTATGTATGTATATGTGTCTATGTATATGTGTATGTGTATGTGTGTGTGTATGTATATATGTGTGTGTATGTGTGTGTGTGCATATCTGTATGTGTGTACAGGTGTATGTGTGAATTTCTATGTGTGACATATGGTTATCAATATAATCAACGCCCTAAACTATAACATATCACCAACTGTTCTGTTTGTGTTCAAACAGGAAGTAATTGATTGCATATTGATCTGTTACTGAAGATTAGATAACGTAAACACATGCATACGTATATACATACATACATACATGCATACATACATACACACATACATACATACATACATACATACATTATTATTATACATACAGAGAAGACCCGCCTTACCTAAATACAAAGTAAAACCTACTACAGTCAGTAGGCGTCTCTAACAAAACACACCCCCGTCCCACCACCCCAACCCCATCCACACCGCCCCTTTCAATGTAAAGTTACGTTGGTGCCACAACATCCAGGCCGAAACAAATGAGATCGTGTAGGTGTCACGACAAAAAAAACACACAGTCCACGCTGTAATGTGGCCGTGTAGGCAACACGGTAAAAACCTCCCAGTCCCACTGTAAATGTGGTTGGTGTTAGGAAGGGCATCCAGCTGTAGAAAACCCACCAGACAGTCCTATACAAGCAAGACAACCAATCTTGCCTCAAGTGGGAAAACTCCCGTCCAAACCCATGCAAGCGTGGAACATGGACGTTAAACGATGATGATGATGATGATGATGATGATGATACATGCATGATGACTGCAACTCGATTTCGAATAATACCATTGCTTGATACTTAAGCAAGAGCATCACGGACGTGGCTTTTCAGTCCTGCTAAGGACTTGCCTATGGCCAGCAATACCATGCATCATAAACAATAACACATATCAAATGATGCCTGTGCTTAAAGCATTTTTAAATGAGGAAAGGCTTTGCATGGGGCCAACCCCACTCTCTGAACATTGAATAGATTTGCCCCAAAAGAAGAACTGATTTACATCATTGGATGCAGAAAAGATTGCAGGTTTTACAAGTGTACTTCTCCTTTAGCATTTAAACCGGCCATATCCGGCCAGAATGCTCTCACCTCTTTCTGTTCTAACTGGCTGTAACCAGCTGCTCATACTTATGTTAAGGTATTGTTCTTAAAATAAATAACATCAAAATATCGTAGATTCAGTATTATGTGAGATAATTATGTAAGATAAAGACTTTACCACAAAAATACAATAGTAAATATAGAGTAATCATCATCATCATCATCATCATCATTTTACGTCCACTCTTCCCTGCTTGCAAGGGTGGGACGGGTCTTATTCAGCACAGCATCTCTCCACTTGTCACGATCCTTCGTCATCTCCACCGTGAGCTTCAGCGATCTGAGGTCTGTTCTCACCACCTCCGCCCATGTTTTTCGTGGTCTACCTCTACTACGTCTTCCTTCAACTGGCATTTCCTGGCACTTCTTCACCCATCGGTCATCCTCCATGTGCATCACATGTCCATACCACCTCAATCTCCTCTCCCGTACATTACATTCTATCCCACTCAGACACAGTTTCTCTCTCAACACATTCATGCTGGGTCGTTCACGCACATTGACACTGCACATCCAACGGAGCATGCTTGCCTCATTTCTCTCCAGCCGTCGCATATCCTCTGCAGTTGCTGCCCATGTCTCACTACCATGCAGCACCTCGCTCCTCACACAGGCATCATATAACCGTTCTTTTGTACGCAGGGAGAAACCCTTCTTGGTCAGCAGAGGAAGCAGCTCCCTAAACTTCTTCCAACCCGTCCTTATTCTAGATACTATGGCCTCGGAACAACCCCCCCTCCCATGCTAATCTGATCTCCTAGGTACCGAAAGCTATCAACCACTTCTATAGCACCCGCCTGCATTTGAAAAATGTGTCTATCAATGCGACTTCTACTGTCTAATTTTCCTGTACTGCATACGTATTTCTCCCTACCTGTTAGTTTGCCTGCTATCCCGCTACATCTCTTGTGTACACAGGATCTGCATTGTGTGCATTTTATAGAATTTATGCCAGTTCCTTTTCTGCATATCGAACATGGCCATTTCCCTGACGGAATCAGAGTTTTGTCCTCTTTTCTACTCATCAACACTTTTGTCTTAACTAGGTTCACTCTCAGTCCTCTTGCTTCCAACTGCTGTTTCCATAGCCAGAATTTATTCTCTAGCTCCTCTACTGATTCTGCTATAAGAACCAGATCGTCAGCATAGAGAAATTCCCATGGACAGCCAGTCTTAAACTCTTCTGTTATGGTTTGGAGGACTATAATGAACAAGAGCGGGCTGAGGACCGAACCTTAATGTACTCCTACTTGTATCTGGAATTCCTCACTAAACTCCATTCCTACCTGACTTTACTGACAGTACCTCTGTACAAAGTTTGCACTGTCCTCACAAGCCATTCCTCAACACCTAGTTTCCTTAGGGACCACCAGATGACAGATCGGGGTACCCTATCAAAGGCCTTCTCTAGGTCAACAAAGGCTAAGTATAGTGGCTTATTTTTCTCTAAGAACCTCTCTTGCAATTGTCTCACCAAGAAGAGGGCATCTGTTGTACTCTTCCCAGGCACAAAACCAAACTGCATCTCATCTAGTTTGACCCTTTCTCTAATTAGTTGTGCTAATATCCTTTCTGCCATTTTCCTAACCTGATCCATCAGTTTTATACCCCTATAATTGCTCCTCTCCAGAGCATCCCCTTTACATTTGTAGCAATTTATGAGAATACTGCTGCACCAGTCTTTGGGTATGATACCACCATATATACCCTGATTGATGAGGCGTGTAACCAGTTTAGTGCCTACGTCCCCTGATGCCTTCAGCATCTCAGCAACTATTCCCGCAGCCTTACCATTTTTCATTTCCTTAATCGCCTCTTGGACCCTATATTCGTCAATCTCAATAGTTGGTCCCGCTGTCGGATCTACTGAGGGTAATTTCTCTCTCTCCCATTCGTTCTCCACATTCATCAGTCTCTCATAATGACATTTCCAGGCCTCCTTTTTCTGATCATTCGTGACACTAAGTACACCAGCATCATTCCGGACACATTTATCTCCAACAACATTCTGATTTGCATTGACACACTGCCTTTCAATATGGAACACCGCCCGCCTCTAATCTTCCCGTCGCAGAACATTGGCAAACCTCCTACTCTCAGCCTCCCTGCGTGCTAAGTACACCTGACGTCTAGCTTCTCTCTTAGCGGCTGTATATTCTTCCCTACTCCCACCCTTTTTCCAAGCCTTCCATGCTAGTCTTTTCTCTCTAATGGCCTTATCTACTGTGCTGTTCCACCACCAGGCCACTCTCTGTGGTTGGAGCACTGTTCCAGCCACAAGTTTCATCAGTAGTCTGCAATAAGTTGTGACGTAAGAAATTCCAGTTATTATCTATGTCATACGTCTCTAAATCGTCTTCTTTTTCGTCATACACATCTTGAAGGGCTTTCCTAAATTTGTATTTTAGTGAAAGGTTTTTAGCTTCCCTTTCCACACCTTCCTGTATGTCTCATTCCATCTCTTGCTTACTGAGATATCATTAACGACTAAACTATGCTGTAGGGTACATTCTTCCCCAGGGTATGCCTTTGTATTAGACACTAACTGCCTGTCCCGCTGCCTAACTAGTAAGAAGTCAATCTGGCTTATGTGCTCGCCAGATTTGTAGGTTATTAGATCATTGGTAGGTTTCTGGAAGTTTGTGTTGCAAATAGTCAGTGTACTTGCATCACAAAATTCAAGAAGTCTCACTCCTTCTTCATTTCTTGAGCCGTAACCGTGCCCACCATGTACCCCAGTGTAACCATCTTGGAGCTGTCCAACATGACCATTGAAGTCCCCTGCTAGCATAACGATGTCTCCGTCCTCTGTCATTGCGGTTGTTTGTAAAAGTTGCTCGTAAAAGCAGTCTTTCTCATCTTTGCCTAGGCCTGCTTGAGGAGCATAGGCAGAGATGATTGTCAGTAGTCTCCTGCCTACAACTAATCTAGGCTTAATTATTCGATTACTAACTTGAACTACCTCTATTGTCTTATTGATCCATCTCTCAGCCAGGAAAATGCCTACTCCCCCTAACCCATCATCCTTACCTACCCAGAAAAGCTTATAGCTAAGATGTTTGCCTACGACTAGTCTCGCAGAGGTACCTCTCCATCTCACCTCTTGCACGCAGCACACATCTACATGCCTTCTCTCCAGCATCTCCGCTATTTCAGTAATATAAATGCTAAAGGGTTAATGAATACAAGCAGTCTCTCGCTCCACAAAAAAAAAATAAAGATTTATTGGACAGCCATTAACTCTCCTAAGTTCCTCCGTCCTTTGACAAGTTTTGTTTTTCATCCCACAGGGTGTCAACACTGACCTAAGCATGCACAGAGCAATCTGCCATACACACATATGTAATTATGTATATACTCGCGTATAATCGTGTAATTAAATGAGCTTAAAGGAAAGAGTTTTCCTGGGCACCTTAAAATACAATATATAGAGGGGAAAGTCCCAGAAAGTGACCAGGAAAACTCTTTCCTTTGAGCTCATTTAATTACTGGATTATACGCGAGTCCTTTGCTCCGTTATTTTACTTGATATTTGCTCCTTGCGCTCTCTCTGCTGTTGAGCACCATAAATTGAATAGTATAGGCTGCCATCTCTAGCAGCTTGTTCTGTTCATACCACCGGTTACTGCCTCGTGCACGCATTTCCCTTATATCTACACGTGCGATAGGTAGTTTATTTTAGTTCTCTATAGTAGTGCGGACAATATTGGCCTTCCACATGGTGATGACCCACAGGGCCGAATTGGAACCCACTTAAATGGCGAAACATTCTCCTGGTGAGTTTGTACATGTGTGACCTAGATATGAGGTTTGTTTCTCATTTTAATTTATACTTTTAATTTTAATGTGTTTCCTATGCCTCTATTAGCTTATATTCTCTTCACGCTGGTGGTTTGAAATTCCTGTGTAAAGAAAAATACACTCTTCTGTGACTTTCCCCTCTATATATTGTATATATATATATATTTATTGCGGTTGTTTTTCTATCTCTGTCACGTTTGAAAAGTATGTTCGTCTCCAAAAGTTACCCATTTCAATCCCACCCATCCCCACTCACCACCATAGTTATTTCCTCTAATCAAAACTCAGCGGTTTTATAGTAATGTTTCTAATACAAATCACTATCGCAAACCATTACTCGTGGTTGTTGTTTGGTATGATGGACTATGGAGTTGGAGAGTCTGGCCACTCACAATGACAATGACAAATATAAATTCACCTGCCATCTCCGGACGAGCATGCAAGCACTCCTCTTTATGGAAGACCGAGACCAACATAATTCCGTCTCCAACACCCCTCCCTGTGCCCCCAACCCATCCCTTCCACCCACCCAGCGAAATCCAAAACTTCAGAGTTGGTACCATGAATGTAGGCACATTGAAAGGTCACTCAAATGAGGTTGTAGAGATGCTTGAACATAAGGAAGTTGATGTTTGTTGTGTTCAAGAAACTAGGTGGAGGCGTGGGTCTGCTAGGTTCATTGTGGGTAAAAACGTTGCTATAAATTCTTCTGGAAGGGATGTGATAATGGGTTGGTTGATGTAGGAATTATGTTAGCAGAAAAATGGGTAGATAAGGTAATTGCCGTAAATAAAGTGAATGACAGAATAATTAAGATAAGACTAGTTCTAAATAGAACAACTGTGTCAATAATATCTGCTTATGCACACCAATCTGGTCTATCAGATGTTATCAACGACAGGTTCTATGAGTCACTAATGCTCACTACCTCCCAAATAACCGGCAATGACTACCCATGCTAGCATGGAAAATGATGATGATGATGATGATGATGATGACTACATAATTATTGTTGGCAACCTTAATGGTCATGTTGGACAATATTGTGATGGCTATGATGGAATCCATGGAGGTTATGGGTTTGGTACTAGAAACGAGGAAGGCTTCAGGATCCTGGAATTCTGTGATGCTAATAACCTAACTATCTGCAATACAAACTTCAAAAAATGAGACAATCACTTGATCACGTATAGATCAGGGGAGCACACCAGCCAGATAGATTTTAACCTTACTAGAAAACAAGACAGAGTGTCTGTTATGAACACTAAGTCCCACCCTCATGAAGAATACACTTCTCAACATAGCCTAATAGTTAGTGACCTCATAGTCAGGGCTAGATGTACTCAATGACAGAGGAATACCTTGAGGAGAAGAATATGGAAGTTGAAGAACCCCACAACAGTGTAACAAATTTAAAAGCATATTACTTGATGCTTTTCACAGTAAGTAAGAGCAATTAGAGACATACAACATAGAGGAAAAGTGGGAATTCCTGAAAGATAACCTACTGAAGGCAACGGAAGAAATCTGTGGCTGGAGCATACCTTTAGGTAGGAGAAGAGTAACTTGGTGGTGGAACAGTAAGGTGGAGGAGACAATCAAAGCCAAAAAGCAGGATTGGCCTGTATGGTGAGATGGGGGAAGTAGAACACTATCAGGTGGCTAGGAGAGAAGCTAGGAAACAAGTATATTTTACAAAGAGGGAAGCAGAGGATAGAAATGTCAAGCATATTCTACAACGCGAGGACCAAAAACCTTAGGTGTTCAGGATTGCAAGGCAATGTGTCAAGTAAAATTGTGATATTGTTGGAGAGAAGTGTGTCCATAATGATGATGGTATACTTGCCTTGACTGATACTGACAAGAAGGTAGCTTGGAAGTGTCACTACGAGAGACTACTAAATGAGCAGAATGATTGGGATAAAGATAGTCTGCCCTAAATTGATGCAACAGAGAGATCAGCTGTGCAAGTTAATGGTAGTAGAGTAAGTAAGGCAATCAAATATATGAAGACAGGCAAGGCAGCTAGGCCTTCGGAGATAGTTGCTGAAATATTGAAAGCATCTGGAATGGTGGGACATACTATGGTCACCTGGATAGTAAACTAAGTAATACAGAATGGGGTCATAGCAAATGACTGGTGTAGCAGCATCATCGTTAACTGTTACAAGGGCAAAGGAGATGCCCTGGATAGAGGAAACTATAGAGGCATTAAGTTAGTTGACCAGGTCATGAAGGTCACAGAAAGAGTTATTACACAACTAATTATAGACTGAATTGATCTAGATGAAATGCAGTTTGGGTTTGTGCCAGGTAAAAGTACCACGGATGCTCTCTTCCTTGTATGGTAATGACAGGAGAAGTACCTAGCTAAAAGTAAACCCCTCTACTTAGCTTTTGTTGACTTAGGGAAAGCCTTTGACAGAGTTTCCCGCTCCATTATCAGGTGGGCTCTTAGAAAACTAGGGGTAGATGAGTGGCTTGTGAGAGCCATGTGTAGAGGAACAGTCAGCAAAGTTAGAATTAAAACAATGAATATAGTGAAGAATTTAGCGTAAAAGTAGGTTTTCACCAAGTCTCCATCCTTAGCCCCCTTCTGTTTATTATTGCCTTACAGGCTATAACAGAAGAGTTTAAGACTGGCTGTTCATGGCAACTTCTATATGCAGATGATCTAACTCTCATAACTGAATCTATGGTTGAACTAGAGATTCCAAACATGGAAGCATGGCCTAGAATCTAAAGGCCTTAAAGTTAACTTGTCTAAGACTAAGGTTCTAGTATGTAGCAAGGAGAATAGGGTACAGGTACCCTCTGGGAAATGGCCATGCTCAGTGTGTAGGAAAGAAGTAGGTAGAAATTCCATTCTATACCTCAAATGCAAGCTATGGGTCCATAAAAGATGTAGTGGGATCACAGGTAAGCTATTTAAGAATGTAGATTTTATATGTGGCTGATGCTCAGGTGCAGTCAGTATCAAGTGCCCACTGGATACTAACTCCTTCAACTGCCCAGATAGTTCTATAGAAATAGTAGACACTTTCTGTTATCTGGGTGGCAAAATCAGCAGTGGAGGAGGGTATTCTGAAAGTACAGTAGCCAGAGTTAGAACGGGATGGAAAAAGTTAAGAGAGGTAATACTTCAGTTAGCCACAAAGGGTTTTTCTCTAAAAAGGAAAGGCAGATTGTATGATGCTTGTATACGAATGGCAGTATTACATGGTAGTGAGACCTAGGCGTTGTGCACAGAAGACTTGTGTAGATTAGAAAGAAACGAAGCTTGCATGCTCCGATGGATGTGTAATAGCAATGTACGCGAACGGCAAAGCATAAACAAACTGAGAGAGTGACTAAGCATAAGAGGTATCAAACGACATGTGCAGGAGAGGAGATTGCATTGGTATGGGCATGTAATGCGTATGAAGGACAACAGCTATATAAAATAGTGCAGAGAGATCAAAATTGATGGAAGCTACGGACTGGGTAGACCAAGAAAAACCTGGGACGAGGTGATAAAAACTTACCTTGCTCACTTACAACTCTCTAAGATAATGTCACTGGATCGAGATCTTTGGTGCTATGCAGTTATACAGAAGACCCGCCTTCCTTTACATCGGAACTTAAACCTAAACTCAGTAGGCACCTCTTAACCCAATATACACCTCGCCCCACATCCCCTACTCTATCCTCCCACTTCCATCCACTGTAAAGTGGTCATGTAGGTGACATGACAAAAAAACACCTAATCCCCGCTGTAAAGTGGTCATGTAGGAGACACAGTAAAAAGGCTCCCAGTTAACACTGTTAATGTGATTGGTGTTAGAAAAGGCATCCAGCTGTAGAAAGCCTGCCAGAGACAGTTCTTTACAAGTGAGACACCGTCACCCGACCCAACTTGCTTCAAGTGGGACAAACCTGTCCAACCCATGCTAGCATGGAAGATGGATGTTAAATGATGATGATGATGATGTGTATTCTAGAAATTAAAGAAATAAAACCAGAAAAATGCACACACATATACATACACATATACATATATATGGTGGCTGCCAACTCGTTTTCGAGTACAGCCACTACTTTATATCCATGTAGGAGAACCCCTCCCGATGCGCTGAACAAGTGTGACTTTTTAGTCCAGCCAGCGACTTGAAAACTCTGGTACAAAAACTACACTTGTGACAATTATTGACACATAGTGCTGGGCCCATGGTACCATGTGACGACAAGTGCAGAGAGATCTCCAGATATAAAGAAATGCCTGTGCTGTGAAGCTTTTATAGTGAGCAAAGGCACTGCACAAAGCCAGTCCCACTCTCTTAACCAAGATGATATTTACCAAAAAGAAGAACAAGTCAACATCATTGGATACCATCAGAGTTGCAGGTGTTATATCAGAGTTTTCCTTCTCCTAGAATTCTGCCTTGACAAAGGCTAAGGGGTCATCTATCCCGGTGATTTTGGATCGCCATTGACACTTAAGAGCTCCTTTGGCCTTTGACAGGTTTTGGTTTTAGTCCTGCAGGATGTCCAAAGTCACCTTCCTCACCAAGAAACGTTGGTGGGGTTGCCAGTTTAGTCGCCAACGACCCGACCATGAGACAGGTTGTACTGGGATACATGTTACCAGTAGCACCAACTGGTGACCTGACATACATATACATATATATACATATATATGGTGGATGACAACTCGTTTTCGAGTACGGCCACTACTTTATATCCATGTAGGAGAACCCCTACCGATGCGTTGAACGAGTGTGACTTTTTAGTCCGGCCAGCGACTTGAAAACTCTGGTACAAACACTACACTTGTGACAATTATTGACACATAGTGCTGGTCCCATGGCACCATGTGACGACAAGTGCAGAGCGATCTCCAGATATAAAGCAATGCCTGTGCCGTGAAGCTTTTATAGTGAGCAAAGGCACTGCACAAAGCCAGTCCCACTCTCTTAACCAAGATGATATTTACCAAAAAGAAGAACAAGTCAACATCATTGGATACCATCAGAGTTGCAGGTGTTATATCAGAGTTTTCCTTCTCCTAGAATTCTGCCTTGACAAAGGCTAAGGGGTCATCTCTCCCGGTGATTTTGGATGGCCATTGACTCTTAAGAGCTCCTTTGCCCTTTGACAGGTTTTGGTTTTAGTCCTGCAGGATGTCCAAAGCCACCCTCCTCACCAAGAAACCTTGGTGGGGTTGCCAGTTTAGTTGCCAGCGACCCGACCATGAGACAGGTTGTACTGGGATACATGTTACCAGTATACATATATATACATACATGCATGCATACATACATACATACATACATACATACATATACATAATATGAAAAAGTACTGGTTGAATGTTCCAATAAAATGCAGGCATAACAGACCAGATATAATGATATGGGACAGGGAAAAGAAGGCATGCACGGTTGTGGAAGTTAGCTGCCCAGCAGATGCCAATATAATATCAAAGATTAGCGAAAAGGAGAATATTTATGCAGAACTAATAAGAAATTTGCAGATACTCCACCCTGACTATACCTTCAGATTTATACCTGTGATTATTGGGGCACTGGGGTATGTTAGTAACTGCCTCAATACAAATCTTGAGAAGCTGGGCTTCACAGAAACAGATAGAACACAACTAATTGGAAATTTAAAGTACAATCCATTAATGGAACAGTAAAAATATGTAAAATATTCCAAAAATGTTGCATCTAATAACTGCATATATACACATGTACAGATATAAAGCATATGCACATGAACACATACAATAACACCCATACCTGCACACAGATACATGCAAACATACATATCTACCTAGTTGATGTTGCGTAAATTTCAATAAGAGAGTCTTGTATCTATGTTAGAAACCAACTCTCTCTCTCTCTATTGGCAAAATTTTGTGAAATTATAAAACCAGAAGAACATGCATACACACATACACACACATACATACATATATACACTCACTGACATACATACACATATATATATACATATAAACATACATACATCCATACATACATACATCTATCCATACATACATACATGATGGCTGCCCCCTCGTTATCGAATATGGCCATTGCACGATATACCATTATTAATAATTATTAATTAATTCTATTGTGTAATTCCTGTGCATGAAGATATTTTTTAAAGTGAGGAAAGACTGTGCACTGAGCCAATCCCACTCTCTGAGCGACAGTAGCTATAACCCCAAAAGAAGAAAAGATCAACATCATCGGTAACTACTGAGCCGCAGGTTTTATATCAGAGTTATCCCAGTTTTCTGAGTTGCCTTCTCCTAGAAGAATGCCCTGACAAAGGTTAGGGGTCCTTCACTCCCAGTGGTTTAACCGTGCGATTGCTAAGGATGTATGTTTAAATACAAATCTATAATTTTAAAAAATCTAAAAAGAACAAAAAAATATCCAAGCTGTGAACAACTTTGAATTTAATTATCACAGAAATTTATTGGAACTTTTAACGAATACCATCATCTGTTATAAAAACTACATCCCAATAATGGTGTATAGAAAAAAATCTTCATGGTTAAACTTATAATTGCCCCTTTGACCCATAGAGTAAAGACCACCTTCGATCACAAATGACCATAGGATTTGCACCTAGAAAGTTTCCCTCCGAGGTACAAGTCCAGACAAGGTTGTTTATGGAAGACCAGCAGTCGCTCATGCATACCAGTCTTCCCTCTCCACACCACCGATCTTGGCCAAAGAAAAGGCAATTACCAATACAACTTGGCACCTGTGACGTCTCAACTGATTTCTACAGCTGAGTAAACTGGAGCAATGTGAAATAAAGTGTCTTGTTCAAGGACACAATGCAAAGCCCAGTCCGAGAATCAAACTCTCAACTTCACGACGGCTGAGCTCCAGCCGTTTCGATAGCTAGATGGTCCACCTGGTATCTTACCACACCTTCTTTGTTATATATATATATATATCATCATCATCATCATCATCACCGTTTTACATACGTTCTTCCACGTTAGCATGGGTTAGACGGGTTGTCCTGTTGTGGGCAGTGTCCGGTCGGCTGACCTTGTCTTGCTCATACGGGATCTGGTTCTGGCTTGATTTCTACAGCTGGATGCCCTTCCTAACACCAACCTCATTTACAGTGAGTGCTGGGTGCTTTTTTTCCGTGGCGCCTACACGTCCACTTTACAGTGTGGGCTGGGTGCTTTTTTGCTGTGGCACCTCCACGACCACTTTGCAGTTTGTCTATATATATATTGTTATACTTGGGGAGGGTCATATTGTTGTAATACTATTGCCAGAAATAATAACAGAACACACTCACTGTTTGGTTGGTTTTCTTTTTTGCTTCTGCATCTTTTATATTTCCATAGTTAATTCATTTGGCCATCAATGTTTATCACTGACTGACCAACGGTCAAAAATACAGATATAAATATATATATATAGTCTAACAAAGTTCTTTCGTTGCACATCTGCAACATCATCAGTGGTACTATTATCATGCTTCCCTCTACTGTATTGTATGTATTGTAATGTCTACGCCATTTTTATTTTATCCATTTATTTATTTTTGTCTCCGTCTCTGCGCATGTGTTTGCATGTGTGTATAGTGTTTGGTGTGTGTGTTCGCATTTGAGTGTATGTGGTTTGGTTTTTTATTCTATCTTTGTTTATTAGTGTGTGTTTATATGTTTGTTGTTATTAGATATTATTTTAATTTCTATGTTGTCTATGTTACCGTGATGTTGTTGTCTGGCATGTTCATATAGTACTGAACCATTTTTTTGTCCTTTTAATTCCCCTCAGTGTTGGTCTATTCTTTTTCCTATGCTTCGAGCTGTCTCACCTATGTATGTTGTTGTCATGTTTCTGCAAGTACCATCTGTACATCTTATGCTATAGACTACATTTCTAGTTTTACAGTTTATCTGGGAGTTTACTTTACATATAACACATTTCTTATTAGTACAGTGGGTTTTCTTAAAAGGGTATGTTTTGCTGATCAGGGATTTTATGGTAGTTCCTGGCTTTTCTACCACTTTAATCTTTAAGTGGGTCTTTCTTAGGCCCTTTCTACATTGGTTAGCTAATTTCCCTCCAGGGGTAGCATCCACGAACATGACACTCTGGTATCTCTGATTGTCATACCATGAGGTGGCTTTCCCTATCTTATGTTTAGTCCTATCTAAGCTGTTCCATGATTTTCTCCTGTATAATGGGCAAATTCCTTTCATGTTCAGTTCTATGAGGGTCTTATACTTCTATACTTCTCCATGGCTCCTTTGTATACTCTGATTTGATTCGGTCTCTTTGGTTGTAGCCAGAGAACTGCATGCAGTTGATAAAGTGTTGGATGTGTCTTTCCATTTCTGTTGGGTCACACATGTGGGACACGTTCTTCATCGCTCGTACCAAGTCTGCGATCAGAATATTAAACTTAGCACTACAGGACATTGCTGAGTTTTTGAGTATATATATATATATTTATTAAAATAACAGATTAAAGTTTAAGCAAAGAATCGCTGCTCTCACTCTTTACGGGATCTTCTGAAACTAAAAAAAATCAATCTGTGAACGCAGAAGTAAATAAATCTGCGTTCACAGATTGATTTTTTTTCAGTTTCAGAAGATCCCGTAAAGGGTGAAAGCAGTGATTCTTTGATTAAACTTTAATCTGTTATTTTAATAAATATTTTCTCTAGGGTTCTTATATATTTGATATATATTTATCCTTATCGAGCCCTCTTTGGATTTTAGTCTTCACATTTATTATTATTACTATATATATATGGAGACACATGGCTTAGTGGTTAAAGCATTAGCCTTGCAATTGAAAGGTTGTGAGTTCAATTCTCAGACCGGGAGATGTGTTGTTTCCTTGAGCAAGACACTTTATTTCAGATTGCTCCAATTTACTCAGCTGTAGAAATGAGATGGTAGGGACTGGGGTCCTTATCATTCCACTGCAAAGTGGTCGTGTAGCACCCATCCCACACTGTAAAGTGGACGTGTAGGCGCCACGGAAAAAAAGCACCCAGCACTCACTGTAAATGAGGTTGGTGTTAGGAAGGGCATCCAGCTGTAAAAATCAAGCCAGAATCAGTTCCCGTCCCACCTTTGCAAGCAGGGAAAAGCAGATGTAAAATGATGATGATGATGATGATGATGATATATATATATATATATATATATATATATATATCTATACGAGGGCAATCCCAAAAGTAATGTCTCCTTCCGATATTGCAACTTCCGATATTGCAACTTTTCCATTAAAATCCTGTGGATGGTGCTTCGGGAAACCTCAGGAACCAAAATGCAGAGAGCATCCAGAGTGATCCGCCGATCTTTACGCATGTTTTCCTCGGAAGGAGACCTTACTTTTGGGATTTCCCTCTACATAATAACTGCACAAAATTTGCACTTGGCGGTAGCGTTCAACGGGAGCCCCATTCTCAATGGCTGCCAAGCCAAGATTGAGCATCCCAGCGAAGCACGCGCATACTTGTTTGGGAGTGAAAGAAGCACCAATCACAACAGTGTTGCCAACAGCCATACGAACAGTTTCTCTGCGTCCCCATCGCTTTGGAGACATTACTTTTGAGATTACCCACGTAGTTTAGGTATTGTAATGTCCGGTTACCGTAGGTTCACTAAAGTGAGCACTCAATGCATATTTTCCAGTAGGTATATTGGTGTTATTTTAAGCAGAGTGTAATAATAATTGTTTCTACTTTTGGCACAAGGCCAGCAATAATCCAGCGCATTACTGGTACTTTATTTTATCGACCCCGTAAGGATGAAAGGCAAAGTTAACCTTGGGCGGGATTTGAACTCAGATCATAAAGGGCCGTAACTCTTTGCTGCAAGGCATGGCGTCAGACCCTCTACCAATACTGCCAATCCACCGCAAGAGCATAATAATAAAAAAAAGGATGAAGTGTTAGATTTTCATTATATTTACTGAGGTGTGTATATAACAATATTGATATTTACAAGGCCTCACACACACCATATGCACACATGCACATGCATAAAGCTAGACATATGTTTTGATATAAATGTCTCATGAATAAATAATATTAATTTAATACTGAATTAGGTTAATTAGCTTGGTATAGAGATAGCGTTACTTTTCAGTGGACACACCTGGGCAGTCAACAGAACATTCTCAAATATCTAATGAAATCGACACATAATCAGACTAATGCAATTGTTACATCATTACACATTTTATTGTTGTTATGATTCTCTCAATTGTGCAGTTTTAACTGGTGTCATGCTATGCTGCATCTCGTTGCATCTCGTCGCATCTTGTTGCAACTTGTATGAGGTTGTTTCTCAGGTGTTTTAATGATTGCAGTCCCTGTCTATAATATCATGTCACCATTTCTCAGGTGACATCATCCTCCTCTCCCTCCTTCTCATCATCATTATCACCATCATCACCATCAACGCCATCATCATCATCATCATCATCATCATCATCATCATCATCATCATCATCATCATTACCATCATCATCGTCAACACCATCATCACCATCACCATCACCACCATCACCATAATCATCATCTTCATCGTCATCATCACCATAATCATCATCATCTTCATCATCATCACCATCTTCATCATCAACATCATCATCATCATCAACATCATCACCATCATCATCTTCATCATCATCATCATCTTCATCATCAACATCATCATCATCATCACCATCATCATCGTCATCATCATCATTATGCTCCTGCTCCTCCTCACCATCCTCCTCATCATCATCCCAATCATCATCAGTATCACCACCAACATCATTATCTTAATCCTCCTCCTCCTTTTTCTCCTCCCCATCATCATCCGCATCATCATTGTTTTCATGCTTGCATGAGTTAGACATGTCTTTTCTTGTACAGCATCTCTCCACATCTCTCTTTCTTTTGTGGAGTTCAATTTCATCCCCTTCAGAAAGTACAGTAGCCAGAGTCAGAGCTGGATGGAAGAAGTTCAGAGAGCTTATACCACTGTTGTCCGCTAAAGGGTTCTCTATACCACTGTTGTCCGCTAAAGGGTTCTCTATACCACTGTTGTCCGCTAAAGGGTTCTCTATACCACTATTGTCCGCTAAAGGGTTCTCTATACCACTATTGGCCGCTAAAGGGTTCTCTATACCACTGTTGTCCGCTAAAGGGTTCTCTATACCACTGTTGTCCGCTAAAGGGTTCTCTATACCACTGTTGTCCGCTAAAGGGTTCTCTATACCACTATTGTCCGCTAAAGGGTTCTCTATACCACTATTGGCCGCTAAAGGGTTCTCTATACCACTGTTGTCCGCTAAAGGGTTCTCTATACCACTGTTGTCCGCTAAAGGGTTCTCTATACCACTATTGTCCGCTAAAGGGTTCTCTATACCACTATTGGCCGCTAAAGGGTTCTCTATACCACTGTTGTCCGCTAAAGGGTTCTCTATACCACTGTTGTCCGCTAAAGGGTTCTCTATACCACTGTTGTCCGCTAAAGGGTTCTCTATACCACTATTGTCCGCTAAAGGGTTCTCTATACCACTGTTGTCCGCTAAAGGGTTCTCTATACCACTGTTGTCCGCTAAAGGGTTCTCTATACCACTATTGGCCGCTAAAGGGTTCTCTATACCACTGTTGTCCGCTAAAGGGTTCTCTATACCACTGTTGTCCGCTAAAGGGTTCTCTATACCACTGTTGTCCGCTAAAGGGTTCTCTATACCACTGTTGTCCGCTAAAGGGTTCTCTATACCACTATTGTCCGCTAAAGGGTTCTCTATACCACTATTGGCCGCTAAAGGGTTCTCTATACCACTGTTGTCCGCTAAAGGGTTCTCTATACCACTGTTGTCCGCTAAAGGGTTCTCTATACCACTGTTGTCCGCTAAAGGGTTCTCTATACCACTATTGTCCGCTAAAGGGTTCTCTATACCACTGTTGTCCGCTAAAGGGTTCTCTATACCACTGTTGTCCGCTAAAGGGTTCTCTATACCACTATTGGCCGCTAAAGGGTTCTCTATACCACTGTTGTCCGCTAAAGGGTTCTCTATACCACTGTTGTCCGCTAAAGGGTTCTCTATACCACTGTTGTCCGCTAAAGGGTTCTCTATACCACTATTGGCCGCTAAAGGGTTCTCTATACCACTATTGGCCGCTAAAGGGTTCTCTATACCACTGTTGTCCGCTAAAGGGTTCTCTATACCACTGTTGTCCGCTAAAGGGTTCTCTATACCACTGTTGTCCGCTAAAGGGTTCTCTATACCACTGTTGGCCGCTAAAGGGTTCTCTATACCACTATTGTCCGCTAAAGGGTTCTCTATAACACTGTTGTCCGCTAAAGGGTTCTCTATACCACTGTTGTCCGCTAAAGGGTTCTCTATACCACTATTGTCCGCTAAAGGGTTCTCTATACCACTGTTGGCCGCTAAAGGGTTCTCTATACCACTATTGTCCGCTAAAGGGTTCTCTATACCACTGTTGTCCGCTAAAGGGTTCTCTATACCACTGTTGGCCGCTAAAGGGTTCTCTATACCACTATTGTCCGCTAAAGGGTTCTCTATACCACTGTTGTCCGCTAAAGGGTTCTCTATACCACTGTTGTCCGCTAAAGGGTTCTCTATACCACTGTTGTCCGCTAAAGGGTTCTCTATACCACTATTGGCCGCTAAAGGGTTCTCTATACCACTATTGGCCGCTAAAGGGTTCTCTATACCACTGTTGTCCGCTAAAGGGTTCTCTATACCACTGTTGTCCGCTAAAGGGTTCTCTATACCACTGTTGTCCGCTAAAGGGTTCTCTATACCACTGTTGGCCGCTAAAGGGTTCTCTATACCACTATTGTCCGCTAAAGGGTTCTCTATACCACTGTTGTCCGCTAAAGGGTTCTCTATACGACTGTTGTCCGCTAAAGGGTTCTCTATACCACTATTGTCCGCTAAAGGGTTCTCTATACCACTGTTGGCCGCTAAAGGGTTCTCTATACCACTATTGTCCGCTAAAGGGTTCTCTATACCACTGTTGTCCGCTAGAGGGTTCTCTATACCACTGTTGGCCGCTAAAGGGTTCTCTATACCACTATTGGCCGCTAAAGGGTTCTCTATACCACTTTTGTCCGCTAAAGGGTTCTCTATACCACTGTTGGCCGCTAAAGGGTTCTCTATACCACTGTTGTCCGCTAAAGGGTTCTCTATACCACTATTGTCCGCTAAAGGGTTCTCTATACCACTGTTGGCCGCTAAAGGGTTCTCTATACCACTATTGTCCGCTAAAGGGTTCTCTATACCACTATTGTCCGCTAAAGGGTTCTCTATACCACTGTTGTCCGCTAAAGGGTTCTCTATACCACTGTTGGCCGCTAAAGGGTTCTCTATACCACTATTGTCCGCTAAAGGGTTCTCTATACCACTGTTGTCCGCTAAAGGGTTCTCTATACCACTGTTGTCCGCTAAAGGGTTCTCTATACCACTATTGGCCGCTAAAGGGTTCTCTATACCACTTTTGTCCGCTAAAGGGTTCTCTATACCACTGTTGGCCGCTAAAGGGTTCTCTATACCACTGTTGTCCGCTAAAGGGTTCTCTATACCACTATTGTCCGCTAAAGGGTTCTCTATACCACTGTTGGCCGCTAAAGGGTTCTCTATACCACTATTGTCCGCTAAAGCGTTCTCTATACCACTGTTGTCCGCTAAAGGGTTCTCTATACCACTGTTGTCCGCTAAAGGGTTCTCTATACCACTGTTGTCCGCTAAAGGGTTCTCTATACCACTATTGGCCGCCAAAGGGTTCTCTATACCACTGTTGTACGCTAAAGGGTTCTCTATACCACTGTTGTCCGCTAAAGGGTTCTCTATACCACTATTGGCCGCTAAAGGGTTCTCTATACCACTGTTGTCCGCTAAAGGGTTCTCTATACCACTATTGGCCGCTAAAGGGTTCTCTATACCACTGTTGTCCGCTAAAGGGTTCTCTATACCACTATTGGCCGCTAAAGGGTTCTCTATACCACTATTGGCCGCCAAAGGGTTCTCTATACCACTGTTGTACGCTAAAGGGTTCTCTATACCACTGTTGTCCGCTAAAGGGTTCTCTATACCACTGTTGTCCGCTAAAGGGTTCTCTATACCACTATTGTCCGCTAAAGGGTTCTCTATACCACTGTTGTCCGCTAAAGGGTTCTCTATACCACTGTTGTCCGCTAAAGGGTTCTCTATACCACTATTGGCCGCTAAAGGGTTCTCTATACCACTGTTGTCCGCTAAAGGGTTCTCTATACCACTATTGTCCGCTAAAGGGTTCTCTATACCACTGTTGTCCGCTAAAGGGTTCTCTATACCACTGTTGTCCGCTAAAGGGTTCTCTATACCACTGTTGTCCGCTAAAGGGTTCTCTATACCACTATTGGCCGCCAAAGGGTTCTCTATACCACTGTTGTACGCTAAAGGGTTCTCTATACCACTGTTGTCCGCTAAAGGGTTCTCTATACCACTGTTGTCCGCTAAAGGGTTCTCTATACCACTATTGTCCGCTAAAGGGTTCTCTATACCACTGTTGTCCGCTAAAGGGTTCTCTATACCACTGTTGTCCGCTAAAGGGTTCTCTATACCACTATTGGCCGCTAAAGGGTTCTCTATACCACTGTTGTCCGCTAAAGGGTTCTCTATACCACTGTTGTCCGCTAAAGGGTTCTCTATACCACTGTTGTCCGCTAAAGGGTTCTCTATACCACTATTGGCCGCTAAAGGGTTCTTATACCACTATTGGCCGCTAAAGGGTTCTCTATACCACTGTTGTCCGCTAAAGGGTTCTCTATACCACTGTTGTCCGCTAAAGGGTTCTCTATACCACTGTTGTCCGCTAAAGGGTTCTCTATACCACTGTTGGCCGCTAAAGGGTTCTCTATACCACTATTGTCCGCTAAAGGGTTCTCTATAACACTGTTGTCCGCTAAAGGGTTCTCTATACCACTGTTGTCCGCTAAAGGGTTCTCTATACCACTATTGTCCGCTAAAGGGTTCTCTATACCACTGTTGGCCGCTAAAGGGTTCTCTATACGACTATTGTCCGCTAAAGGGTTCTCTATACCACTGTTGTCCGCTAAAGGGTTCTCTATACCACTGTTGGCCGCTAAAGGGTTCTCTATACCACTATTGTCCGCTAAAGGGTTCTCTATACCACTGTTGTCCGCTAAAGGGTTCTCTATACCACTGTTGTCCGCTAAAGGGTTCTCTATACCACTGTTGTCCGCTAAAGGGTTCTCTATACCACTATTGGCCGCTAAAGGGTTCTCTATACCACTATTGGCCGCTAAAGGGTTCTCTATACCACTGTTGTCCGCTAAAGGGTTCTCTATACCACTGTTGTCCGCTAAAGGGTTCTCTATACCACTGTTGTCCGCTAAAGGGTTCTCTATACCACTGTTGGCCGCTAAAGGGTTCTCTATACCACTATTGTCCGCTAAAGGGTTCTCTATACCACTGTTGTCCGCTAAAGGGTTCTCTATACGACTGTTGTCCGCTAAAGGGTTCTCTATACCACTATTGTCCGCTAAAGGGTTCTCTATACCACTGTTGGCCGCTAAAGGGTTCTCTATACCACTATTGTCCGCTAAAGGGTTCTCTATACCACTGTTGTCCGCTAGAGGGTTCTCTATACCACTGTTGGCCGCTAAAGGGTTCTCTATACCACTATTGGCCGCTAAAGGGTTCTCTATACCACTTTTGTCCGCTAAAGGGTTCTCTATACCACTGTTGGCCGCTAAAGGGTTCTCTATACCACTGTTGTCCGCTAAAGGGTTCTCTATACCACTATTGTCCGCTAAAGGGTTCTCTATACCACTGTTGGCCGCTAAAGGGTTCTCTATACCACTATTGTCCGCTAAAGGGTTCTCTATACCACTATTGTCCGCTAAAGGGTTCTCTATACCACTGTTGTCCGCTAAAGGGTTCTCTATACCACTGTTGGCCGCTAAAGGGTTCTCTATACCACTATTGTCCGCTAAAGGGTTCTCTATACCACTGTTGTCCGCTAAAGGGTTCTCTATACCACTGTTGTCCGCTAAAGGGTTCTCTATACCACTATTGGCCGCTAAAGGGTTCTCTATACCACTTTTGTCCGCTAAAGGGTTCTCTATACCACTGTTGGCCGCTAAAGGGTTCTCTATACCACTGTTGTCCGCTAAAGGGTTCTCTATACCACTATTGTCCGCTAAAGGGTTCTCTATACCACTGTTGGCCGCTAAAGGGTTCTCTATACCACTATTGTCCGCTAAAGCGTTCTCTATACCACTGTTGTCCGCTAAAGGGTTCTCTATAACACTGTTGTCCGCTAAAGGGTTCTCTATACCACTGTTGTCCGCTAAAGGGTTCTCTATACCACTGTTGTCCGCTAAAGGGTTCTCTATACCACTATTGGCCGCCAAAGGGTTCTCTATACCACTGTTGTACGCTAAAGGGTTCTCTATACCACTGTTGTCCGCTAAAGGGTTCTCTATACCACTATTGGCCGCTAAAGGGTTCTCTATACCACTGTTGTCCGCTAAAGGGTTCTCTATACCACTATTGGCCGCTAAAGGGTTCTCTATACCACTGTTGTCCGCTAAAGGGTTCTCTATACCACTATTGGCCGCTAAAGGGTTCTCTATACCACTATTGGCCGCTAAAGGGTTCTCTATACCACTGTTGTCCGCTAAAGAGTTCTCTATACCACTGTTGTCCGCTAAAGGGTTCTCTATACCACTGTTGTCCGCTAAAGGGTTCTCTATACCACTGTTGGCCGCTAAAGGGTTCTCTATACCACTATTGTCCGCTAAAGGGTTCTCTATACCACTGTTGTCCGCTAAAGGGTTCTCTATACCACTGTTGTCCGCTAAAGGGTTCTCTATACCACTATTGTCCGCTAAAGGGTTCTCTATACCACTGTTGGCCGCTAAAGGGTTCTCTATACCACTATTGTCCGCTAAAGGGTTCTCTATACCACTGTTGTCCGCTAAAGGGTTCTCTATACCACTGTTGGCCGCTAAAGGGTTCTCTATACCACTATTGTCCGCTAAAGGGTTCTCTATACCACTGTTGTCCGCTAAAGGGTTCTCTATACCACTGTTGTCCGCTAAAGGGTTCTCTATACCACTGTTGTCCGCTAAAGGGTTCTCTATACCACTATTGGCCGCTAAAGGGTTCTCTATACCACTATTGGCCGCTAAAGGGTTCTCTATACCACTGTTGTCCGCTAAAGGGTTCTCTATACCACTGTTGTCCGCTAAAGGGTTCTCTATACCACTGTTGTCCGTTAAAGGGTTCTCTATACCACTGTTGGCCGCTAAAGGGTTCTCTATACCACTATTGTCCGCTAAAGGGTTCTCTATACCACTGTTGTCCGCTAAAGGGTTCTCTATACGACTGTTGTCCGCTAAAGGGTTCTCTATACCACTATTGTCCGCTAAAGGGTTCTCTATACCACTGTTGGCCGCTAAAGGGTTCTCTATACCACTATTGTCCGCTAAAGGGTTCTCTATACCACTGTTGTCCGCTAAAGGGTTCTCTATACGACTGTTGGCCGCTAAAGGGTTCTCTATACCACTATTGTCCGCTAAAGGGTTCTCTATACGACTATTGTCCGCTAAAGGGTTCTCTATACCACTGTTGTCCGCTAAATGGTTCTCTATACCACTGTTGGCCGCTAAAGGGTTCTCTATACCACTATTGGCCGCTAAAGGGTTCTCTATACCACTGTTGTCCGCTAAAGGGTTCTCTATACAACTGTTGGCCGCTAAAGGGTTCTCTATACCACTGTTGGCCGCTAAAGGGTTCTCTATACCACTGTTGTCCGCTAAAGGGTTCTCTATACAACTATTTGCCGCTAAAGGGTTCTCTATACCACTGTTGGCCGCTAAAGGGTTCTCTATACCACTGTTGTCCGCTAAAGGGTTCTCTATACCACTGTTGTCCGCTAAAGGGTTCTCTATACAACTATTGGCCGCTAAAGGGTTCTCTATACCACTATTGGCCGCTAAAGGATTCTCTATACCACTGTTGTCCGCTAAAGGGTTCTCTATACCACTGTTGTCCGCTAAAGGGTTCTCTATACCACTATTGGCCGCTAAAGGGTTCTCTATACCACTGTTGTCCGCTAAAGGGTTCTCTATACCACTGTTGTCCGCTAAAGGGTTCTCTATACCACTGTTGGCCGCTAAAGGGTTCTCTATACCACTGTTGTCCGCTAAAGGGTTCTCTATACCACTATTGTCCGCTAAAGGGTTCTCTATACCACTGTTGGCCGCTAAAGGGTTCTCTATACCACTATTGTCCGCTAAAGGGTTCTCTATACCACTATTGTCCACTAAAGGGTTCTCTATTCCACTGTTGTCCGCTAAAGGGTTCTCTATACCACTGTTGGCTGCTAAAGGGTTCTCTATACCACTATTGTCCGCTAAAGGGTTCTCTATACCACTGTTGTCCGCTAAAGGGTTCTCTATACCACTGTTGTCCGCTAAAGGGTTCTCTATACCACTATTGGCCGCTAAAGGGTTCTCTATACCACTGTTGTCCGCTAAAGGGTTCTCTATACCACTGTTGTCCGCTAAAGGGTTCTCTATACCACTGTTGTCCGCTAAAGGGTTCTCTATACCACTATTGGCCGCTAAAGGGTTCTCTATACCACTATTGGCCGCTAAAGGGTTCTCTATACCACTGTTGTCCGCTAAAGGGTTCTCTATACCACTGTTGTCCGCTAAAGCGTTCTCTATACCACTGTTGTCCGCTAAAGGGTTCTCTATACCACTGTTGTCCGCTAAAGGGTTCTCTATACCACTGTTGTCCGCTAAAGGGTTCTCTATACCACTGTTGTCCGCTAAAGGGTTCTCTATACCACTATTGGCCGCCAAAGGGTTCTCTATACCACTGTTGTACGCTAAAGGGTTCTCTATACCACTGTTGTCCGCTAAAGGGTTCTCTATACCACTATTGGCCGCTAAAGGGTTCTCTATACCACTGTTGTCCGCTAAAGGGTTCTCTATACCACTATTGGCCGCTAAAGGGTTCTCTATACCACTGTTGTCCGCTAAAGGGTTCTCTATACCACTATTGGCCGCTAAAGGGTTCTCTATACCACTGTTGTCCGCTAAAGGGTTCTCTATACCACTATTGGCCGCTAAAGGGTTCACTATACAACTGTTGTCCGCTAAAGGTTTCTCTATACCACTGTTGGCCGCTAAAGGGTTCTCTATACCACTGTTGTCCGCTAAAGGGTTCTCTATACCACTGTTGTCCGCTAAAGGGTTCTCTATACCACTGTTGTCCGCTAAAGGGTTCTCTATAACACTGTTGGCCGCTAAAGGGTTCTCTATACCACTATTGGCCGCTAAAGGGTTCTCTATACCACTGTTGTCCGCTAAAGGGTTCTCTATACAACTGTTGGCCGCTAAAGGGTTCTCTATACCACTGTTGGCCGCTAAAGGGTTCTCTATACCACTGTTGTCCGCTAAAGGGTTCTCTATACAACTATTTGCCGCTAAAGGGTTCTCTATACCACTGTTGGCCGCTAAAGGGTTCTCTATACCACTGTTGTCCGCTAAAGGGTTCTCTATACCACTGTTGTCCGCTAAAGGGTTCTCTATACCACAGTTGTCCGCTAAAGGGTTCTCTATACAACTATTGGCCGCTAAAGGGTTCTCTATACCACTATTGGCCGCTAAAGGATTCTCTATACCACTGTTGTCCGCTAAAGGGTTCTCTATACCACTGTTGTCCGCTAAAGGGTTCTCTATACCACTGTTGGCCGCTAAAGGGTTCTCTATACCACTATTGGCCGCTAAAGGGTTCTCTATACCACTGTTGTCCGCTAAAGGGTTCTCTATACCACTGTTGTCCGTTAAAGGGTTCTCTATACCACTGTTGGCCGCTAAAGGGTTCTCTATACCACTATTGTCCGCTAAAGGGTTCTCTATACCACTGTTGTCCGCTAAAGGGTTCTCTATACGACTGTTGTCCGCTAAAGGGTTCTCTATACCACTATTGTCCGCTAAAGGGTTCTCTATACCACTGTTGGCCGCTAAAGGGTTCTCTATACCACTATTGTCCGCTAAAGGGTTCTCTATACCACTGTTGTCCGCTAAAGGGTTCTCTATACGACTGTTGGCCGCTAAAGGGTTCTCTATACCACTATTGTCCGCTAAAGGGTTCTCTATACGACTATTGTCCGCTAAAGGGTTCTCTATACCACTGTTGTCCGCTAAATGGTTCTCTATACCACTGTTGGCCGCTAAAGGGTTCTCTATACCACTATTGGCCGCTAAAGGGTTCTCTATACCACTGTTGTCCGCTAAAGGGTTCTCTATACAACTGTTGGCCGCTAAAGGGTTCTCTATACCACTGTTGGCCGCTAAAGGGTTCTCTATACCACTGTTGTCCGCTAAAGGGTTCTCTATACAACTATTTGCCGCTAAAGGGTTCTCTATACCACTGTTGGCCGCTAAAGGGTTCTCTATACCACTGTTGTCCGCTAAAGGGTTCTCTATACCACTGTTGTCCGCTAAAGGGTTCTCTATACAACTATTGGCCGCTAAAGGGTTCTCTATACCACTATTGGCCGCTAAAGGATTCTCTATACCACTGTTGTCCGCTAAAGGGTTCTCTATACCACTGTTGTCCGCTAAAGGGTTCTCTATACCACTATTGGCCGCTAAAGGGTTCTCTATACCACTGTTGTCCGCTAAAGGGTTCTCTATACCACTGTTGTCCGCTAAAGGGTTCTCTATACCACTGTTGGCCGCTAAAGGGTTCTCTATACCACTGTTGTCCGCTAAAGGGTTCTCTATACCACTATTGTCCGCTAAAGGGTTCTCTATACCACTGTTGGCCGCTAAAGGGTTCTCTATACCACTATTGTCCGCTAAAGGGTTCTCTATACCACTATTGTCCACTAAAGGGTTCTCTATACCACTGTTGTCCGCTAAAGGGTTCTCTATACCACTGTTGGCTGCTAAAGGGTTCTCTATACCACTATTGTCCGCTAAAGGGTTCTCTATACCACTGTTGTCCGCTAAAGGGTTCTCTATACCACTGTTGTCCGCTAAAGGGTTCTCTATACCACTATTGGCCGCTAAAGGGTTCTCTATACCACTGTTGTCCGCTAAAGGGTTCTCTATACCACTGTTGTCCGCTAAAGGGTTCTCTATACCACTGTTGTCCGCTAAAGGGTTCTCTATACCACTATTGGCCGCTAAAGGGTTCTCTATACCACTATTGGCCGCTAAAGGGTTCTCTATACCACTGTTGTCCGCTAAAGGGTTCTCTATACCACTGTTGTCCGCTAAAGCGTTCTCTATACCACTGTTGTCCGCTAAAGGGTTCTCTATACCACTGTTGTCCGCTAAAGGGTTCTCTATACCACTGTTGTCCGCTAAAGGGTTCTCTATACCACTGTTGTCCGCTAAAGGGTTCTCTATACCACTATTGGCCGCCAAAGGGTTCTCTATACCACTGTTGTACGCTAAAGGGTTCTCTATACCACTGTTGTCCGCTAAAGGGTTCTCTATACCACTATTGGCCGCTAAAGGGTTCTCTATACCACTGTTGTCCGCTAAAGGGTTCTCTATACCACTATTGGCCGCTAAAGGGTTCTCTATACCACTGTTGTCCGCTAAAGGGTTCTCTATACCACTATTGGCCGCTAAAGGGTTCTCTATACCACTGTTGTCCGCTAAAGGGTTCTCTATACCACTATTGGCCGCTAAAGGGTTCACTATACAACTGTTGTCCGCTAAAGGTTTCTCTATACCACTGTTGGCCGCTAAAGGGTTCTCTATACCACTGTTGTCCGCTAAAGGGTTCTCTATACCACTGTTGTCCGCTAAAGGGTTCTCTATACCACTGTTGTCCGCTAAAGGGTTCTCTATAACACTGTTGGCCGCTAAAGGGTTCTCTATACCACTATTGGCCGCTAAAGGGTTCTCTATACCACTGTTGTCCGCTAAAGGGTTCTCTATACAACTGTTGGCCGCTAAAGGGTTCTCTATACCACTGTTGGCCGCTAAAGGGTTCTCTATACCACTGTTGTCCGCTAAAGGGTTCTCTATACAACTATTTGCCGCTAAAGGGTTCTCTATACCACTGTTGGCCGCTAAAGGGTTCTCTATACCACTGTTGTCCGCTAAAGGGTTCTCTATACCACTGTTGTCCGCTAAAGGGTTCTCTATACCACAGTTGTCCGCTAAAGGGTTCTCTATACAACTATTGGCCGCTAAAGGGTTCTCTATACCACTATTGGCCGCTAAAGGATTCTCTATACCACTGTTGTCCGCTAAAGGGTTCTCTATACCACTGTTGTCCGCTAAAGGGTTCTCTATACCACTGTTGGCCGCTAAAGGGTTCTCTATACCACTATTGGCCGCTAAAGGGTTCTCTATACCACTGTTGTCCGCTAAAGGGTTCTCTATACCACTGTTGTCCGCTAAAGGGTTCTCTATACCACTGTTGTCCGCTAAAGGGTTCTCTATACCACTATTGGCCGCTAAAGGGTTCTCTATACCACTATTGGCCGCTAAAGGGTTCTCTATACCACTGTTGTCCGCTAAAGGGTTCTCTATACCACTGTTGGCCGCTAAAGGGTTCTCTATACCACTATTGGCCGCTAAAGGGTTCTCTATACCACTGTTGTCCGCTAAAGGGTTCTCTATAACACTGTTGTCCGCTAAAGGGTTCTCTATACAACTGTTGTCCGCTAAAGGGTTCTCTATACCAGTATTGCCGCTAAAGGGTTCTCTATACCACTGTTGGCCGCTAAAGGGTTCTCTATACCACTGTTGTCCGCTAAAAGGTTCTCTATACCACTATTGGCCGCTAAAAGGTTCTCTATACCACTGTTGTCCGCTAAAGGGTTCTCTATACCACTGCTGTCCGCTAAAGGGTTCTCTATACCACTGTTGGCCGCTAAAGGGTTCTCTATACCACTGTTGGACGTTAAAGGGTTCTCTATACCACTATTGGCCGCTAAAGGGTTCTCTATACCACTGTTGGCCGCTAAAGGGTTCTCTATACCACTGTTGTCCGCTAAAGGTTCTCTATACCACTATTGGCCGCTAAAGGGTTCTCTATACCACTGTTGTCCGCTAAAAGGTTCTCTATACAACAATTGGCCGTTAAAGGGTTCTCTATACCACTATTGGCCGCTAAAGGGTTCTCTATACCACTATTGGCCGCTAAAGGGTTCTCTATACCACTGTTGTGCGCTAAAAGGTTCTCTATACCACTATTGGCCGCTAAAGGGTTCTCTATACCTCTATTGGCCGCTAAAGGGTTCTCTATACCACTGTTGTCCGCTAAAGGGTTCTCTATACCACTGTTGTCCGCTAAAGGGTTCTCTATACCACTGTTGTCCGCTAAAGGGTTCTCTATACCACTATTGGCCGCTAAAGGGTTCTCTATACCACTGTTGTCCGCGAAAGGGTTCTCTATAACACTGTTGGCCGCTAAAGGGTTCTCTATACCACTGATGTCCGCTAAAGGGTTCTCTATACCACTGTTGGCCGCTAAAGGGTTCTCTATACCACTATTCTCTGCTAAAGGGTGCTCTAAACCACTGTTGTCCGCTAAAGGGATCTCTATACAACTGTTGTCCGCTAAAGGGTTCTCTATACCACTGTTGGCCGCTAAAGTGTTCTCTATACCACTGTTGTCCGCTAAAAGGTTCTCTATACCACTGTTGTCCGCTAAAGGGTTCTCTATACCACTGTTGGCCGCTAAACGGTTCTCTATACCACTGTTGTCCGCTAAAGGGTTCTCTATACCACTGTTGGCCGCTAAAGGGTTCTCTATGCCACTGTTGGCCGCTAAAGGGTTCTCTATACCACTGTTGGCCGCTAAAGGGTTCTCTATACCACAGTTGGCCGCTAAAGGGTTCTCTATACCACTGTTGTCCGCTAAAAGGTTCTCTATACCACTATTGGCCGCTAAAGGGTTCTCTATACAACTGTTGGCCGCTAAAGGGTTCTCTATACCACTGTTGTCCGCTAAAGGGTTCTCTATACCACTGTTGGCCGCTAAAGGGTTCTATATACCATTATTGGCCTCTAAAAAGTTCTCTATACCACTGTTGGCCGCTGAAGTGTTCTCTATACCACTGTTGGCCGCTAAAGAGTTCTCTATACCACTGTTGACCGCTAAAGGGTTCTCTATACCACTGTTGTCCGCTAAAAGGTTCTCTATACCACTGTTGTCCGCTCAAAGGTTCTCTATAACACTATTGGCCGCTAAAGGGTTCTCTATACCACTGTTGTCCGCTAAAGGGTTCTCTAAACCACTGTTGGCCGCTAAAGGGTTCTCTATAACACTATTGGCAGCTAAAGGGTTCTCTATACCACTGTTGGCCGCTAAAGGGTTCTCTATACCACTGTTGGTCGCTAAAGGGTTCTCTATACCATTGTTGGCCGCTAAAGGGTTCTCAATACAACTGTTGTCCGCTAAAGGGTTCTCTATAACACTGTTGTCCGCTAAAGGGTTCTCTATACCACTGTTGGCCGCTAAAGGGTTCTCTATACCACTGTTGGCCGCTAAAGGGTTCTCTATACCACTGTTGGCCGCTAAAGGGTTCTCTATACCATTGTTGTCCGCTAAAAGGGTCTCTATACCACTACAGGCCGCTAAAGGGTTCTCTATACCACTGTTGTCCGCTAAAGGGTACTCTATACAACTGTTGGCTTCTAAAGGGTTCTCTATACCACTATTGGCCGCTAAAGGGTTCTCTATACCACAATTGGCCGTTAAAGGGTTCTCTATACCACTATTGGCCGCTAAAGGGTTCTCTATACCACTATTGGCCGCTAAAGGGTTCTCTATACCACTGTTGTGCGCTAAAAGGTTCTCTATACCACTATTGGCCGCTAAAGGGTTCTCTATACCACTATTGGCCGCTAAAGGGTTCTCTATACCACTGTTGTCCGCTAAAGGGTTCTCTATACCACTGTTGTCCGCTAAAGGGTTCTCTATACCATGTTGGCCGCTAAAGGGTTCTCTATACCACTGTTGGCCGCTAAAGGGTTCTCTATACCACTGTTGGCCGCTAAAGGGTTCTCTATACCATTGTTGTCCGCTAAAAGGGTCTCTATACCACTACTGGCCGCTAAAGGGTTCTCTATACCACTGTTGTGCGCTAAAAGGTTCTCTATACCACTATTGGCCGCTAAAGGGTTCTCTATACCACTATTGGCCGCTAAAGGGTTCTCTATACCACTGTTGTCCGCTAAAGGGTTCTCTATACCACTGTTGTCCGCTAAAGGGTTCTCTATACCACTGTTGTCCGCTAAAGGGTTCTCTATACCACTATTGGCCGCTAAAGGGTTCTCTATACCACTGTTGTCCGCTAAAGGGTTCTCTATAACACTGTTGGCCGCTAAAGGGTTCTCTATACCACTGATGTCCGCTAAAGGGTTCTCTATACCACTGTTGGCCGCTAAAGGGTTCTCTATACCACTATTGGCCGCTAAAGGGTGCTCTAAACCACTGTTGTCCGCTAAAGGGTTCTCTATACCACTGTTGTCCGCTAAAGGGTTCTCTATACCACTGTTGGCCGCTAAAGGGTTCTCTATAGCACTGTTGGCCGCTAAAGGGTTCTCTATACCACTATTGGCCGCTAAAGGGTTCTCTATACCACTGTTGTCCGCTAAAAGGTTCTCTATACCACTGTTGTCCGCTAAAGGGTTCTCTATACCACTGTTGTCCACTAAAGGGTTCTCTATACCACTGTTGTCCGCTAAAGGGTTCTCTATACCACTGTTGTCCGCTAAAGGATTCTCTATACCACTGTTGTCCGCTAAAGGGTTCTCTATACCACTGTTGTCCGCTAAAGGGTTCTCTATACCACTGTTGTCCGCTAAAGGGTTCTCTATAATACTATTGGCCGCTAAAGGGTTCTCTATACCACTGTTGTCCGCTAAAGGGTTCTCTATACCACTATTGGCCGCTAAAGGGTTCTCTATACCACTGTTGTCCGCTAAAGGGTTCTCTATACCACTGTTGTCCGCTAAAGGGTTCTCTATACCACTGTTGGCCGCTAAAGGGTTCTCTATACCACTGTTGGCCGCTAAAGGGTTCTCTATACCACTGTTGGCCGCTAAAGTGTTCTCTATACCACTGTTGGCCGCTAAAGGGTTCTCTATACCACTGTTGACCGCTAAAGGGTTCTCTATACCACTGTTGTCCGCTAAAAGGTTCTGTATACCACTGTTGTCCGCTAAAAGGTTCTCTATACCACTATTGGCCGCTAAAGGGTTCTCTATACCACTGTTGTCCGCTAAAGGGTTCTCTATACCACTGTTGGCCGCTAAAGGGTTCTCTATACCACTGTTGGCCGCTAAAGGGTTCTCTATACCATTGTTGTCCGCTAAAAGGGTCTCTATACCACTACTGGCCGCTAAAGGGTTCTCTATACCACTGTTGTGCGCTAAAAGGTTCTCTATACCACTATTGGCCGCTAAAGGGTTCTCTATACCACTATTGGCCGCTAAAGGGTTCTCTATACCACTGTTGTCCGCTAAAGGGTTCTCTATACCACTGTTGTCCGCTAAAGGGTTCTCTATACCACTGTTGTCCGCTAAAGGGTTCTCTATACCACTATTGGCCGCTAAAGGGTTCTCTATACCACTGTTGTCCGCTAAAGGGTTCTCTATAACACTGTTGGCCGCTAAAGGGTTCTCTATACCACTGATGTCCGCTAAAGGGTTCTCTATACCACTGTTGGCCGCTAAAGGGTTCTCTATACCACTATTGGCCGCTAAAGGGTGCTCTAAACCACTGTTGTCCGCTAAAGGGTTCTCTATACCACTGTTGTCCGCTAAAGGGTTCTCTATACCACTGTTGGCCGCTAAAGGGTTCTCTATAGCACTGTTGGCCGCTAAAGGGTTCTCTATACCACTATTGGCCGCTAAAGGGTTCTCTATACCACTGTTGTCCGCTAAAAGGTTCTCTATACCACTGTTGTCCGCTAAAGGGTTCTCTATACCACTGTTGTCCACTAAAGGGTTCTCTATACCACTGTTGTCCGCTAAAGGGTTCTCTATACCACTGTTGTCCGCTAAAGGATTCTCTATACCACTGTTGTCCGCTAAAGGGTTCTCTATACCACTGTTGTCCGCTAAAGGGTTCTCTATACCACTGTTGTCCGCTAAAGGGTTCTCTATAATACTATTGGCCGCTAAAGGGTTCTCTATACCACTGTTGTCCGCTAAAGGGTTCTCTATACCACTATTGGCCGCTAAAAGGTTCTCTATACCACTGTTGTCCGCTAAAGGGTTCTCTATACCACTGTTGTCCGCTAAAGGGTTCTCTATACCACTGTTGGGCGCTAAAGGGTTCTCTATACCACTGTTGGCCGCTAAAGGGTTCTCTATACCACTGTTGGCCGCTAAAGTGTTCTCTATACCACTGTTGGCCGCTAAAGGGTTCTCTATACCACTGTTGACCGCTAAAGGGTTCTCTATACCACTGTTGTCCGCTAAAAGGTTCTGTATACCACTGTTGTCCGCTAAAAGGTTCTCTATACCACTATTGGCCGCTAAAGGGTTCTCTATACCACTGTTGTCCGCTAAAGGGTTCTCTATACCACTGTTGGCCGCTAAAGGGTTCTCTATACCACTATTGGCGGCTAAAGGGTTCTCTATACCATTGTTGGCCGCTAAAGGGTTCTCTATACCACTGTTGGTCGCTAAAGGGTTCTCTATACCACTATTGGCCGCTAAAGGGTTCTCTATACCACTGTTGTCCGCTAAAGGGTTCTCTATACAACTGTTGTCCGCTAAAGGGTTCTCTATACCACTGTTGGCCGCTAAAGTGTTGTCTATACCACTGTTGTCCGCTAAAAGGTTCTCTATACCACTGTTGTCCGCTAAAGGGTTCTCTATACCACTGTTGTCCGCTAAAGGGTTCTCTATAAAACTGTTGTCCGCTAAAGGGTTCTCTACACCACTGTTAGCCGCTAAAGGGTTCTCTATACCACTGTTGGCCGCTAAAGGGTTCTCAATACCACTGTTGTCCGCTAAAGGGTTCTCTATAACACTGTTGTCCGCTAAAGGGTTCTCTATACCACTGTTGGCCGCTAAAGGGTTCTCTATACCACTGTTGGCCGCTAAAGGTTCTCTATACCACTGTTGGCCGCTAAAGGGTTCTCTATACCATTGTTGTCCGCTAAAAGGGTCTCTATACCACTATTAGCCGCTAAAGGGTTCTCTAAACCACTGTTGTCCGCTAAAGGGTTCTCTATACCACTGTTGGCTTCTAAAGGGTTCTCTAGACCACTATTGGCCTCTAAAGAGTTCTCTATAACACTATTGGCCGCTAAAGGGTTCTCTATACCACTGTTTTCCGCTAAAGGGTTCTCTATACCCCTGTTGTCCGCTAAAGGGTTCTCTATACCACTGTTGTCCGCTAAAGGGTTCTCTATACCACTATTGGCCGCTAAAGGGTTCTCTATAAAACTATTGGCCGCTAAAGGGTTCTCTATAGCACTGTTGTCCGCTAAAGGGTTCTCTATACCATGTTGGCCGCTAAAGGGTTCTCTATACCACTATTGGCCGCTAAAGGGTTCTCTATACCACTGTTGTCCGCTAAAGGGTTCTCTATACCACTGTTGTCCGCTAAAGGGTTCTCTATACCACTATTGGCCGCTAAAGGGTTCTCTATACCACTGTTGTCCGCGAAAGGGTTCTCTATAACACTGTTGGCCGCTAAAGGGTTCTCTATACCACTGATGTCCGCTAAAGGGTTCTCTATACCACTGTTGGCCGCTAAAGGGTTCTCTATACCACTATTCTCTGCTAAAGGGTGCTCTAAACCACTGTTGTCCGCTAAAGGGATCTCTATACAACTGTTGTCCGCTAAAGGGTTCTCTATACCACTGTTGGCCGCTAAAGTGTTCTCTATACCACTGTTGTCCGCTAAAAGGTTCTCTATACCACTGTTGTCCGCTAAAGGGTTCTCTATACCACTGTTGGCCGCTAAAGGGTTCTCTATACCACTGTTGTCCGCTAAAGGGTTCTCTATACCACTGTTGGCCGCTAAAGGGTTCTCTATGCCACTGTTGGCCGCTAAAGGGTTCTCTATACCACTGTTGGCCGCTAAAGGGTTCTCTATACCACAGTTGGCCGCTAAAGGGTTCTCTATACCACTGTTGTCCGCTAAAAGGTTCTCTATACCACTATTGGCCGCTAAAGGGTTCTCTATACAACTGTTGGCCGCTAAAGGGTTCTCTATACCACTGTTGTCCGCTAAAGGGTTCTCTATACCACTGTTGGCCGCTAAAGGGTTCTATATACCATTATTGGCCTCTAAAAAGTTCTCTATACCACTGTTGGCCGCTGAAGTGTTCTCTATACCACTGTTGGCCGCTAAAGAGTTCTCTATACCACTGTTGACCGCTAAAGGGTTCTCTATACCACTGTTGTCAGCTAAAAGGTTCTCTATACCACTGTTGTCCGCTCAAAGGTTCTCTATAACACTATTGGCCGCTAAAGGGTTCTCTATACCACTGTTGTCCGCTAAAGGGTTCTCTAAACCACTGTTGGCCGCTAAAGGGTTCTCTATAACACTATTGGCAGCTAAAGGGTTCTCTATACCACTGTTGGCCGCTAAAGGGTTCTCTATACCACTGTTGGTCGCTAAAGGGTTCTCTATACCATTGTTGGCCGCTAAAGGGTTCTCAATACCACTGTTGTCCGCTAAAGGGTTCTCTATAACACTGTTGTCCGCTAAAGGGTTCTCTATACCACTGTTGGCCGCTAAAGGGTTCTCTATACCACTGTTGGCCGCTAAAGGGTTCTCTATACCACTGTTGGCCGCTAAAGGGTTCTCTATACCATTGTTGTCCGCTAAAAGGGTCTCTATACCACTACAGGCCGCTAAAGGGTTCTCTATACCACTGTTGTCCGCTAAAGGGTACTCTATACAACTGTTGGCTTCTAAAGGGTTCTCTATACCACTATTGGCCGCTAAAGGGTTCTCTATACCACAATTGGCCGTTAAAGGGTTCTCTATACCACTATTGGCCGCTAAAGGGTTCTCTATACCACTATTGGCCGCTAAAGGGTTCTCTATACCACTGTTGTGCGCTAAAAGGTTCTCTATACCACTATTGGCCGCTAAAGGGTTCTCTATACCACTATTGGCCGCTAAAGGGTTCTCTATACCACTGTTGTCCGCTAAAGGGTTCTCTATACCACTGTTGTCCGCTAAAGGGTTCTCTATACCATGTTGGCCGCTAAAGGGTTCTCTATACCACTGTTGGCCGCTAAAGGGTTCTCTATACCACTATTGGCCGCTAAAGGGTTCTCTATACCATGGTTGTCCGCTAAAAGGGTCTCTATACCACTACTGGCCGCTAAAGGGTTCTCTATACCACTGTTGTGCGCTAAAAGGTTCTCTATACCACTATTGGCCGCTAAAGGGTTCTCTATACCACTATTGGCCGCTAAAGGGTTCTCTATACCACTGTTGTCCGCTAAAGGGTTCTCTATACCACTGTTGTCCGCTAAAGGGTTCTCTATACCACTGTTGTCCGCTAAAGGGTTCTCTATACCACTATTGGCCGCTAAAGGGTTCTCTATACCACTGTTGTCCGCTAAAGGGTTCTCTATAACACTGTTGGCCGCTAAAGGGTTCTCTATACCACTGATGTCCGCTAAAGGGTTCTCTATACCACTGTTGGCCGCTAAAGGGTTCTCTATACCACTATTGGCCGCTAAAGGGTGCTCTAAACCACTGTTGTCCGCTAAAGGGTTCTCTATACCACTGTTGTCCGCTAAAGGGTTCTCTATACCACTGTTGGCCGCTAAAGGGTTCTCTATAGCACTGTTGGCCGCTAAAGGGTTCTCTATACCACTATTGGCCGCTAAAGGGTTCTCTATACCACTGTTGTCCGCTAAAAGGTTCTCTATACCACTGTTGTCCGCTAAAGGGTTCTCTATACCACTGTTGTCCACTAAAGGGTTCTCTATACCACTGTTGTCCGCTAAAGGGTTCTCTATACCACTGTTGTCCGCTAAAGGATTCTCTATACCACTGTTGTCCGCTAAAGGGTTCTCTATACCACTGTTGTCCGCTAAAGGGTTCTCTATACCACTGTTGTCCGCTAAAGGGTTCTCTATAATACTATTGGCCGCTAAAGGGTTCTCTATACCACTGTTGTCCGCTAAAGGGTTCTCTATACCACTATTGGCCGCTAAAGGGTTCTCTATACCACTGTTGTCCGCTAAAGGGTTCTCTATACCACTGTTGTCCGCTAAAGGGTTCTCTATACCACTGTTGGCCGCTAAAGGGTTCTCTATACCACTGTTGGCCGCTAAAGGGTTCTCTATACCACTGTTGGCCGCTAAAGTGTTCTCTATACCACTGTTGGCCGCTAAAGGGTTCTCTATACCACTGTTGACCGCTAAAGGGTTCTCTATACCACTGTTGTCCGCTAAAAGGTTCTGTATACCACTGTTGTCCGCTAAAAGGTTCTCTATACCACTATTGGCCGCTAAAGGGTTCTCTATACCACTGTTGTCCGCTAAAGGGTTCTCTATACCACTGTTGGCCGCTAAAGGGTTCTCTATACCACTGTTGGCCGCTAAAGGGTTCTCTATACCATTGTTGTCCGCTAAAAGGGTCTCTATACCACTACTGGCCGCTAAAGGGTTCTCTATACCACTGTTGTGCGCTAAAAGGTTCTCTATACCACTATTGGCCGCTAAAGGGTTCTCTATACCACTATTGGCCGCTAAAGGGTTCTCTATACCACTGTTGTCCGCTAAAGGGTTCTCTATACCACTGTTGTCCGCTAAAGGGTTCTCTATACCACTGTTGTCCGCTAAAGGGTTCTCTATACCACTATTGGCCGCTAAAGGGTTCTCTATACCACTGTTGTCCGCTAAAGGGTTCTCTATAACACTGTTGGCCGCTAAAGGGTTCTCTATACCACTGATGTCCGCTAAAGGGTTCTCTATACCACTGTTGGCCGCTAAAGGGTTCTCTATACCACTATTGGCCGCTAAAGTGTGCTCTAAACCACTGTTGTCCGCTAAAGGGTTCTCTATACCACTGTTGTCCGCTAAAGGGTTCTCTATACCACTGTTGGCCGCTAAAGGGTTCTCTATAGCACTGTTGGCCGCTAAAGGGTTCTCTATACCACTATTGGCCGCTAAAGGGTTCTCTATACCACTGTTGTCCGCTAAAAGGTTCTCTATACCACTGTTGTCCGCTAAAGGGTTCTCTATACCACTGTTGTCCACTAAAGGGTTCTCTATACCACTGTTGTCCGCTAAAGGGTTCTCTATACCACTGTTGTCCGCTAAAGGATTCTCTATACCACTGTTGTCCGCTAAAGGGTTCTCTATACCACTGTTGTCCGCTAAAGGGTTCTCTATACCACTGTTGTCCGCTAAAGGGTTCTCTATAATACTATTGGCCGCTAAAGGGTTCTCTATACCACTGTTGTCCGCTAAAGGGTTCTCTATACCACTATTGGCCGCTAAAGGGTTCTCTATACCACTGTTGTCCGCTAAAGGGTTCTCTATACCACTGTTGTCCGCTAAAGGGTTCTCTATACCACTGTTGGGCGCTAAAGGGTTCTCTATACCACTGTTGGCCGCTAAAGGGTTCTCTATACCACTGTTGGCCGCTAAAGTGTTCTCTATACCACTGTTGGCCGCTAAAGGGTTCTCTATACCACTGTTGACCGCTAAAGGGTTCTCTATACCACTGTTGTCCGCTAAAAGGTTCTGTATACCACTGTTGTCCGCTAAAAGGTTCTCTATACCACTATTGGCCGCTAAAGGGTTCTCTATACCACTGTTGTCCGCTAAAGGGTTCTCTATACCACTGTTGGCCGCTAAAGGGTTCTCTATACCACTATTGGCGGCTAAAGGGTTCTCTATACCATTGTTGGCCGCTAAAGGGTTCTCTATACCACTGTTGGTCGCTAAAGGGTTCTCTATACCACTATTGGCCGCTAAAGGGTTCTCTATACCACTGTTGTCCGCTAAAGGGTTCTCTATACAACTGTTGTCCGCTAAAGGGTTCTCTATACCACTGTTGGCCGCTAAAGTGTTGTCTATACCACTGTTGTCCGCTAAAAGGTTCTCTATACCACTGTTGTCCGCTAAAGGGTTCTCTATACCACTGTTGTCCGCTAAAGGGTTCTCTATAAAACTGTTGTCCGCTAAAGGGTTCTCTACACCACTGTTAGCCGCTAAAGGGTTCTCTATACCACTGTTGGCCGCTAAAGGGTTCTCAATACCACTGTTGTCCGCTAAAGGGTTCTCTATAACACTGTTGTCCGCTAAAGGGTTCTCTATACCACTGTTGGCCGCTAAAGGGTTCTCTATACCACTGTTGGCCGCTAAAGGTTCTCTATACCACTGTTGGCCGCTAAAGGGTTCTCTATACCATTGTTGTCCGCTAAAAGGGTCTCTATACCACTATTAGCCGCTAAAGGGTTCTCTAAACCACTGTTGTCCGCTAAAGGGTTCTCTATACCACTGTTGGCTTCTAAAGGGTTCTCTAGACCACTATTGGCCTCTAAAGAGTTCTCTATAACACTATTGGCCGCTAAAGGGTTCTCTATACCACTGTTTTCCGCTAAAGGGTTCTCTATACCCCTGTTGTCCGCTAAAGGGTTCTCTATACCACTGTTGTCCGCTAAAGGGTTCTCTATACCACTATTGGCCGCTAAAGGGTTCTCTATAAAACTATTGGCCGCTAAAGGGTTCTCTATAGCACTGTTGTCCGCTAAAGGGTTCTCTATACCATGTTGGCCGCTAAAGGGTTCTCTATACCACTATTGGCCGCTAAAGGGTTCTCTATACCACTGTTGTCCGCTAAAGGGTTCTCTATACCACTGTTGTCCGCTAAAGGGTTCTCTATACCACTGTTGTCCGCTAAAGGGTTCTCTATACCACTATTGGCCGCTAAAGGGTTCTTTATACCACTGTTGTCCGCTAAAGGGTTCTCTATACCACTGTTGTCCCCTAAATGGTTCTCTATACCACTGTTGTCCGCTAAAGGGTTCTCTATACCACTGTTGTCCGCTAAAGGGTTCTCTATACCACTGTTGTCCGCTAAATGGTTCTCTATACCACTGTTGTCCGCTAAAGGGTTCTCTATACCACTATTGGCCGCTAAAGGGTTCTCTATACCACTGTTCTCAGCTAAAGGGTTCTCTATACCACTATTGGCCGCTAAAGGGTTCTCTATACCACTATTGGCCGCTAAAGGGTTCTCTATACCACTGTTGTCCGCTAAAGGGTTCTCTATACCACTATTGGCCGCTAAAGGGTTCTCTATACCACTGTTGTCCGCTAAAGGGTTCTCTATACCACTGTTGTCCGCTAAAGGGTTCTCTATACCACTATTGGCCGCTAAAGGGTTCTCTATACCACTGTTGTCCGCTAAAGGGTTCCTATACCACTGTTGTCCGCTAATGCTTTCTCTATACCACTGTTGGCCGCTAAAGGGTTCTCTATACCACTGTTGGCCGCTAAAGGGTTCTCTATACCACTATTGGCCGCTAAAGGGTTCTCTATACCACTATTGGCCGCTAAAGGGTTCTCTATACCACCGTTGTTAGCTAAAGGGTTCTCTATACCACTATTGGCCTCTAAAGGGTTCTCTATACCACTGTTGTCCGCTAAAGGGTTCTCTATACCACTATTGGCCGCTAAAGGGTTCTCTATACCACTGTTGTCCGCTACAGAGTTCTCTATACCACTGTTGGCCGATAAAGGGTTCTCTATACCACTGTTGTCCGCTAAAGGGTTCTCTATACCACTATTGGCCGCTAAAGTGTCCTCTATACCACTATTGGCCGCTAAAGGATTCTCTATACCACTATTGGCCGCTAAAGGGTTCTCTATACCACTATTGGCCGCTAAAGGGTTCTCTATACCATTGTTGTCCGCTAAAGGGTTCTCTATACCACTGTTGTCCGCTAAAGGGTTCTCTATACCACTATTGGCCGCTAAAGGGTTCTCTATACCACTATTGGCCGCTAAAGGGTTCTCTATACCACTGTTGTCCGCTAAAGGGTTCTCTATACCACTGTTGTCCGCTAAAGGGTTCTCTATACCACTGTTGTCCGCTAAAGGGTTCTCTATACCACTGTTGTCCGCTAAAGGGTTCTCTATACCACTATTGGCCGCTAAAGGGTTCTCTATACCACTGTTGTCCGCTAAAGGGTTCTCTATACCACTGTTGTCCGCTAAATGGTTCTCTATACCACTGTTGTCCGCTAAAGGGTTCTCTATACCACTATTGGCCGCTAAAGGGTTCTCTATACCACTATTGGCCGCTAAAGGTTTCTCTATACCACTGTTGTCCGCTAAAGGGTTCTCTATACCACTATTGGCCGCTAAAGGGTTCTCTATACCACTATTGGCCGCTAAAGGGTTCTCTATACCACTGTTGTCAGCTAAAGGGTTCTCTATACCACTGTTGTCCGCTAAAGGGTTCTCTATACCATGTTGGCCGCTAAAGGTTTCTCTATACCACTATTGGCCGCTAAAGGGTTCTCAATACCACTATTTGCCGCTAAAGGGTTGTCTATAACACTATTGCCTACTAAAGGGTTCTCTATACCACTATTGGCCACTAAATGGTTCTCTATACCACTGTTGTCCGCTAAAGGGTTCTCTATACCACTGTTGGCCGCTAAAGGGTTCTCTATACCACTATTGGCCGCTAAAGCGTTCTCTATACCACTATTGGCCGCTAAAGGGTTCTCTATACCACTGTTGTCCGCTTAAGGCTTCTCTGTACCACTATTGGCCGCTAAAGGGTTCTCTATACCACTGTTGTCCGCTAAAGTTTTCTCTATACCACTATTGGCCGCTAAAGGGTTCTCTATACCACTGTTGTCCGCTAAAGGGTTCTCTATACCACAGTTGTCCGCTAAAGGGTTCTCTATACCACTGTTGTCCGTTAAAGGGTTCTCTATACCACTATTGGCCGCTAAAGCGTTCTCTATACCACTATTGGCCGCTAAAGCGTTCTGTATACCACTATTGGCCGCTAAAGGGTTCTCTATACCACTGTTGTCCGCTAAAGGCTTCTCTATACCACTATTGGCCGCTAAAGGGTTCTCTATACCACTGTTGTCCGCTAAAGGGTTCTCTCTACCACTATTGGCCGCTAAAGCGTTCTCTATACTACTATTGGCCGCTAAAGGGTTCTCTATACCACTATTGGCCGCTAAAGGGTTCTCTATGCCACTATTGGCCGCTAAAATGTTCTCTATACCACTATTGGCCGCTAAAGGGTTCTCTATACCACTGTTCTCCGCTAAAAGGTTCTCTATACCACTATTGGCCGTTAAAGGGTTCTCTATACCACTATTGGACGCTAAAGGGTTCTCTATACCACTGTTGTCCGCTGAAGGGTTCTCTATACCACTATTGGCCGCTAAAGGGTTCTCTATACCACTGTTGTCCGCTAAAATGTTCTCTATACCACTGTTGTCCGCTAAAGGGTTCTCTATACCACTGTTGTCCGCTAAAGGGTTCTCTATAAAACTGTTGTCCGCTAAAGGGTTCTCTATACCACTGTTAGCCGCTAAAGGGTTCTCTATACCACTGTTGGCCGCTAAAGGGTTCTCAATACCACTGTTGTCCGCTAAAGGGTTCTCTATAACACTGTTGTCCGCTAAAGGGTTCTCTATACCACTGTTGGCCGCTAAAGGGTTCTCTATACCACTGTTGGCCGCTAAAGGTTCTCTATACCACTGTTGGCCGCTAAAGGGTTCTCTATACCATTGTTGTCCGCTAAAAGGGTCTCTGTACCACTATTGGCCGCTAAAGGGTTCTCTAAACCACTGTTGTCCGCTAAAGGGTTCTCTATACCACTGTTGGCTTCTAAAGGGTTCTCTATACCACTATTGGCCGCTAAAGGGTTCTCTATACCACTGTTGTCCGCTAAAGGGTTCTCTATACCACTGTTGGCCGCTAAAGGGTTCTCTATACCACTGTCGTCCGCTAAAGGGTTCTCTATACCACCATTGGCCGCTAAAGGGTTCTCTATACCACTGGTGTCCGCTAAAAGGTTCTCTATACTACTATTGGCCGTTAAAGGGTTCTCTATACCACTATTGGCCGCTAAAGGGTTCTCTATACCACTATTGGCCGCTAAAGGGTTCTCTATACCACTGTTGTCCGCTAAAAGGTTCTCTATACCACTATTGGCCGCTAAAGGGTTCTCTATACCACTATTCGCCGCTAAAGGGTTCTCTATACCACTGTTGTCCGCTAAAGGGTTCGTCTATACTACTGTTGTGCGCTAAAGGGTTCTCTATACCACTATTGGCCGCTAAAGGGTTCTCTATACCACTGTTGTCCGCTAAAATGTTCTCTATACCACTGTTGTCCGCTAAAGGGTTCTCTATACCACTATTGGCCGCTAAAGGGTTCTCTATACCACTGTTGTCCGCTAACAGGTTCTCTAGACCACTATTGGCCGCTAAAGGGTTCTCTATACCACTGTTGGCCTCTAAAGAGTTCTCTATAACACTATTGGCCGCTAAAGGGTTCTCTATACCACTGTTTTCCGCTAAAGGGTTCTCTATACCCCTGTTGTCCGCTAAAGGGTTCTCTATACCACTGTTGTCCGCTAAAGGGTTCTCTATACCACTATTGGCCGCTAAAGGGTTCTCTATAAAACTATTGGCCGCTAAAGGGTTCTCTATAGCACTGTTGTCCGCTAAAGGGTTCTCTATACCATGTTGGCCGCTAAAGGGTTCTCTATACCACTATTGGCCGCTAAAGGGTTCTCTATACCACTGTTGTCCGCTAAAGGGTTCTCTATACCACTGTTGTCCGCTAAAGGGTTCTCTATACCACTGTTGTCCGCTAAAGGGTTCTCTATACCACTATTGGCCGCTAAAGGGTTCTTTATACCACTGTTGTCCGCTAAAGGGTTCTCTATACCACTGTTGTCCCCTAAATGGTTCTCTATACCACTGTTGTCCGCTAAAGGGTTCTCTATACCACTGTTGTCCGCTAAAGGGTTCTCTATACCACTGTTGTCCGCTAAATGGTTCTCTATACCACTGTTGTCCGCTAAAGGGTTCTCTATACCACTATTGGCCGCTAAAGGGTTCTCTATACCACTATTGGCCGCTAAAGGGTTCTCTATACCACTGTTCTCAGCTAAAGGGTTCTCTATACCACTATTGGCCGCTAAAGGGTTCTCTATACCACTATTGGCCGCTAAAGGGTTCTCTATACCACTGTTGTCCGCTAAAGGGTTCTCTATACCACTATTGGCCGCTAAAGGGTTCTCTATACCACTGTTGTCCGCTAAAGGGTTCTCTATACCACTGTTGTCCGCTAAAGGGTTCTCTATACCACTATTGGCCGCTAAAGGGTTCTCTATACCACTGTTGTCCGCTAAAGGGTTCCTATACCACTGTTGTCCGCTAATGCTTTCTCTATACCACTGTTGGCCGCTAAAGGGTTCTCTATACCACTGTTGGCCGCTAAAGGGTTCTCTATACCACTATTGGCCGCTAAAGGGTTCTCTATACCACTATTGGCCGCTAAAGGGTTCTCTATACCACCGTTGTTAGCTAAAGGGTTCTCTATACCACTATTGGCCTCTAAAGGGTTCTCTATACCACTGTTGTCCGCTAAAGGGTTCTCTATACCACTATTGGCCGCTAAAGGGTTCTCTATACCACTGTTGTCCGCTACAGAGTTCTCTATACCACTGTTGGCCGATAAAGGGTTCTCTATACCACTGTTGTCCGCTAAAGGGTTCTCTATACCACTATTGGCCGCTAAAGTGTCCTCTATACCACTATTGGCCGCTAAAGGGTTCTCTATACCACTATTGGCCGCTAAAGGGTTCTCTATACCACTATTGGCCGCTAAAGGGTTCTCTATACCACTGTTGTCCGCTAAAGGGTTCTCTATACCACTGTTGTCCGCTAAAGGGTTCTCTATACCACTATTGGCCGCTAAAGGGTTCTCTATACCACTGTTGTCCGCTAAAGGGTTCCTATACCACTGTTGTCCGCTAATGCTTTCTCTATACCACTGTTGGCCGCTAAAGGGTTCTCTATACCACTGTTGGCCGCTAAAGGGTTCTCTATACCACTATTGGCCGCTAAAGGGTTCTCTATACCACCGTTGTTAGCTAAAGGGTTCTCTATACCACTATTGGCCTCTAAAGGGTTCTCTATACCACTGTTGTCCGCTAAAGGGTTCTCTATACCACTATTGGCCGCTAAAGGGTTCTCTATACCACTGTTGTCCGCTACAGAGTTCTCTATACCACTGTTGGCCGATAAAGGGTTCTCTATACCACTGTTGTCCGCTAAAGGGTTCTCTATACCACTATTGGCCGCTAAAGTGTCCTCTATACCACTATTGGCCGCTAAAGGGTTCTCTATACCACTATTGGCCGCTAAAGGGTTCTCTATACCACTATTGGCCGCTAAAGGGTTCTCTATACCATTGTTGTCCGCTAAAGGGTTCTCTATACCACTGTTGTCCGCTAAAGGGTTCTCTATACCACTATTGGCCGCTAAAGGGTTCTCTATACCACTATTGGCCGCTAAAGGGTTCTCTATACCACTGTTGTCCGCTAAAGGGTTCTCTATACCACTGTTGTCCGCTAAAGGGTTCTCTATACCACTGTTGTCCGCTAAAGGGTTCTCTATACCACTGTTGTCCGCTAAAGGGTTCTCTATACCACTATTGGCCGCTAAAGGGTTCTCTATACCACTGTTGTCCGCTAAAGGGTTCTCTATACCACTGTTGTCCGCTAAATGGTTCTCTATACCACTGTTGTCCGCTAAAGGGTTCTCTATACCACTATTGGCCGCTAAAGGGTTCTCTATACCACTATTGGCCGCTAAAGGTTTCTCTATACCACTGTTGTCCGCTAAAGGGTTCTCTATACCACTATTGGCCGCTAAAGGGTTCTCTATACCACTGTTGTCCGCTAAAGGGTTCTCTATACCACTGTTGTCCGCTAAATGGTTCTCTATACCACTGTTGTCCGCTAAAGGGTTCTCTATACCACTATTGGCCGCTAAAGGGTTCTCTATACCACTATTGGCCGCTAAAGGTTTCTCTATACCACTGTTGTCCGCTAAAGGGTTCTCTATACCACTATTGGCCGCTAAAGGGTTCTCTATACCACTATTGGCCGCTAAAGGGTTCTCTATACCACTGTTGTCCGCTAAAGGGTTCTCTATACCACTGTTGTCCGCTAAAGGGTTTTCTATACCATGTTGGCCGCTAAAGGGTTCTCTATACCACTATTGGCCGCTAAAGGGTTCTCAATACCACTATTTGCCGCTAAAGGGTTGTCTATAACACTATTGACTACTAAAGGGTTCTCTATACCACTATTGGCCGCTAAAGGGTTCTCTATACCACTATTGGCCGCTAAAGGGTTCTCTATACCACTATTGGCCCCTAAAGGGTTCTCTATAACACTATTGAGCGCTAAAGGGTTCTCTATAGCACTATTGGCCGCTAAACGGTTCTCTATACCACTGTTGTCCGCTAAAGGGTTCTCTATACCACTGTTGGCCGCTAAAGGGTTCTCTATACCACTGTTGTCCGCTAAAGGCTTCTCTATACCACTATTGGCCGCTAAAGGGTTCTCTATACCACTGTTGTCCGCTAAAGGGTTCTCTATACCACTATTGGCCGCTAAAGGGTTCTCTACACCACTGTTGTCCGCTAAAGGGTTCTCTATACCACTATTGGCCGCTAAAGGGTTCCCTATACCACTGTTGTCCGGTAAAGGGTTCTCTATACCACTGTTGGCCGCTAAAGGGTTCTCTATACCACTATTGGCCGCTAAAGCGTTCTCTATACCACTATTGGCCGCTAAAGGGTTCTCTATACCACTGTTGTCCGCTTAAGGCTTCTCTATACCACTATTGGCCGCTAAAGGGTTCTCTATACCACTGTTGTCCGCTAAAGGGTTCTCTATACCACTATTGGCCGCTAAAGGGTTCTCTATACCACTGTTGTCCGCTAAAGGGTTCTCTATACCACAGTTGTCCGCTAAAGGGTTCTCTATACCACTGTTGTCCTCTAAAGGGTTCTCTATACCACTATTGGCCGCTAAAGCGTTCTCTATACCACTATTGGCCGCTAAAGCGTTCTGTATACCACTATTGGCCGCTAAAGGGTTCTCTATACCACTGTTGTCCGCTAAAGGCTTCTCTATACCACTATTGGCCGCTAAAGGGTTCTCTATACCACTGTTGTCCGCTAAAGGGTTCTCTATACCACTATTGGCCGCTAAAGCGTTCTCTATACTACTATTGGCCGCTAAAGGGTTCTCTATACCACTATTGGCCGCTAAAGGGTTCTCTATGCCACTATTGGCCGCTAAAATGTTCTCTATACCACTATTGGCCGCTAAAGGGTTCTCTATACCACTGTTCTCCGCTAAAAGGTTCTCTATACCACTATTGGCCGTTAAAGGGTTCTCTATACCACTATTGGACGCTAAAGGGTTCTCTATACCACTGTTGTCCGCTGAAGTGTTCTCTATACCACTATTGGCCGCTAAAGGGTTCTCTATACCACTGTTGTCCGCTAAAGGGTTCTCTATACCACTATTGGCCGCTAAAGGGTACTCTATACCACTGTTGTCCGCTAAAGGGTTCTATATACCACTATTGGCCGCTAAAGGGTTCTCTATACCACTGTTGTCCGCTAAAGGGTTCTCTATACCACTATTGGGCGCTAAAGGGTTCTCTATACCACTGTTGTCCGATAAAGGGTTCTCTATACCACTGTTGACCGCTAAAGGGTTCTCTATACCACTATTGGCCGCTAAAGGGTTCTCTATACCACTGTTGTCCGCTAAAGGGTTCTCTATACCACTATTGGCCGCTAAAGGGTTCTCTATACCACTATTGGCCGCTAAAAGGTTCTCTATACCAATGTTGTCCGCTAAAGGGTTCTCTATACCACTATTGGCCGCTAAAGGGTTCTCTATACCACTGTTGTCCGCTAAAGGGTTCTCTATACCACTGTTGTCCGCTAAAGGGTTCTCTATACCACTATTGGCCGCTAAAGGGTTCTCTATACCACTGTTGTCCGCTAAAAGGTTCTCTATACCACTGTTGTCCGCTAAAGGGTTCTCTATACCACTGTTGTCCGCTAAAAGGTTCTCTATTCCACTGTTGTCCGCTAAAGGTTTCTCTATACCACTGTCGTCCGCTAAAGGGTTCTCTATACCACTATTGTCCGCTAAAGGGTTCTCTATACCACTGTTGTCCGCTAAAGGGTTCTCTATACCACTATTGTCCGCTAAAGGGTACTCTATACCACTGTTATCCGCTAAAGTGTTCTCTATACCACTGTTGTCCGCTAAAATGTTCTCTATACCACTGTTGTCCGCTAAAAGTTTCTCTATACCACTGTTGTCCGCTAAAGGGTTCTCTATAACACTGTTGTCCGCTAAAGGGTTCTCTATACCACTATTGGCCGCTAAAGGGTTCTCTATACCACTGTTGGCCGCTAAAGGTTTCTCTATACCACAGTTGTCCGCTAAAGGGTTCTCTATACCACTGTTGTCCGCTAAAGGGTTCTCTATAACACTATTGGCCGCTAAAGGGTTCTCTATACCACTGTTGTCCGCTAAAGGGTTCTCTACACCACTGTTGGCCGCTAAAGGGTTCTCTATACCACTGTTGGCGCTAAAGGGTTCTCTATACCACTGTTGGCCGCTAAAGGGTTCTCTATACCACTGTTGTCCGCTAAAAGGTTCTCTATACCACTATTGGCCGCTAAAGGGTTCTCTATACCACTGTTGTCCGCTAAAGGGTTCTCTATACCACTGTTGTCCGCTAAAGGGTTCTCTATACCACTGTTGGCCGCTAAAGGGTTCTCTATACCACTGTTGGCCGCTAAAGGGTTCTCTATACCACTGTTGTCCGCTAAAAGGTTCTCTATACCACTATTGGCCGCTAAAGGGTTCTCTATACCACTGTTGGCCGCTAAAGGGTTCTCTATGCCACTGTTGTCCGCTAAAGGGTTCTCTATGCCACTATTGGCCGCTAAAGGGTTCTCTATACCACTGTTGTCCGCTAAAAGGTTCTCTATAGCACTATTGGCCGCTAAAGGGTTCTCTATACCACTATTGGCCGCTAAAGGGTTCTCTATACCACTATTGGCCGCTAAAGGGTTCTCTATACCACTGTTGTCCGCTAAAGGGTTCTCTATACCACTGTTGTCCGTTAAAGGGTTCTCTATACCACTATTGGCCGCTAAAGGGTTCTCTATACCACTGTTGTTCGCTAAAAGGTTCTCTATACCACTGTTGTCCGCTAAAGGGTTCTCTATACCACTATTGGCCGCTAAAGGGTTCTCTATAACACTCTTGGCCGCTAAAGGGTTCTCTATACCACTGTTGTCCGCTAAAGGGTTCTCTATACCACTATTGGTCGCTAAAGGGTTCTCTATAACACTATTGGCCGCTAAAGGGTTCTCTATACCACTGTTGTCCGCTAAAGGGTTCTCTATACCACTGTTGTCCGCTAAAGGGTTCTCTATACCACTGTTGTCCGCTAAAGGGTTCTCTATACCACTATTGGCCGCTAAAGCGTTCTCTATAACACTATTGGCCGCTAAAGGGTTCTCTATACCACTGTTGTCCGCTAAAGGGTTCTCTATACCACTATTGGCCGCTAAAGGGTTCTCTATACCACTATTGGCCGCTAAAGGGTTCTCTATACAACTGTTGTCCGCTAAAGGCTTCTCTATACCACTGTTGTCCGCTAAAGGGTTCTCTATACCATGTTGGCCGCTAAAGGGTTCTCTATACCATTATTGGCCGCTAAAGGGTTCTCTATACCACTGTTGGCCGCTAAAGGGTTCTCTATACCACTGTTGTCCGCTAAAGGGTTCTCTATACCACTGTTGGCCGCTAAAGGGTTCTCTATACCACTGTTGGCCGCTAAAGGGTTCTCTAGACCACTATTGGCCGCTAAAGGGTTCTCTATACCACTATTGGCCGCTAAAGGGTTCTCTATACCACTATTGGCCGCTAAAGGGTTCTCTATACCACTGTTGTCCGCTAAAGGGTTCTCTATACCACTATTGGCCGCTAAAGGGTTCTCTATACCACTGTTGTCCGCTAAAGGGTTCTCTATACCACTATTGGCCGCTAAAGGGTTCTCTATACCACTATTGGCCGCTAAAGGGTTCTCTATACCACTATTGGCCGCCAAAGGGTTCTCTATACCACTGTTGTACGCTAAAGGGTTCTCTATACCACTGTTGTCCGCTAAATGGTTCTCTATACCACTGTTGTCCGCTAAAGGGTTCTCTATACCACTATTGTCCGCTAAAGGGTTCTCTATACCACTGTTGTCCGCTAAAGGGTTCTCTATACCACTGTTGTCCGCTAAAGGGTTCTCTATACCACTATTGGCCGCTAAAGGGTTCTCTATACCACTGTTGTCCGCTAAAGGGTTCTCTATACCACTATTGTCCGCTAAAGGGTTCTCTATACCACTGTTGTCCGCTAAAGGGTTCTCTATACCACTGTTGTCCGCTAAAGGGTTCTCTATACCACTGTTGTCCGCTAAAGGGTTCTCTATACCACTATTGGCCGCCAAAGGGTTCTCTATACCACTGTTGTACGCTAAAGGGTTCTCTATACCACTGTTGTCCGCTAAAGGGTTCTCTATACCACTGTTGGCCGCTAAAGGGTTCTCTATACCACTATTGGCCGCTAAAGGGTTCTCTATACCACTATTGGCCGCTAAAGGGTTCTCTATACCACTATTGGCCGCTAAAGGGTTCTCTATAACACTATTGGCCGCTAAAGGGTTCTCTATACCACTGTTGTCCGCTAAAGGGTTCTCTATACCACTATTGGCCGCTAAAGGGTTCTCTATACCACTATTGGCCGCTAAAGGGTTCTCTATACCACTGTTGTCGGCTAAAGGGTTCTCTATACCACTGTTGTCCGCTAAAGGGTTCTCTATACCACTGTTGTCCGCTAAAGGGTTCTCTATACCACTATTGGCCGCTAAAGGGTTCTCTATACCACTATTGGCCGCTAAAGGGTTCTCTATACCACTGTTGTCCGCTAAAGGGTTCTCTATACCACTTTTGGCCGCTAAAGGGTTCTCTATACCACTGTTGGCCGCTAAAGGTTTCTCTATACCACTATTGGCCACTAAAGGGTTCTCTCTAAAAATGAAAGGCAGGCTGTATGATGTCCGCATATGAACAGCAATGTTACATGGCAGTGAGACCTGGGCATTGTGTGCAGAGGATATACGCAGACTGGAGAGGAACGAAGCTTGCGTGCTCCGTTGGATGTGTAATAGTAATATACGTGAACTGCAAAGCATAAAGGAACTAAGGGAGAAATTAGGAATAAGAGGGATCAGATGTTGTTTACTCAAGAGAAGACTACGTTGGTACGGTCACGTGATGCGCATGAAAGACAACAGCTGTATAAAAAAGTGCAGGGCGATAAAAATAGACGGTAGCCACGAAGTAGGCAAACCCAGAAAAACCTGGGACGACTTGATAAATTCCAACCTCACACACTTACACCTCTCCAAGACAATGTCACTGGACCGAGATCTTTGGCGCTACACAGTAATAGAGAAGACCCGCCTTACCTAAGTAGAAAGTGAAACCTACTACAGTCTGTAGGCACCTCTAACAAAATACACCCCCGTCCCACTACCCCCACCTCCTTAAATGTGAAGTTATGTTGGTACCACAACATCCACTCCGAAACAAATGAGGTCGTGTAGGTGTCACGACAAAAAAACACACAGTCCACACTGTAATGTGGCCGTGTAGGTAATACGGTAAAAACCTCCCAGTCCACACTGTAAACGTGGTTGGTGTTAGGAAGGGCATCCAGCCGTAAAAAACCCGCCAGACAGTCCTATACAAGCAGGACAACAAATCTTGCCTCAAGTGGGAAAACTCCCGTCTAAACCCATGCAAGCGTGGAAGATGGATGTTAAACGATGATGATGATGATTATGATGATGATGATGTGAGTGTGTGTATAGAATGTGTATGTATGTATGTATCATCATCATCATCATCATCATCATCATCGTTTAACGTCCATCTTCCACGCTAGCATGGGTTAGACGGTTTTGTTCCATTTGATGCGGGAATGGTCTGGAGACCATCTCTCGCTCGCACGGAAGCGTCAGTGGCAGGTTTTTTACAGCTGGATGCCCTTCCTAACACCAACCACATTTACAGTGTGGACTGGGAGCCTTTTCATTTGAACGACCACCTTACAGAGTGGACTGTTGTGTCATCGACACAGTGGACGGAACGGGAGAGGGAGGGTGGGGTTGGGTGTGCCGGTGAGGTGTACATTGAGTTAAGAGGTGCCTACTTACTGTAGGTTTGTATGCAATGGTAGTCGGGTCTTCTGTACAACTGTATGGCGCCAAAGGTCTTAATCCGGTGTCATTGTCTTAGAGAGGTGTAGGTGAGCAAGTTTTTATCACCTCGTCCTAGGTTTTTCTTGGTCTACCCACTCCGCAGCTTCCGTCAATTTTCATTGCCCTGCACTTTTTTATACAGGTGCATATAGCTGTTGTCCTTCATATGCATCACATGTCCATACCAATGCAATCTTCTCTCCAGAACACAACATTTGATACCTCTTATGCTTAGTCTCCTTCTTAGTTCGTTTATGCTTCACCTTTCGCGCACATTACTATTACACATCCATCGGATCATGCAAGCTTCATTTCTTTCTAAGCTATGCGGGTCTTCAGCACCCAATGCCCAAGTCTCACTACCATGTAATATCACCGTTTGTATACATGCCTCATACAATCTGCCTTTCATTTTTAGAGAAAAACACCTTGTGGCCAACAGCGGTATTAGCTCTCTGAACTTTTTCCATCCCGTTCTAACTTTGGCCACTATACTTTCAGAGCACCCTCCTCCACTGCTGATTTTGTCACCCAGGTAATGGAAAGTGTCTACTATTTCTATAGCACCATCTGGGCAGTTGAAGGAGATATCATCCAGTTGGTCCTTGCTACTTACTGCACCTGAGCATCAGCCACATATAAAATCTGTACTCTTAGATCCCACTACATCTTTTATGTACCCATAGTTTGCATTTGGGACATTTGGAGTTTCTGCCTACCCCTTTCTTACACACTGAGCATGGCCATTTCCCAGAGGGTACCTGTGCCCTATTCTCCTTTCTACTTACTAGAACCTTAGTCTTAGACAAGTTAACTTTAAGACCTTTAAATTCTAGGCCATGCTTCCATGTTTGGAATCTCTAGTTCAGCCATAGATTCAGCTATGAGAGTTAGATCATCTGTATATAGAGGTTGCCATGGACAGCCAGTCTTAAACTCTTCTGTTATAGCCTGTAAGGCAATAACAAATAGGAGGGGGCTAATGATGGAGCCTTGGTGAAAACCTACTTTTACGCTAAATTCTTCACTATATTCATTGTTTTAATTCTAACTTTGCTGACTGTTCCTCTATACATGGCTCTCACAAGCCACTCATCTACTTCTAGTTTTCTAAGAGCCCACCAGATAATGGAGCAGGAGACTCTGTCAAAGGCTTTCCCTAAGTCAACAAAAGCTAAGTAGAGGGGTTTACTTTTAGCTAGGTACTTCTCCTGTCGTTACCGTACAAGGAAGAGAGCATCTGTGGTATCTTTACCTGGCACAAACTAAAACTGCATTTCATCTAGATGATTTCGGTCTCTAATTAGTTGTGTAATAACTCTTTCATGACCTGGTTAACTAACTTATATTTTCACCAGCTCTGACAGTTGGCAGGTGAACAGTCAGCTGTACTGATGAAGGGTGATACCCAGAAACATTAGTGTCTGCAGTTCTGTTCACATGCCAACACAAGAGCAAGAATGAAGGGTTCATTCTACTGACATGGCTATAAAAATGAGGCTTGTTGCATAATTGCAAACGAATCGAATATTATTGTTAATAGTCGAAAACTCAGATTACATTTATTATATATATATATATATATATATATATATATATAGGGGGGGGGGGGTCAGAAGATCCCGTTAAGGGTGAAAGCAGCGATTCTTTGCTTAAACTTTAATCTGTTATTTTAATAAATAAATAAATATATATATATATATATATATATATATATATATATATATATATATATAGATAGATATACTAGCATTAAAGCCCGGCGTTGCTCGGGGTCATTAAGTTACCAAAGTTAGGTTGCACCACCCATTTTATGGCAGCACTTTTTTGTCTGCCGGGCACTGGGGGAATGAATTGCAGACCTGGGAGCATGAGCTGCGCCAGCAGTGACAATTGTAATTTCGCCTATGGATATTATCTCTGTGCAAAAAAGTGTTGAAATTTATTGTTTCACAGTACTTGCGCAACACGCGCGTAGACGATGCCAGCCGAACAACAGAGCTGCGATGGAGTTGTTCTGCATGGTTGTCTGTGTGTTTTCTAAATTTAAGACAGTAGGGAGAGTTGTGATATGAGGGAGAGTTAGCTGTTGTTTCTAGCAGGTTTAGTGACCTCATAGAGGATATGTGTTTTCTAAATTTAAGACAGTAGGGAGTGATGTGATATGGGGGAGAGTTAGCTGCTGTTTCTAGCAGGTTTAGTGACCTCATAGAAGATATGTTTTCTAAATTTAAGACAGTAGGGAGGGGTGTGATATGGGGGAGAGTTAGCTGCTGTTTCTAGCAGGTTTAGTAACCTCATAGAGGATATGTGTTTTCTAAATTTAAGACAGTAGGGAGTGGTGTGAACGGACAGTATCACCATCAAGCTTGGAAAGAGAAAGTAGCAGAAAGTATGAAGTTGTATAGATTTTGAATGGTAGTAGAAAGAGTTCAGCAGTTTAAATGAGAGAGGTAAATCGTAAAATATTGAGTTTTATCTATTTTTTGCGTAATTGTGGGTGAAATTGAAAAAATTATCTGCGTCAAGACGCAATCGAAACCATTTCGTATACTGGATTGTAAATTTCAATTGAAGAAATTCTATATCGTAGATTTCTATAACGAAGGAGCATGACCACACACTGAGCTTTATAGATTATGATATAAATATATATATTAAAATACAAATATTAATAAAATAGATGTTCTTTTGATCAATTACATTTTATTATACATATTTCGGATGTACAACAGTACGTCCTCATCAGACAAAATATAATGATACATGACATACCCTGAGATGTTAAATGGTTAAGATTTACGTTTGTAGATAAAAGATCAAGGAAAATAGTGCTCGATCTGATGGAAGAGAGCTTAATTAGTATAAACAAAGTTTCATACACTTATCATGTATGTGCTACCATTGGTTTCGGAGACCAATCATGGCCACCACTGTATAATGGAGGAGGCACTTTTAAAGTGGCCCTTCATTCAGGCATGTGGATGAAATAGAACAAAGAAAATAAAATAAAAGTCAGAGACAGGTATATAATTAGTTCCTTTTTTTACGATCATTTCAGAGGGTTGATTGATTGTGGTAAATTGATATATCTACTAGTATAGATTTTGAGATTAGTACAATGCTAGTCGATGTATATGTATCTATACACACACACACACACACACACACACACATATATATATATATCGCCGTTATATGTATATATATATATATATATATATATATATATATATCCATATATATATATATATATGTATATATATATATATACTGTATATATATATATAGAGAGAGAGATTGGTGAAATATATTTTTTATTTGAAGAAATATATACAAAGGAGATTAATCATTTTAAAAAGTATCTATATTTGAAGTTCTAGTTAAACTTTAATTAGTTACCTACCTAGCTATGTGTGCTTACACACTTTACAAATTATTCCCTGAGATTGTTTCATGTGTTTATTTTATATATATATATGTGTGTCAATCTATTTCTAGTTGATATAAAATGCTCGGATCTGTTCATTGGAATCTTTGAGCTTATTCTGCAGTGAATATGGCGCATGTCTCTCAGACATGACAACCTTAATTTAATTTTAAATTAATTGTATACCAACAGCAATGTTACATGGTAGTGAAATCTGGACGCTGTCTGTAGAAGACTTGGGCAGATTAGAAAGAAACGAAGCTTGCATGCTCCGATGGATGTGTAATATACGCGAACGGCAAAGCATAAACGAATTGAGAGAGAGACTGAGCATAAGAGGATTCAAATGCTGTGTGCAGGAGAGGAGGTTACGTTGGTATGGACATGTGATGCGTATGAAGGATGACAGCTGCATAAAAAGGTGCAGAGCACTAGAAGTCGGTGGAAGCTGCGGAGTGGGGAGACCCAAGAAGACCTGGGATGAGGTGATAAAAGCCAATTGCACCTTTCAAGGGCAATGACACACAACCCTGACCTCTGGCGTCACGCAGTAATACAGAAGACCCGACTTCCCACAGGAACAAGCCGAAGCTGAAGCATATAGAAAATATAAACAAAATATTGGAGTTCGATTGACGCAAAATCAGGCGAGTAGCGAACTCTAGACCTACCAGATCGAAGAAACAATTGTCAGCAATGTGAATAAAGCCCTTATTGTATAACGAACCATGTCACTCTTTTTTCTTGAATTATTATTACTCCAAGTATAAACTACATAGAAATCACCACGAACTCGCAGCATCACTATGGAAACGTCTTGTTGAGTCAAACTAAGCCACACGTTAGTACTATCCACTACACGGAGTACTCTAACTGGACTACATCTAAGTGGACTCCCTATAAAGATAACCTGTTATCCTGTATATATATATATATATATATATATATATATATATATATATTAAAATAACAGATTAAAGTTTAATCGCTGCTTTCACCCTTAACGGGATCTTCTGAAACTAAAAAAATCTATCTGTGAACGCAGAAGTAAATATTTCGAAAAACGTTGCAACTGAAGGAAAACAGGACGACGATACTTTGGTTCGTGAAGACGTTCCCTGGCAATGAACGGAAAAAAGCGAAGATAATACGTCATTATGTGGATCGCTGAGAGCAATTACACGCAAAGACAGATTTATGGTATAAATGGAGTCATTAGACTAATATTCTATTTAGGAAACCGAACGATTCTCGGCTTCAAAGTTAAGAATAATTGTTTCTACTTTAGGCACAAAGCCAGCAATACACAGTGCATTACTGGTACTTTATTTTATCGACCCCGTAGGGATTAAAGGCAAAGAAGAATAATGTAAATAAATTAGTAGAACGAAAATGATAGAGGTTATTGAAATCAACAATAATTAAATACAGTATATACATACACAGATCCACGCATGTGTGTATACATATAATTATATAAACGATTATAAATAAACACACATAAATACGCAAATAACGCACACACTCACATACCTACAGGTAAATACACATATGTTCACTAAACGTACGTCAACCAAAACACAAAGTACACATATACACACCTTACATACGTGCAAGCACGCATACACCCACAAACACAAAATACACATATACACATAACCATATACACATGTACCAGTATATATAATATATACACCTATAACATATACAAGCAAATATACGTACGAGAAAGTATACGTACCTTCACAAAACATACGGGTAAGCTATACTTACCTATACAAATAAGTAATGGTATAAACATAAAATATACTTAGCTACCACATCAAGACGTAAATTATCCGCGTATTGTTCGTACTATCCGTTAAGGTTATACAGGAAAGTTGTATGCAATTTATGTTTACAATCCGAAATTGCCTCAGATTTTTTGTTTAAGATATGGTCATTGGCGTAGAGTATTTCCAGGGCTTCAGCGGTGCGAAGATCGCATGGTCTTTTATTTCCGTTATACGATCTAGCCTCAACTAGGATCTCCCAGTGTAAGCTATATTGGGTGTGGTTGTCTTTTAGACTCCAGATATAAGCTGAAAGTGACGTCATATTCCTTCTTAAAGGGTTAAGAAAAGAATGGGCGTGCATGTAAAGACGCTGCTTGAATATATTGGCGGGTAACCCTATGTAGGCCCTACGGGACGTGGGTGCTTCGACCTTACATTTGTAGACTATGTTACTGAAGAGGCATTTCCCGGATAGGGGGCAGTCAACCCGATTCCTACAATTACAGTTAGTACTAGCTACAGGGTTCCACGTGTTCCTACGCCTAGGTAATTTAGCTAAATTTGAAGTAGTGATGTTATGTGCAAGGTTAAGAGTCGTAGAGTAAGATTTTTAATGGTATTTCTATTAAAAATGTTATATTTATGTGCTTCTTAATAAGGGAGAGAAAGATCTTAGCTAACGGTGTGGCCACGTCCATATTATATGGTGGGTTATACCTTATAATGCGTCGGGATCTATTTTTCTTTGGTCTATGCTCATACTTAGTATATGCTACCTTATCGACAAATCCACTGCGAGCAAGAGCTTCATTGTAATATGTGGAATGGTCGGTGAAAATATGCTCGTTTGTAGATAGACGGGAAATCCTCAAAGAAACGTTTCTTACCAAGTTCATGGTTATGCTGGCAGGATGGTTAGAATGCTTACTTATGTAATTAAGCGAATCATTCGGCTTTCTATACGAGTAGTGCAAGCCATTTGACAAATTGAGGGTAACGTCGAGGTAATTAACGACCGAGAGGTTGGCCTCAACCTGTATGGAGAGGTTGAAGCCTTTAAAGAAGGCTGGGAGTTCTTTTCTGAACCTGTCAAAGCGCGTGGACCGCACTTTGTCATGGTCAAAAGACCGTCATCACGGTACAAACCACCGCCCACATTGGAGAATTCTTTCTTGATAGAGAAGAGAAGGAAAAGACCGATAAGATCAGTAACCTCCGCCGAATCGCTGGCGCCCACTCACGTCGAATGTGGTACTATTAGATTTTTTTATCCAAATAGAGACGTCTAAATTAATCACCGACTTACGGGCATTGAGGATGACATCAACTTCGAAATCCTTAACCACCGTGAGCGTTTTAGCGAAATTGATAGCTCTAAGAAGAACCCCTCTATTCGGCTTATTAACCCTACGAAGTCCGATTCAGGTAGACTTAGTAAAAGGATTTTAGATAGAATTATCCCTGAAATTAGAAGCTTGGCCCCTGTTGCACTATGGAACAATTTTTTTGCGGTGATCGATTGGTTCAATCGAGCCCTCTTTGGATTTTAGTGTTCAAATTTATTATTACTATATATATATATATATATATATATATATATATATATATATTTCGTTTCTGAATTTGTTTAGCAAGATTTTTTATCTGAAAACGTGTGTTGAAACTGATATTGTTATATTTTGGGAGGGTCATGTTGCCAATAAGAAACACATGCACCAGTTGCTTTCACTTCAATTTATTATAATGCGTGTGTTTCTTATTGGCAACGTGACCCTCCCAAAGTATAACAATATATATATATATATATATGTGTGTGTGTGTGTGTGTGTGTGTGTATAGATATGTGTGTGTGTGTGTATATATATATTATTATTATTATTATTATTGTTATTATTATTGTCGTGATTATGTTGTTTTTATTTCGTGCAATGGCCATACTCGATAACGAGGGGGAAATCATCATGTATGTATGTATGTATGAATATATATGTATATATATATTTATTTAAAAGCCAGGTGTTTCTATTAAGTTAACCATGGTCTGAGCTAACACTGGCCGTAACCTATTAAAGTTATGAAAGTTACATATATATACTCATATACATACATACATATATATATGTAAGTATGTATGTATGTATACGTACATACATATATGTATACAGACGTACAGTAGTATGTATATATATACATACATGCACACATATATATGCACGTATTGGTTTACCGAACATTTATTATAATGCTCGGTTTGTTTGTTTGTAAACAAACAAACAGCCCGAATTACGCTGTACAGTGTTTAGGTAACCACGTCACCTTTTTGTTCAACACTGACACAGGAACGATGTACTAGTTTCAAGCTTATTAGCTATCGTCAGCATCGTATACCTTCCTGTCAGATGGTTGAACGTCTGAAAGTATATACTTTCCTTATGCATATTAACGGCTGAGCAGCCTAATTTGCATATCGAGTGAGTTCAGTCGGCCGGGCACACCGAAAACGATAAATGGAATAGAATGAAACGAAATTTCATTTCTCACTCTTAGTACGGCACTTACTTAAATGTAAGTATGTATGTATACGTACATACATATATGTATACAGACGTACACTAGTATGTATATATATACATACATGCACACACACACACACACACACACACACACACACACACATATATATATATATATATATATATATATATATATATATATATATATATATATATATATATGCACGTAGGTTTACCGAACATTTATTATAATGCTCGGTTTGTTTGTTTGTAAATAATACCAGGATGTTTTAGAGAGATAATCCCTCTGTTGACAGCAAAAGATTTCTCCGTACATACAGAAGGACAGCTGTATGATGACTGGGTGCAAAGTGTAATGCTGAATGTTAGTGAAACATGGCCAGTGACTGCAGAAGACATGCGTAGACTGGAGATAAATATAGCAACCATAGTTATTGATATGGTATGTATGAGAAATCTTGTAAGAAATCTTGTAAAATCCCATATGATTCAGGTTGAATGATATATAACATTTGTGGTGTAATCTACCCTCGTAATTTTAGACACGGGTTTACTGTGTTTACTTCTACACATATTAATATATATATATATATATATATATATATATATATATATATATATATATATATATATATATAGAATTAGTATATCTACCAACATCTGTATACAGATGCATACCTATGCTAGCAAATATATATGTTTTGTCTTAGTAACTTTGTGGTTCTATGCAAGGGGATGCAGAACAATTATATGAAAGACGTAAATAAGAAAGTTATGAAAATTGACTTACTTACTAAAATTTCACTCCAACTAATTAGTTTCTGTAAGGGGATAAGTATGGTTACGGAGCGTATCCACAGAGAAACCTTACGTCATCAGGGAGTCTATTCTCAGCTAAGCTTCCAGGCAATGCGAGGACACTGGGAACTTATATAAAAATAATTCAGTGTTGAGCAAAACGTGCCGAAATTACTACTATGATTAATAGTAGTGGCTAGGCCCTGTCTTAATAGCACCCACTCCTCACTGATTAACCTCAGTGTCACGTGATTGATTCTTTTGAATTTGCCACTTGACCAAGTAGGCAGTGAATTTTCCAATGTCTTGGAATCTAGTCCCGCTCGCTTTTTTCCATCCACTGAATTATTTTTATATAAGTTCCCAGTGTCCTCGCATTGCCTGGAAGCTTAGCTGAGAATAGACTCCCTGATGACGTAAGGTTTCTCTGTGGATACGCTCCGTAACCATATTTATCCCCTTACAGAAACTAATTAGTTGGAGTGAAATATTAGTAAGTAAGTCAATTTTCATAACTTTCTTATTTACGTCTTTCATATAATTGTTCTGCATCCCCTAGCAATGACTGTCCCTAGCAAGTCTGGTTCGGTTTCAAGACGATCGAGGATGTCCTGGAACACTTGCATGCGTCGACCCTTCTGGTCATCGTTCAGAAGTTTTGGCACCATCTTCGCACAGACTTTCCGCATGTCCAAATCTTCAGTGAGAATCTTCCAGACGCTGTCCCGATTCATACCCAGCTCATTTGCCATCAGTCGAACAGTCAGTCGACGATCGCTACGCACCATCTGCCTGACGCGCTCAACGTTGACCTCAGTTGTTGAGGGCTTTCTGCTCCTGGGGTCATCTTGCACCACTCAAAAACACGTGAGCGTGACATCTTCTCATTTCCATACACTTGCTGCAGCAATCCCAGTGCTTCTGACGGAGTTTTCCCCAACCAGAAACTTCAAGTTTGTTCGTTGCTCTGTGCTCATTGCTTGACGACCTGAAACAGAGGACATGTATATAAAATTATGAAGAAAAAAGTTTTATCGCTGCAGAGAGCTAAGATTACAGTTACATACTCCAGGGGGATTACTTTGAAGGAGAAAACACTTAGTGTAAAGTTTGGGTGATTGAAATAAATCTATTGTGACATCAGTCCTGGAACTTTTCTGACACACCTCGTATATATATATATATATATATATATATATATATATATATATATATATATATATATATATATAAATATATATATATATAAATGAATATATATATATATATATATATATATATATATCAGAGAGGGTGTGGTAAGATACCAGATAGATCATAATGCACCATAGTACTCGATACTTGGGGTAGTAGAATGGGTAATATGAAAAGATTCAGGGCCCCGACGGCTGAGCTCCGGCCGTTTCGACAGCTAGATCCAACCTAAGCCACCAGTATTAGAACAGTGGGAATCTAACTGAACTTATCAAGGGGTACAGTCCATATATGGACATGCAGTCAAAGCAAAAAAAAACAAAAAATCTAAGCAAAAATTCTTAAAAGTTTGTTGTTTTTCTTGTCTTTCTCCGGTAGTGGTCAGAGAGGGGAGTTACCCCAGATCAAATGGCTTGTGTAGTCCTGCTAAATGTCATGTATATAGTTTATTACCTTATTGGCAGCAGGGAGCTAGATAGTATAAAAATTTAATATAATAGTTACACAACGAAAACACAAACAAATATAATATATACAAAGGAAAGGGAAAGGAAAAAAAAGAAAGAGAAAAAATACACAAACACATAATACACACATCTTAGACCACATAGAACAAAATGCAGGCGAAAGAGTAGAAAAGAGCCGCTACCAGAGCAAAAGATAGCAATATAGCGAGGAGCAATGGGAAACCTCTCTAATAATTTTTGAGGCAAGCCAGCACGATCGCAGCATTACCTGGGGTAATGGCGAGGCTGAGGTGCTGGGACAACCAAGTGCCCTCATGAGCATCACCAGTTACCTCTGTTTGGCGAGCCGCCAGTAAAGATAAGAACCTCGCTGTCAGTAGCTCGACTCCCCCAAATGTCTCGAACGCCACAGGCTGGATAATGTAGTTAGCTGACAGATCTCGGTATTTTAGGATTTTGTTCCGTTCAGCTGCGGATGCTGTAGTTCTCGCCTTTACCGCTGCATCCAGAATATGGGAATAAGCAAAAGAGTCACTAACTGTGACGTCCCAGGTAAGGCCCCTGCCTCTTGACCAGGAGCACAGAGTAAGACTGTCCCATTAATTCTGGACAACCCAGATGGGTGAAAAGTTAAGAGGATGTTTGCCCGAGCCAAAGCTCTTAAGTGGTAATAGGACAGTGTGTGTATGTGCGCGCGTGTGAGTTTATCAGCATTCTTAAATTAGAGACGTATATGTGGGTGTGTCACTGTTTTTAACTTAGAGACATATACATGTGTGTATCCTTTTCCTTCCTTTTACACACGCATACATTCACACAAACACACACACATTGTGTGACAGACAGGTGAACAGAAGTCCCTCAAATTTATATTTATGTGAATGGACTTCTACTGAAGCAGTTAGAGAAGTTCAAGTATCTCGGGGCCGTGTTCGCGAGTGATGGAATGCAGGAGGCTGAATTAAGTGCAAGAATTGCAAAAGCTGATGCAGTAATGCGCCAGCCTCAGCATTCAGCAATCAGAAGAAGGAGGGTAGGTGTAAAAGCCAAACTAGCTGTCTTCCAGGTATTCCTGCCAACTCTTACCGAGGATCATGAATCTTGAGTAATGACCAAAAGAATACAATTGCAAGTAAAAGCGGCAGACATAGGGTTCCTCCGAAGGGTCTTTGGAGTAATGTTACTCGATAAAGTGCATAGCTCAGAGACCAGAGAGTCACTCCTGGTAGAGCCACTACTTCTCCAAATTGAGAGATCACAACTCGGATATTATGAACATTTGGTTCATAATATCCGAGTTGTGATCTCAGTAAAGAATCGCTGGACACATTTTATAGGCAAAACCAACCGGCATGAGATCCAGAGGTAGACCCTGAGCAAGATAGTTGGATAACATCCATGAGCTTGGCTGGTCACGCCTTGTGATCCAACTGGATCAATTGGAGATGTTTGCTTCTGACAGACTCGCTGGAAGGAGTGTTTGAGAAGGACTCTGCCCCCATGACCCTCTCAGAAATAAGTGGGCAAAGAAGAAGATATTTTCAATTTACTTTTCAATTTACATATATCTATATGCATATATATTTGCGTATAATACGGAGATTTTTCTGCTAGTATATATAATACATAAGGGGTATTTGAAATCTTTCTAAATCTTGGTTTATCAGGTTTACACGAACATTTAAATTGATTAAATAAATGCATGATCTAAATAATATTGTTGACCTTACATAGAGAGTCTGGTTTTGCAGTTTTTTTCACAAAATCAATGTCCATATCTTTAATGTTGCCTAGCAACCGATATAGTTCTATATGGTTGTTGATCTCTTGTAGTAACAGGATATTACAAAAACCAGTTTTTCTCACTTAATCAACATTTTCTCCAACAGCTGCCTTCTCCCTCACTATATTATATATATACTAGTACATAACCTATTCTTTAAGCTATGGAATAATCCATATATATAAATATATACATATATATGGGCATGGGTAAAGAACCCCTTCAGTCACAAATGATCATGGGATTTATACCTAGAAAGGTCTCCTCCAAGGCACAAGTCCAACCAAGGTTGTTTGTGGAAGACCAGTAGTTGTCCATGCACACCAGTCTCTCCTCTCCACAACACCAATGTTGTCCAAGAGAAAGACAAAGGCTGATACAGCTTGGCACCAGTGACATCACAACTCATTTCTACATCTGAGTAAACTAGAGCAACATGAAATAATGTGTCTTGCTCAAGGACACAACTAATCACATGGTCTGATAATTGAACTCACAACCTTACCATTACAAACCTATCACTCTAACCACTATATACATATATATATGATATTTGTATTAATCTCCCGATTTAATGTTAATATTTGTATTAATTTAATGCTAATATTTGTATTAATCTCCCGAGTCTTACAATTAACCTGTTAATAATTCTATTGACAGATTAATTGCATAAGTTTATTTTAAAAACTACCCGGTCGGGAGCTTATTCGATTTATGCTATTTATGCAATTTTTTGCATGGATTTACACATACTGAATTCATTTGCCAAAATCTGGGGTTTTTCTCCCGTGAGTTACGCATGTGCTTTTACAAAACACTGTGTCATCCACAACACTGGCGCAGAACAAAATACCTGTTGATAACGTGATATTCCTCATTCGATCATTATACCAAAAGCTTATTGTTTTAAGCAGACAGTATTATTGATTTAGGTGTCACAGAAACCCTGTACTGGATTTTACCATCAATTCCAAGGGTCCAGGTTTGCTATATATATATGTATATATATATATATATATATGAATATGTCATTTATTTTGTCTGACCTGTTTAGCTTGACTTGTTTTTTGGCTTAGGTGGTTAATGGCTTCTTGACCACCTTCTCAGTTTGTATGGCCTTTATAACCTATGTTTATTGCTCTGGTCTTTTTTAGCCCATGGACCGCTTGCCAGCATGACTCGGAATTTGCGTTACGTTTCGCTTTTTCTACCCGCCGAAATGCGATTCTCGCTGAATTTATATTTATATATATATATATATATATATATATATATATATATATATATATATATATATATATATATAGATAGATATAGATATATATAGTAATAATAATAAATTTGAAGACTAAAATCCAAAGAGGGCTCGATATTTGCTTAAACTTTAATCTGTTATTTTAATATATATTTATATATATATATATAGGAACCAGTAAGACCCCGACAGCTGAGCTCAAGCCGTTTCGACGGCTAATTCTGGACGGCTAATTCCAGAATTAGCCGTCGAAACGGCTTGAGCTCATCTGTCGGGGTCTTACTGGTTCATGACACTATAGTCCTTGCTGGAATATTGCTCTCCTTCATAGGACAAGCCCTGGCTTGGTTCTTTGAAGTATGTCTTCCTTTGTAATCTTGTTTTTCCAGAGGCACCTTTGTTGGAAAGTATCAAGCTGTTTTTCAGTTGATGAGGATGATGATATATATATGAGTCCCAGGTTCAATCGGGTGTAGACATAGTTAGTAAGGTACCCAATACATTAGTAGAGTGTATACATCAAGTTTAATATATTTCTATATTAAATTTGGGGAATAGGCTACATAGCCGATCCTGGCAAAATAAACAAACATGCCTTTTAAGCTTATTTTACCAGTAGACCCTAAAGGGATGCAACTCTAGTCGGGGTCCTGTAAACTTATATTACCACTAAATAATAAATAGTGTTTTAGAACCCAGGTAGTGACTTTCTGCTAAAATTCTTAATTTCGAAATTATTTGACTTTCTGCGAACTGCTAAAATTCTTAAGCCATGTAACTCAGTAGTTGTGTGTGTATGGAACTCAGTAAAGTGTGTGTGTGTATGTAACTAAAGCATAGTGTGTATGTGCATTATGAATAGATGAAACAAGCAGAATTACAATAAGATGATGACTAAATGATTTTAACTTGTTTTTAACAATTGATGGTGGAAAAGATTTCAAATTGTCTTAACAATTGTCTTAACTTGAACCACAACTGCAATAGTATGGACATATGATGGATATAGAAAAGGATAGTTGTATAAAGAAATGCAGAAAAATCTTAATGGTTTGGACACCTGGAAGAGGCAGACCCAGGAAGACTTGGGATGAGGTTCTGAAGACCAAACTTAAGAAGCTAAAAATTACAACAGAGATGACAAAGGACCACAATACATGGTGACATGCTGCACTAGAGAAAACCTGCCTACTAGCATAAAATGTGATCTGATCCATCCCCATGCTTCCAATTCACTAGTACTCTTTTGTAGCTATCCCCACCATCACTATACACCACATTCATGCCCCCTCTGCTATCACTTTTAGTATCTATTCTCACCTTTCCTATACACCATTTCTAAAATCCCAACACACCAGTGAGGTCACCCCTTCCTTCCTACTCATCATCCTGTCAAATCCCTTCACAATTCTGACACACCCATAACATCATACTTATCTTCCTTCTCTCCTCCATCCTCCCATATGGCAGAGAGGGCTCTTCAGTTGAGATAACGACCACCAACCTCTCTAGTGCTGGTGCCATGAAAATGCACCCAGTACACTCTCTAAAGTCGTAGTGCTGGTTCCATGATAAAATGCATCCAGTACACTCAGTAAAGTAGTAGTGATTGTATCATTATAAAATGCACCAAGTGCCTTTTATAAAGTGGTAGTGTTGGGGCCTTGATAAAATGTACCCAGCCAACTCTGTAAACTGGTAGCGCTGGTGCCATAATAAATGCATCCAGTCCAGGACTTTTCAGATGCATTAAGGTTGGGACAAAAATACACTCAGTACATTCTGTAAGTGGTTGGCATTAGGAAGGACATCCAGTTGTAGAAACCATGTGAAAACTGGAACATGTCTGATAGAAACATGTTTTTCCAGCCCATCTGGGAGGACAGTAATTAAGTATTTTATCACCCACCCAAACCATGTCAACATGGAAGAGCTGCCACTAAAACCTGATATCCAATGATGATGATAATGATAATTGTTTCTACTTTTGGCACAAGGTCACAATTACCCAGTGCATTACTGGTACTTTATTTTATCGACCTCGTAAGGATGAAAGGCAAAGTTAACCGCGGCAGGATTTGAACTCCGAATGGCAAGGGCCGTAACTCTATGTGTCAAAGCATGGCGTCTGACCCTCTACCGATACTGCCACATGTTGACACACAGTACTTCTACATTATAAAATATCAAATTTCAGCTCAAAACTTGATCACACCAGTGATTTATAAATGCAGAAGGCAACATTACATTTCTTGTACAATGTATCCATTATACATCTGTCTAATTGTATATATAATGCATATCCTTCTATCCTTCTATAAAATGTATATAATATCCCTAACAACAAATAATGACGTACACACCTTTGAAACCAGAGATTGAGGACAACTGGGGCATCATGAAAATCGTGAAAATGTTAGTATAATGTATTGGTTTTTATGACATCATCGACTTTATTTCGCTTATTTAAATTTAAATTTACTTGTTGTTTATGAATTATTCAAATATTTTTTTGATGATTTACTTCAGGTTGACATAGTTAAAGGTTGTGTTTTGTGACTGTGTAATTCTATTTGTCACTAGCAGTGGTGCCCGGTGTTGCACAGGATAAAGTATTTTGGAACGCGGGCTGCCAACAGACCTAATCGTGGAAAAACTGCATACCTGGACAATCATCATCATCATCATCATCATCATCATTTTACGTTCACTTTTCCCTGCTTGCAAGGGTGGGACAGGAACTGATTCTGGCTTGATTTCTACAGCTGGATGCCCTTCCTAACACCAACCTCCTTTACAATATGTAAAGAAAATAAACCAAATACTCTGATGGCTGGATAATCTTTAAGATTTTCTTCGATGAAGAAGGAAAAATGCAGGTTTTCAGCTAATGCTGGGATCAAGAAAATGAATTTTTTTATGTGCATAATATGCCTTGAAATTTCGGGAAAATCAGCTAGACTCAAAAAAGCCCTAAAAAGCTGAAAAAATGAAGTTTTTCACCTAATGCGGGCCCTAGGCCATAAAAAAGTTGGATTTTTTTTTGCTCACGGTATGAAGAAGAGACTGACTAATACATAGTTACAATTTCAAGGAAATTGCTCTGACATAACACCTAAAAAAAAACCTAAAAAGCTGAAAAAAACGCAGTTTTTCACCTAATGTGGGCCCTAGGGGTCAAAAAGTTGAATTTTTTATGTGCATAACGCTCCCTGAAACACATGTAAAGTTTGAAAATATTCGGTTGGGTACTTCTCGAGTTTTAGGGATTCAAACTCACAGACACACACACACACAGACAAACATCTTCAGTTTTATATATATAGACTAGCAGAAAACCACCCGGGGCGGTTTTCTGCTAGTCTATATATCTAAAACAGAGAATGTCTGTCTGTCGGTCAGCTCACTAAAACTTGAGAACCATCCAACCAATTGTTTTCAAACTTTAGACATGTAATACTTATGGTCCTGTGAGAGTTTTGAGCAAAAATTATTTCAAATTTTCAATGCCCTAGGGACCGCATTAGGCGATTTAGCGTTCTCTCTATATAATTCTTAGTCTTTCTTTTTAGATAGATACATAGATATAACGTTGCGCCCTTATAATATCTGTCTGTATGTCTGCTGTCTGCATTACGTCATTATGACGCGCTCAGCACGATTCCCCCGGCCTCAGTGACCAAAGTGAGTGGAGAGGGGAAGGTAATGTTTCTGTAGCACGTGTTTTAGCGTCTATTCACTCTCTCTCTCTCCCTCTCTCCCTCTCTCCCTCCCGCTATCCCCCTCTCGTAGTCTGTCTCTTTCTTTCACTCTCACTCTCTCTCTACGCACGTGTTTCCACTGTCGGACAGACAGACAGAGAAATTGCTGGTTATATATATAAGTAGATAAATGAAAAACAAAATTGTAAGAATTCTTTAAATAACATTTTATCTAGTCCCACTATCAGGGTTTCACTGAAGACACCAACAGAAAAAAATATGATTACATAAGCAGATGCACCCAGTCCACACTGTAAAGTGGTCATGTAGGTGTCATAACAAAAATGCCCAGTCCACACTGTAAAGTGGTCATGTAGGTGTCACGAAAAAAAGCACCCAGTCCACACTGTAAAGTGGTCATGTAGGTGTCACGACAAAAAGCACCCAGTCCACACTGTAAAGTGGTCATGTAGGTGTCACGACAAAAAGCACCCAGTCCACACTGTAAAGTGGTCATGTAGGTGTCACGACAAAAAGCACCCAGTCCACACTCTGAAGTGGTCATGTAGGTGTCACGACAAAAATGCCCAGTCCACACTGTAAAGTGGTCATGTAGGTGTCAACGAAAAAAAGCGCTCAATCCACACTGTAAAGTGATCATTTAGGTGTCATGATAAAAAGTGCCCAGTCCACACTGTAAAGTGGTCATGTAGGTATCACAACAAAAAGCACCCAGTACACACTGTAAATGTGGTTGACATTCAGCCATAGAAACCAAACCAGAAACAGTTCAAGAGCAAGACATGACCATCTAATTTAGCATGTCTCACAATGGGATAACTCATCTTACCCATGCTAGCATGGAAAATGGACATTAAATGATGATGATGATGATGATAATGATGATGACTGCATATCATGATCATCATCATCATGTGTGTATATATATATATATATATGCATACACACATGTGTATATGTATATATACACATACACATACACACACAAGAATATATATATATATATATATATATATTTTCATTTCATTTTACGTCCACTTTTCCCTGCTTGCAAGGGTGGGACGTGAACTGATTCTGGCTTAATTTCTACAGCTGGATGCCCTTCCTAACACCAACCTCATTAACAGTGAGTGCTGGGTGCTTTTTTGCCGTGGCACCTCCACGACCACTTTGCAGTGGAATGATAGGGACCCCAGTCCTATCATCTCATTTCTACAGCTGAGTAAACTGGAGCAATGTGAAATAAAGTGTCTTGCTCAAGGAAACAACACATCACCCGGTCTGAGAATTGAACTCACAACCTTTCGATTGCAAGGCCAATGCTCTAACCACTAAGCCATGTGCTTCCATATACCATGATATTAAATAAATGGAAACTATATTTATAAAACCATATTTATTTTATTATATATATTTCAAGGGCAACCAAGCCAACCTTGGTGCGCTTTCATCAGATAAAATACAAAGTTTGTTTTATAAATAAAGACGTACCCATGAAGATTTAACCTTATCAGTCGGAAATTATAAACATTTATGTTTGTCGGAATTCCACAAATTAAATAAAACTTCTACATATATATATATATGTATGTAAAAGGTAAACAGAAATAACAACACAATCGGTACAGTATATGGAAGGTATATATTAGGTTAACGCTTGATATAAACGTTTCAGACGCTAGTCCTTCATCAGAAGAAAGAATGAGAAATAAAATAGATTAAGGGTATTGGCGGGATGGAATTGGAAAAACGGTCTTTAGATAAAAATAATAGGTCCATTCATGTTGACATCTCTTGCAAAACTGTTGGTGCTGGCATTTTGTGTATGATTTGTTTTTTAGAAAATGAGAGCAGCCTGGATCAAGGAGGGGGGATATCCATGCTGGATGAAGCGGGAAGCCATGCGAAGGGAATGGGTTTCGAAATCATCGTCCTGGCTACAGAGTTGATGAAGACGGAGGAATTGGGAATAGGCTATGGAGTGTTTGGTGTCAGTTGGATGGGAGGAGGTGAAGTCGAGATAAGATTGGGAGTCTATTGGTTTAATGTAGATGGAAGTAGAGAGAGTGTGGTGAGAGTGATTAATAGATAGAGAGATATTTATAAAAGCGACAGAAGAATCGGAGACAGAGGCAGTGAAATTGAGAGCAGGATGGAAAGATTGGACAAAAGAAAGAAAACAGTCAAGCTGTTCTCGTGATAGAGAGGTGGTGCTGATACAGTTGTAGATATAACGAACGTATAGCTCAGGAGTCGGTCCACGTACTGGGAGAAGATCTGGGCTTCGATGTAGCCAACAAACAAGTTGGCATAATTTGGACCCATTCTGGTTCCCATCGCTACCCTAGAGACCTGCTGGTAAAAAACACCCAAAAAAGAAAATCCATTAAAGGTGAGAACAAGCTCAGCCAGACAGAGAATATGTATGTATGTATGTATATATAGAGAGATATTATAAAACGGTGTGAAATCCTTGGTACAGTTAGATATATTTGAAAAAAGAAAAAGAATGACTTTACTTGTAGTTCTAAACAATTTAATTATATAATATTAGAATCTTACAGTTTTGATTTGTAGATCTATTAAGTTCTTTGTTAACTTTGGTGGGGGATTTTTTAAAGATTCCTGGTTAACCAAAGTTAACAAAGAACTTACTAGATTTGCAAAACAAAATTGTAAAATTATAATATCATAAAATTAAAATGTGAAGTCATTCTTTTCCCTTTTTCAAATATATATATATATCAGGAGTTAAAAGAATGTTATGCTTCAGAGAACACAATTACAAGGAGCACTGGTGGAAAGTGCAAGAGGTACAAGCAAAAAGTACAGGCAAAAAAAATTACAAGCAAAAGAAGTTACAAGCAAAAAAGGTTATATATATATATATACATATCAAAGGTATATATTGAGTTAGAAACTCAAAATAGTCTCCTACAATTAAATAGCTCAAAGAAAAAGGTTTTTCTGAGCCGTGTAATATAATTGAATATAAAAGAGAGATAAACACAGATAAAAACATATATGTGTTCAAATCGAAAGGGACCAGATTCGCTAGGGTGAAAAAAATACTAACTATTAACAATAGGGTTTGCCAGACTCAATTTAAAATAATAAATCAAGAAAATAAATACAAACAGATATTGGGCAACTGCCAGACACCCAGACAACTTATGGTAGGCTGTTTCGCAATTTTAGCGAAGGGAATTACCAATTCGTTGCTCATCAGTGGGTGTAAAATTAGTAAACTCTTCACTTCTAAGTATCTCAGAATACTGAATAGTGTGTGTATATATAAAATAACGCACATGGCATCAGAACCTAGCGTGTCTCATAAAGGTACGCTACTAAAAATAACAGCCAAGTTTACTCGACATTTAAATTAGCTCTACCAAATTGAAGGAGCCGACTATATCAAAGGTATATATTGAGTTAGAAACTCAAAATAGTCTCTTACAATTAAATAGCTCTATTGTTAATAGTTAGTATTTTTTTCACACTAGCAAATCTGGTCCCTTACGATTTGAACACATGTATGTTTTTATCTGTGTTTATCTCTCTTTTATATTCAATTATATTACACGGCTCAGAAAAACCTTTTTCTTTGAGCTATTTGGTGGCTTTGGTGGTCTGCAAAATTTAGTGCGTTTGTATATATATCTTGCCGATCCCCACGTGGAGTCAGCAATAGTCAGTCCTTGTATTAACATTGAACTAAAACCTGTTGAGAAAGTGGCTTCCTTGTTCAATCATCTTACCAGAAGCCTGACATTATTTATGTAAGCGGACGGTACTTGATTTAGGAGCCGCAGAAACCCAAATACTGGATTTTACCAACCTTCCAAGGGTCCGGGTAAATTTTCAATACCCGAATTACTTGATCGTTTTTTTGGCTATGCGAATTATTGTTTAACCATCGTCTCAGTGTGTTTGGCGTTTAATGTTTGTTATAGTTCTGGTTCATCTGAACCATTGAGCACTTGCCTCACATCTCGGAGGTTGTTTTTCGTTATTTCGTGGGCCGAAATGCGAATCTCGATAATTTATGTTTATATATATATACACATATGTATATATATATATGCATATACATATATATATATATGCTAGTATGGAAGAAAGATGTTAAACGATGATGATGATATATATGTGTGTGTATACACACACACACACACACACACACACACACACACACACACACACACACACACACATATATATATATATATATATATATACCTAGTTATATATATCTTCCTTTGTTTGCAATTTCCTGTTTCTTTTTTCTTGTTTATCCTGTCATTAATCATCAAATGTCCTTATATTTGCCAGAAAATTAATCCATGGATTTATCTTGAGAATTATTTGGATTATACTTGGAAGTTGTATTGTAAAAGGTTTATGAATCTATTGTCATTAATGTTAGATCTAACTATATAATGTATGGTCACATATGTATATCATTATCATGATATGTGCATGTATATATATATATATATATATATATATATATATATATATATATATATATATATATATATATATATATGTGTGTATATTATGTTAGTACCACAAAACATCCAGCCCATACTGTAAAGTGATCATGTAGGTGTTACGGCATCCAGCACACACTGTAAATGTGGTTGGCATTAGGAAGCGCATCCAGCTGTAGAAAACCAGCCAGAAATACTCCTATATGAGCAAGACATGGTCACCTGACCCAATTTGCCTCTAAATGAAACCAACCCATCTAACCCATGCTAGCATGGAAGATAGACGTTAATCGATGATGATGATGATGATGATGATGATATATATATATATATATATATATATATATATATATATATATATATATATATATATATATATATATATATATATATATACATATATATATATATACATTCATATATACATATCTATATTTATCAACATCATTTTACATCTAAGTTTCCATGTTTGAATGCGCTGGGTAGGTTGTTTTTCAGCACACCATCTCTCCACGAGTTGCAATCAGATTGCACACAACAGACGTGGGATCTTTAAGCTGTGGTGAAGGTGACCATCTCAGAGAGCAATAACTGAATAAAAACTGAATAAAAACTGATTCATGATGGAAAGAACTCCAGAGTCTGGTCAAACAAATTCCCTAGAGCTGGTGACATGATGAATGTACCTAGTCCATGCTGTAAAGTGGTTGGTGTTTGGCAGGGAATTCAACAAGATAAACATTGCTAAAATTATGAAATGGACCATCAATGATTAATCCTTTAGCATTTAAACCGGCCGTATCCGGCCAGAATTCTCTCACCTCTCTCTGCTTAAACTGGGTGTAACTGGCCACTCAAACTGATGTTAAGGTATTGTTTTCAAAATAAATAAAATCAAAATTTCATAGATTCAATATTATGTGAGATAACTGTTTAAGGTAAAGCCTTTACTGTGAAAATATAATAGTATATATAGAGTAATGTAAATGCTAAAGGGTTAAACCAACAACCCCACCAAGCTTGCTTGGTGAAAAATAATTCTTGGTCACCTTGTGGGTTTAAAAACAAAACCTATCAAAAGGCAGAGGAATTGTTGAGAGCCAACAGTTATTTAATAATGTACATATATGTTTAATAATGGCAATAATAGTTATGATAATGGTGGTCTATAATCCCACTTTTTCTTACGGCCTATTTATGTGTGGGTCACTTTAACGACCTGACCTCATGCATCGGGCAGAAAGCGATATTTTACAAACTACGAGGCTTTGTGCCCTGTGGTATGGAAATAGCTGTCTGAAGAGCTGATTTTTTTTCCATTGGAAATTCTCTGAATTTCCAATCTTTTGATAAGCAAAACCATCGGTCACAGAATTAGAACGGGTGAATATTTAAATCGTATTTTAATTTATTTAAAAGATTGTTTAATGTTTACTTGTTCAGCTCATTTATATATATATATATATATATATATATATATATATATATATATATATATATACGTGTGTGTGTGTATGTGTGTGTGTGTGTATGTATATATGTATATATATATATATCATCTTGGTTAAGAAAGTGAGACTGGCTTTGTGCAGTGCCTTTGCTCACTATAAAAGCTTCACGGCACAGGCATTGCTTTATATCTGGAGATCTCTCTGCACTTGTTGTTACATGGTACCATGGGCCCAGCACTATGTGTCAATAATTGTCACAAGTGTAGTGTCTGTACCAGAGTTTTCAAGTTGCTGGCTGGACTAAAAAGTCACACGCGTTCAGCGCATCGGTGGGAGTTCTCCTACATGGACATAAAGTGGTGGCCGTACTCGAAAACGAGTTGGCAGCCATCATGTATATATATATATGTGTATGTATGTATGTATATATGTATCCGGGAGAGATGACCCCTTAGCCTTTGTCAAGGCAGAATTATAGGAGAAGGAAAACTCTGATATAACGCCTGCAACTCTGATGGTATCCAATGATGTTGACTTGTTCTTCTTTTTGGTAAATATCATCTTGGTTAAGAGATTGGGACTGGCTTTGTGCAGTGCCTTTGTTCACTATAAAAGCTTCACGGCACAGGCATTGCTTTATATCTGGAGATCTCTCTGCACTTGTCGTCACATGGTGCCATGGGCCCAGCACTATGTGTCAATAATTGTCACAGGTGTAGTGTTTGTTCCAGAGTTTTCAAGTCGCTGGCTGGACTAAAAAGTCACACTTGTTTAGCGCATCGATAGGGGTTCTCCTACATGGATATAAAGTAGTGGCCGTACTCGAAAACGAGTTGGCAGCCACCATATATATATATATATATATATGTATATATGTATATATGTATATATACATGTATATATATGTATATATAAATATATATATATATGTAGATATATACATATATATATATACATATATATATATATATATACATATACATATATATATATATATATATATGCATATGCGAGCAGGGAAGAGCGGACGTAAAATGATGATGATGATGATGATATACATATATATACATATAAATATATATATGTGTGTGTATTCATACACACAAATGTGTGTGTGTTTAGTTTTTGTTGTTTTTAATGTGGTTGTTGTGAGTTGAGTTCAACTATACTATCACCTCTCCAATGTTGGACCTCTTTCAAATAACTAAATAAACATACCCCTCTTCACACCTTGGGTGACTACCAAGACGAAAGTAATAAATATTTTATAAACCCTAAGTAATAATTTGAATACCATCCAACTTGAACATGAATTTAAAGTTAGAATGTTACTCTTGAGCCTTGAATAATCATCCTCCACCGTTTCTTGATTTTTCAGACCCTCCACGCTTTTTAAATTTTGCTAATCTATCTCCAGCAATATTTTATTTTAAGTGGTAGCATTCCTGTGATAATTAATTTTCTTTAGACATTAAAAAACATTATACATGACAAAAAAAGTACTTTACTAGAAATCTCATATGTTATAAAATAAATAGGATCTGTTGAGGTCTCAATATTTAAACTAAACGACTAATTCTGGTTTTTGAACAAACCAAGGGAGTCAACCTAGAAAAATTACCGATTTTCCAAACTCTTCCCCTCCACTTATTCCACCCCCTGTATTATTTGGGACCCGACAGTAGAAAATAAAATACTTCGGTGTTTGTTTCACTTTTCTGTATTCTGAGATTAATTCTTATCAATGTCAATGTCATGTTTGACCTTCACATATTTGTGTGTTGACATATAAAGTAAGATATGTTTCTTTTATTTGCCACCAGGGCATCAAAAGTGGGACAAGTACAAAGGGGGGAGTTTACACAAAAAGGCGTCCTCAATAAGGAGGAGGCAATAACAAAATATAAAAATAAAATAAAATATAACAAAAAATAAAATTTATAACAAAATCCTCAAAAAAAGTGTGCAACCCTTTTCCTCAGGAGCACAGAGAGGGGGTGCTCCCTCGTTCCTTCCTCTTTTCCACCTACAGGCTTATGTAAAGAGAAGGCCCATTCACACGGGCCATTCTCGCCACTTTCACCCACCTTTCATAAAAACGACTGGGGTGGAGCACTTCTCTCTCCATCCTGATCCTTCTTCCGAAATGATATCGGAAGAAACGGACCAGTTGTTGGCCAGAGAGAAAGGTGCCTGACCTCAGTCCTTTCAGACGCGTCCACCATACAACTTCTTTCACCATGGCTATTACGCACAGAAACACCGCCTCTCCTTCATCTTTGAAGGGGGGAGGCGGCTTGATTATTACAATAGACTCGGTGGTCAACCGGATCGGTCCCACCCTTGACAGCAGTTGTTCGACATAGCCCCACAGATCGGCTACGTCCGAGCAGTGTACCAATGCGTGTGCAACGGTTTCCTCGTCGCACACGCATCTGGGACAGATCTTTTTGGCGGGGTCCCTACCCGGGCGCCCGTATCTGTAGAGCTTTTCTCGAACGGGTAGAGCCCCTTGGTAGCACTGCCAGGCCAGGGACTTCTGGAAGTTGTCCATAGGTCCTGGGCTGAATGTCCTACCGAACAGGCTGGCCAGTTCGTCCTCCTCCATGTCTAGGGCTTCTCCAAGGGCGTCGTCGCACAGCCCTCTATAGAATGTTGCGGTGGAGTCTCCACTGATAACCGGATCCGCCTGCCAGAGGGCGGTGAGCGCCTGGGCACACTCAGTGTGCCAGGCGCCCAGTTTTTTCGGTCTTTGCTTGACCCAGGATTGCAGCTCGGTGAGTGAGACGAGTCTGGGAAAGGTTCGTCTCACAAACGAGGCCCACACCGGTTGACCGGTGAGGAATACGTAGAGGTGCCGTAGCCTTTATGCGTGTTTACGCATCATTAGCCACGGCATCCCCAGCCCTCCTTTCGAAGGGTGTTGACAGCAGATGGATCTCCTCACCATAGGAGCCCGCCTCTTCCAAAGGAGTTGGAAGAGCGCGCGCTCCATCTTGGTGAGGGTTTCCCTTGGGCAGGGCACTACGGTCAGGCGGTAGTAGATGACGGACGCTATATAGGTGTTCGCCACCTCTGCCCGACCTTTCAGGGATAGTTTGCAACTGGCCCACTTCTGGGTCAGTGCAAACACCCTGTTCGTAACCTCCGCCCAGTTTTTCTCCACCTGGAGGTCCGGTCCGAACCAGACCCCGAGCAACTTCACCGGGCCCTCCGTCCAGCGTCCGACGACGCCATCGGAGGGCATCGGTCTGCCCCTCCACGTGCCGAGTTGCAAACCGATCGACTTGTCCCGGTTCAGCTTAGCCCCTGTGAACCTTTCGTACTCCTCCAGTAAGGTGCCGACCGCCTCGATTTTGGAGGCCGTCGACACCATTACTGTCACGTCATCGGCGTAGGCCGACACCGCTTTCCGCAATCCCAGTTCCAAAGGGATGCCCTGCAACAACTCCAACTTCCGCAGTAGTGGCTCGAGAGTCAACACATACAGAAGGGGGGAGAGAGGGCACCCTTGTCGGATGGACCGCGCGATTTTGAACGGCTCCGAGAGGTAGCCGTTCACCTTGACCCTAGAGCAGATGCGGCTGCTGTGCATAGCAGTGATCCAGCTCCTGAAAACGGGTCCGAAGCCTGCCGCCGCTAGCACCGCATCCAGGTACAGGGAATTCTCCCGTTCTGTTGCCAGTTGCAGTAGACCGCCTCGAGGAGATCGGGGAACAAGTCCGGCATAGCTAGATATAATTCGTAAGGAAGACCATCGAGACCCGGGGATTTGCGTTTGCCGCATTGGCCCAGCACGTCCTCTATATCAGCGGCCGAAATCGGCTCCTCGCAGGACTTCGCCTCCCTGTCCGAGAGGCGCGGCAGGCCGTCGAGGTATGGACCGAAGTCCACATTCCCAACCGGCTCCCCGCCCCTCCTGAACAGTCGGGCAAAGTGCCTTTGAAAGGCCTCACACATCTGCTTAGGCTCAAGAATCGCCCGTCCATCCAGGTCTCGCAAAGACCGGATAGTGGATTTAGTTCCACTGTTGGCCTCTGTCACGCGGGCCCAGCTAACAGCTTTGGTCCCCTCGTTCCCTAGAGCACGTATTTTACTTCGGACAACGCAGCCTTCGTGCTTCGCGTCGAAAAACTGGCTCAAAGCCGTTCTCGACGCTAGCACTCTGGCCACGTCGCCGCTTCTAATTGCCTCTTCTACTCTATCTATTAGCTCCCTTTCCTTCCTATTCCTATCCGCAGCTAGAACCTTACTAAATTCTATCGAGACTACTCTAATCTCTCTCTTTAGAGATACCCACCACCTGCTGTTGACGATCGCTCCAGTCAATCGTTCCTTAACTAACGTACTAATCCGATCCCTGTAGGCTCTACTTGCCGGCAAGGACAAGTTGAGCTTCCAGTAACCAGGGCCCTGTCTATGCGTTCTTTCAAGGTTGACCATGCAGGTCACCAACTTGTGGTCTGAATAGCCAACCATGAGCATTTCTGGACAACTTAAAAAGTCCCTGTCCTTATTTCTAACTAAAAATCTATCGAGGTACGACCTACATGATCCGCTGCGATTTGACCAAGACCAGGTTGGCACCGTCGGAAAATCTAGTCGAAATCTATCGGCCAGGTCAAATCGGCCGAGTAACCCCTTGAGGCTGTTGCACCCCTCTCTGTCGGGACATGCCCCTGCATAGTCCCAACGTGCATCCAGGATTTTTTAGGAGGACGCGGTTGATTGGTTTGGCGCAGGGGGGGCCCACGTCCTCCGTGAAATTTATTTTCAGTGTTTTGTACAAGTTCATTGGGACTTTTATCATTTTTAAATGAGGTAGTCCCACAGCAGTTATAAAGTTTGGCCCTTTAGTTTGGACCGAAGGGTTTGCTAAAATTGTTTTCCGTAATTCTTTGTTGTCTGTGTTCATGTATGTGTATTGTAAGGTCTTTTTTGTGTAGCAGTTAGTGTTGTGTGACAGGGAGGGGTGGTTTGTGTGTAGTTTGTGTTCTCTTGGGGGGGGAGGGGGGTTAAAGTTAACATGTGTGTCTGTGGTGCGTCTCCTCTTCTTTCTTTTTACTTGTTGGAAGGGATCTTTTTCGTCTTGCGACGAAAGGGGTTCGTCTTCCTTGTTGGGTGGGAGGGGTATGTTTTCTGGTAGTGTTTGCGGTGTGTGTGTTTTTGTATTTGTTTTGGGTGGGGAGGGATTGGGTGGGACAGTATTCTGTGTTATTTTTTCACGTGTTTGTTGTTGTTATTGTTGTGGTGGTGGTGGTGGGGTTGTTGGTTTTTGTTGTTGTTGTTGTTGTGGTTGTTTTTGTTGTTGTAGTTGGGGTGGTGTTGGTGTTGGTAGCAGTGTTTTTTTCTGTGTGAGCTGGGGACAGGCAGCCCTCAGGTGACCTCTATTGCCACAGAGGTAACAGGAGGGACGCCTACCCTCCACAATAATGTTGAGGTGGGTACGGTCATCCAGCATGACGCGCTCAGGGATTTGGGCGATGCGTTCTGGCCTTATTTGGGTCAGAACTTCGATGCTCGTTCCACTGAACGCGTCGCCGGATGCCTTCCCTATTGAAATGAGGTTGTCCTCGTCTAAATTGAGGAAACCGGTTAGTAACCACCAGTAGTTTATGTTTGGGGTGATGGTGGTTATCCATATCCTCTGGGTTTTTTTACCCATGTAGGTGGGGAAGAAGGTGTAGTGTGTGGACCGAATTGGCGACAGAGTATTTTTTCGCCGCCAATTCGTCTTTCATCAATATGGATAAACTCCCATAGAGTTTATCCTTTTGTATAAAAGTGATGTCTCTCATCGCGTCTTTCAAGACTAACTGAATTTCCGCTTGAGATGGTTGCGCTGGTTTTTTTGTTTTATTTAAAATTGTTCGGAATACGACAGTTCGTAATTCCGTCTGTCTTTTTAGTTCTGGAGGTGAATGTATAGAAAACGAACCGTTTTCGCCAAAAGATACATATTTCTTGGCTTTTTCCAGCATTTCTTTTGCTTTTGAAATATCTTCCAGCACATACGCGACTGATAATTTAGCCGTTTGTGCAAAAGATATTTTGTTTTCGCTTTGGATTTTAGTATTGTTTTGTTTCTCGTCGTTTGAGTTGTTTTCATCTTTGTTGTTGTTGTTGTCTTTCTCGTTTGGTGTGTGGATACTTGTGACGTTTGTGTTGTTGTTGTTTTTGTTGTCTTTATTGTTGCTGTTGTTGTCGTTGTTGTTGTTGTTGTTGTTGTTGTTTTCAAATTCTTGTGTAGTTGTGGCTACATCTAGTGGTCGGTCAACAGGTGAAGACAATTCTTCCTCTCTCTGACCTCTGTCTTTGGCATCTGCTGCTGTGACAGTGGCAGGGGGAAGCTGTGAGTATGACTTCTCCTTTCCTTCTTTGATTGATGGTGAAGATGCTTCAGCCATTTTTCTCAAAATAGGGTTTTTCGAAGTTTTTCGAAAGATAAAATGTTCACAATACTATTTCGCCCAAAGGCGCAGAATATTTTGATAGACCGACCAGATCAAAATTTGACCTGGCAGTCCCTCTACAAAATGGTACAAAAATGAAAGTTTACAGTTTACAATTTTCGTATGAATTTAAACAAAAACTTACCGAGCGAGTTCAGCACATGTGTCCATCGTAAAGAGATAGACATATAAAGTAAGATAGGCGGTGACATGGCAGAGTCATTAAGACGTCGGATAGAATACTTTACAGTATTTGCCCCACCTCATTGTGCGTTCTGAGTTAAAATCTAAAATTTAAAGTAAGTGAGACTGTCACTACTCTAAAACAATAGCGTAAGGTCTTCGAAATGCTTTTAATTAAGCATACAGTGTATTGCAAAATACAGTGTATATATATTCATATATATATATCGCTATTTCAGAGCACCAATTCTAATTTTTTATATATATATATATATAGATAAATATACACGGGTGTGTATGATTGTGTATAGAAGATTATATTAATAAAAGGAATTTCAACTTTGTCTGATTTACTCGTTTTATTTACATTCCTTTAAAATTTATAATGGTATTAGAATGAAATAGTATGGTAGAATATTAAATGTTAAGTGTTAATTGAACAAGTACTTTCATGCTTTCGCAATCTTCAGGTTCATATTGTGTGGTGACAGTCAAGTTTGCAATTTTCAACTGAAAATTGCAAACTTGACTGTCAATTAACACTTAACATTTAATATTCTACCATACTATTTCATTCTAATACCATTATAAATGTTAAAGGATTGTAAATAAAACGAGTAAATCAGACAAAGTTGGAATTCCTTTTATTAATATATATATATATATATATATATATACATATATATATATACATATATATATATACATATATATATATACATATATAACGAAGGAAATGTGGTAAGGAACCAGGTGGACCATAACGCACCAAAGTACTCAATACTTGAGGTAGTAGAGTGGGTAATAGGAACCAGTAAGACCCCGACAGCTGAGCTCAAGCCGTTTCGACGGCTAATTCTCAATTCTGAATTAGCCGTCGAAACGGCTTGAGCTCAGCTGTCGGGGTCTTACTGGTTCCTATATACATATATATATATATGTATAAATACATTATCGGAGAAAGCTAATAGCGATACTCCGGCCAAATCCCAACTCACTCAACAAACATTAGGAAATAAGGGAGTATATTCCTAATTAAACGTTTGGGGTGCTAACTAATTGTATTGTGTGGAAAATTGGCTCTATTATTTCATATGAGATACATCAAATGTGTGTGTGTGTGTGTGTGCATGTGTGTGTGTATATATATATGTGTATTTATATATCTATATATGCATATATAAACATCATCATCATCATCATCATCATTGTTTAACGTTTATCTTCCACGGTAGCATGGGTTTAGACGGGAATTGTCCTACTTGAGGCAAGATTGGTCGGGTGGCCATGTCTCGCTCATATAGGACTGTCTGGCAGGTTTTCTACGGCTGGATGCCCTTCCTAACACCAACCACATTTACATATATATATATATATATATATATATATATATATATATAAAAGAATAGAGGTGTAACACACAAGTTATTATATATTGGTAAACGGAATAGAAAATGCTGACAAATTGTTCACAGTTGAAAAATGGTTTAATTAGGAATAAAAGAGTATTAGTGATTGTATGGGTTAGTATTCAGTTGTGGTTTTAGCAAACAACACGGACACTCTATCTCAAAATTATTTTTGAAAAGCATTTAGAAATGCACAACCGGTAAAAACTTAAAAACTTAAAACCACAACTGAATATTAACCCATACAATCACTAATACTCTTTTATTCCTAATTAAACCATTTTTCAACTGTGAACAATTTGTCAGCATTTTCTATTCCGTTTACCAATATATATATATATATATATATATATATATATATATATATATATATATATATATATATATATATATATATATATATATATATATATATATATGTATATATGTATATATATATATATATATATATATATATATATATATATATATGTATATATGTATATATATATATATATATATATGAATATATATATATATATATATATATATATATATATATATATATATATATATATATATATATATATATATATGTCTCAACGTATCAGACATTAGTCCTTCATCGGGAAAGAACAAAGTTCAGAGAGAGGAATTTGGGAAATGGTGGTAGGTTCGAAGGCTGAGAAAGAAAAGGAGTCTTAAACATGAGTGAAAAGGCAGGTAAGTAGTCCAGCGTGCAGGGGTGGGTGCAGAGGTGGAGAATCCTATTGTGTATCATTGGTACTGTTATGTGTGTGTGTTTGCACATGTGTGTATGAGGCGAAATGAACAGCCCTCCTTTTTCTCGAAGACATCTTTTTCATTTCTACTCTTCTCAATCTCCTCTATCTTTCTATTTCAATTTTTAAAATCCTCATTCTATTTTCTAATGAAGTACTAGCATCCGAAACGTTAAGAGTTTTCCAACTACATTAAGCGGGAAACTAATATGTATCTTCATTGGACTTCATCATCTATTGTGTTTTTCCTGTTAACTTTTCACATACATATATATATTAATGAGAGTTTCCGGGGAGCTCAAGACCAGGATTAATATCATCCATAAGTTAGTAGGAAATAGCTGGGGGTGTGATGCACACACACTCACAGTACTGTTTGCTGGTCTGGGCAAGGCGCGGCCATGCCAAGCAAGTTGACACTATCCTCAACTCAGCAATGAGAATAGTATCTGGCACACTGACATATACACCTATTCAGTAGCTTCTTACCATTTCTCATACATCTCCTTCTCACATGCAGCAACAGGAGATGATCCACGAGGTAGCATTTCTTACCAAGTCCCAGCCTGACCTTTCGATCTATGAAGACATGGAAAAGCTTCCCAACATACACTTGAAACAATTCTAGGAATCAATGAAGACCCTTAAAGACAATAACTATGACTTGAAGGGAGAGTGGCGACAATCATCGAATGAGTCTAAATTTTTCAACCAAGACCTCGTTCATACTTATATATATATATATATATTTATCTATGTATAATCATTATTGTCCTTTTGTTGACTTTTCCATGCTAGCATGGGCTTGTCAGGATGTTTTGAGGCAATGTTTTATCCTCGGATACCCTTCCTGACATCAACCTTTTTAGTTGCTTCATATGACATGCAGGGATATGTATGTATGAATGTATATATATATATATATATGGAAGCTGAAAGACTCCTCAGCTAGTAACAGATTTAAGGATATCTTATTCGAAGCCTGTGACAGTAAAGAAGAACAGTTAGAGACAGCACTGGGAGTTCCTAAAAAAATAACTTACTAAAGGTGATGGATGAGATTTGTGGTTGGAGCAAGACCACAGGGAGGAGAAGAGTGACTTGGTGGTGGAACAATAAGGTAGATGAGGCAGTTAAGGCCAAGAGACAGGCATCGAAAGAATGGAAGAATGAGTACATTACATAGAGACCAGGAGGGAAACTAGGCAACAAGTATACTTAGCTAGCAGGGAAGCGGAGGATAGAAAATTCAAGCATGTTTTGCAGCATGAGGACCAGAAGCAAGAGGTGTTCAAGATTGTGAGGTAGTGTTTTAGAGAGAACTGTGATGTCATTGGAGAGAAGTGTGTCTGGAATGATAAAGGTGTGCTTGCCCTCACAAGTGCTGAGAAGAAAGATGCGTGGAAGAGCCATTATGTAAGATTACTAAATGGGGAGAATGTATGGGAGAAAGAGACCCTACCCCAAGTGGACCCTATAGACGGGCCAGCAGTACAAGTCAGAAGCAGCGTAGTAAGTAAGGTAATTAAAGATATGGAGACTGGGAAGGCAACCGGTCCATCGGGTATAGCTGCCGAGATGCTGAAAGTATCTGGGTCGGTAGGTCAAACCATAACCATATGTATTGTTAACCAGGTAATACTAGTGGGTGTTATACCAAAGGATTGGTGCAGTAGCATCATTATCAACTGCTACAAGGGTAAAGGTGATGCACTAGATAGAGGAAACTATAGAAGTATAAAGCTGATGGACCAGGTCATGAAAGTAACAGAAAGAATTATAGCACAGTTGATTAGGGACCGGGTAAAACTAGATGAGATGCAGTTTGGTTTTGTGCCAGGAAAAGGCACCACTGATGCCCTCTTCCTTGTGAGGCAGTTACAGGAAAAGTACCTAGCTAAAAGTAAGCCGCTCTACCTGGCATTTGTCGATCTGGAAAAAGCGTTCAACAGAGTGCCCTGTACTATAATCTGGTGGGCTCTTAGAAAACTAGGAGTAGATGAATGGCTTGTGAAAGCTGTACAATCCATATAAGGGGGGGCAGTCAGCAAAGCTAAGGTTAGCAATGACTATAGCGAGGAATTTAGCATACAGGTCGGTGTCCACCAGGGCTCTGTTCTTAGCCCTCTCCTGTTCATTATAGTATTGCAGGCAATAACAGAGGAGTTTAAGACCGGATGCCCATTGGAACTCCTATGGGTGGATGATCTCACACTTATAGCTGAATCTATGGTGGAACTAGAGAAGAAATTCCAAACATGGAAGCAGGGACTAGAAAGAAAGGGTCTCAAAGTCAACCTGACAAAGACTAAGGTCCTCGTAAGTAGATGAGAAAACAGAACCCAGATCCCCTCAGGGAAATGGCCTTGCTCAGTATGTAGGAAAGGTGTAGGTAGAAATTCCATCCTCTACCCCAAATGCAAACTATGGGTACACAAGAGATGTAGCAGGATCTCAGGAAGCTTAGCTAAGAATGTAGGCTTTACATGTAACAGCTGTGTTGGGACAGCAAGCAGCAAACAGCCACAGGAAACAAGTACCACCAAACTCTGGGAGGGCTCTGTAGAAACAGTAGACAGCTTCTGTTACCTGGGTGACCAAATTAGCAGCGGAGGTGGGTGTTCTGAAAGTACTGTAACCAGCGTAAGAATGGGGTGGAAGAAGTTCAGGGAGCTACTGCCACTGCTAGCTGCAAAAGGCTTTTCCCTCAAAATGAAAAGCAGACTGTATGATGTTGTATACGAACAGCAATGTTACATGTAGTAGTGAGACCTGGGCATTGTGTGGAGATTAGAAAGAAACGAAGCTTGCATGCTCCGACAAAGCAAAAACGAATGAAAGACAGACTAAGCATAAGAGGAATCAAATGATGTGTGCAGGAGAGGAGGTTGTGTTGGTATGGATATGTGATGCGTATGAAGGATGACAGCTGCATAAAAAGGTGCAGAGCACTAGAAGTCGATAGAAGCTGTGGCGTGGGGAGACACAAGGAGCCCTGTGATGAGGTGATGAAAGCCAACCTTACCCAATTGCACCTCTCAAAGGCGATGACACAGGACCATGACCTCTGGCGTCACTCAGTAATACAGAAGATCCGACTTGCCACGGGTACAAGCCGAAGCTGAAGCATATAGACAATATGCCCCACCCCCTCCCATTGCAAAGTGGTCGTGGAGGTGTCATGACAAAAAAGCACCCAGCCCACACTGTAAATGAGGTTGGTGTTAGGAAGGGCATCCAGCTGTAGAAATCAAGCCAGAATCAGTTCCTGTATGAGAAGGACAAGGTCAGCCGACCGGATACTGCCCACAACAGAAAAACCCGTCTAACCCATGCTAGAGTGGAAGAACGGACGTAAAACGGTGATGATGATGTATATATATATATATGTGTGTGTCTGTGTGTGTGCGTGTGTGCGTGTGTGTGTGTGTGTGTTTGTGTGTGTGTGTGTGTGTGTGTGTGTGTGTGTGTGTGTGTGTGTGTGTGTGTGTGTGTCTGATGTGTGTGTGTCTGCATTTACGTTTGTGTCGGTATCTACGTTTATGTTACGTAACATATCGATTTGACAAAATGAGATTGATATACAATAAGTACCGCGCAGGAAAAACATATTCTAGTCTTGATTAAATCCCTGTAAATTGGTGCACCACAACATTACCCCAACACAACAAAAAACCAACAAATGAAACGTTCAAGTCTAAGGGAGACTACTCTAATAAAAAAAATTGTCGTTTTTCTAATATAGAAAATTTTGTTCATAGTTAAAAAAACATTATTATTTAAAAACAGAAAAGGAAGGAAAGGCAAGGGCTTTAGGTTCACAGAAGACGGGGGTGATCTTCGCTAGGGCGCGGTGAATGAAAAAGAAGTTATACAAAGATGGAAATAGGCTAAAGAAATATGAAAACAAAATTAACTATTGGAAAAAAAGGAGTAAAGAAGGGCAGATCTGATTGTATGGGAAAGTAGAGGAAAGAACTATAAATGACATAATTAAGAAGAGAAATAGAGGAAAAGCAAGGACTCTAGGTCCACAGAAGAAAGGGAGGGTGATGGACTCCGGCCCTAAGGTGGAGTGGTTTTGCGGTGTATTACGTGGACAAAACTGCAAAAGCAAATAAAATAAATTATATTTATCTCAAGGTCACCGTCTTCGGATGTCCTTGATCCCCGCACTGCTGACCCTTTTTCGTAAAATCCGAAAAATAAAAGTCTGCTCGAGGATGGAGCTCCATGAAGTGGGTGTCGCTGGTCATTCTCCGCGGCAATACCTTTGAATTTTGTCCACAGGCGCAACAGAAACAGCGCTCAGACTGTAGAGTGGAGTCTTTCCTTCTATCCATCTTCCTTTTTTTTTGTTGTTTAATTCTTTTTTATTACTCGTTTTCTTCTTTTCCTTTCTTTTTTGTGTCCTTATTGTCATATATATTGTACACTTTTTTTTATCACATTTTCTGTACTCTTTGTAGCATATTACTAAGTAAATTCTCTTTAGTTCAATTTCACAGCACACGTTATCTCCCTTGATAAATCTAAGGGGAATAACTGTGACATACTTTTTATCTTCATTTACTTGATATTCTCATTTCAACTGTCCCGTAGTCTGGGAGACAGTTGGGGCGCCAGCCACAGATGACCTGGCAACCAGCTCCTTCCATTCCTCTCGCCTCTCCACCTACCTCATGGTTGCACCAGCCTTATGACTGTCCATTCCAGGATGTTGTCCTCTCATCTCTTTCTCTGTGTGCCTCTCTTCCTTCCTCCTTGTACTGTTCCCTGCAGGGCAGTCTTGGCAAGCCCTAAAGATATTGTCACGTGCCCGTACCATCTCAATTTGTGTTTTTTTTACAATGGTCAGCAGATCTTCGTAGGGCCCGATGGCTTGCCAAATTCTGTTTCGCACCTCCTCATTGGAGGAACGGTCTCTGTAGGAGATGGCAAGGGGCTTTCTGAAGCATCTTATCACTATAGCCTGTATTCTTATTTCCAGATCTGATGTTATTGCCCAAGACTTACAGGCATACAAAAATATGGATATGACCATGGAGCGCATCAGTCTGATCTTTGACAGGGCTATATTCTTGTCATTCCAGATGGTCTTAAGTTTTGTAAGTGCTACTGTGGTCTGGGTAGATCTGGTGAGAACTTCGTGTTTATATCCTTCATCTGAAATGATTACCTTCAGGTATTTCAAACTGTTGACGAACTCTAGTTTCTTACCGTTGACCCTGATGTCAGTACTGATGCCGTTGGTGTTGTAGGTCATCAGTTTGGTCTTTTCTGCACTGATCTGCATGTCGTAGGTGGTAGAAGTCTTGTCAAGATGTTCTACCTGGTTGGCTAGCTCCTCTTCCTTCCCTGCCACACCTTCTATGTCGTCGGCAAAAAGCAAGTTTATAACAGTCCTGCCGCTAATGCTGACTGTCCCTTCATGGTCTACCAGTGCGTCTGTCATACTTGATATTACTAGTTATTTAATAGTTATGTTTAGAGGAAGAGACAGTGCTTATAGTCTACAGAAGCCCTCAGAGAGGTAAGGATTCGATGCTGTTGATGTTCGGTTTAAATTGACGCAGGTCCACCACAAACATTCTGTATTTGAAAATCATGTCTAGTATATTTCATTAGAAATATGGCAATGAAAGAGTTAAAGTACGTATATATATATATATATATATATATATATATGTGTGTGTGTGTGTGTGTGTGTGTGTGTGGACGGTGAGCTGCACTGATGACGAGTAGTGCCCAGAAACATTGGTGTCTGCAGTTCTGTTTACACGCCAACACAAGAGCAGCAATGAGGGGTTCAATCTACTGACAAGGCTTTGAAAAGGAGGCTGTTTGCCTAATTGCAGACGTATCGAATGTTGTTTTGTTATTGGTGTTCGAAAAACTCAGATTACATTTATATATATGTGTGTGTGTGTGTGTGTGTGTAGATATGTATGTATATATATATATATATATATATATGAGTGTGTGTGTATGTATATGTGTATGTATGTGTATGCATATATATATATGTGTGTGTGTGTGTGTGTTTACATATATGTGTGCGTGTGTGATTGTAGACACCTGACCATTTCGGCAGACCCACCAATGAATGGCCATTGTTAGCTTAAACGAACCTTAAAAATCAGGAGTGCCCCCCCATGTGAACCTGTCTCCAGACACTTAGCTTGAATTTTTTTTTTCTGCCTTTGTTCTCTAAATATAGTTCTAAAGAATTCCATTTTCTTTAAATCCATCAACCAATGACCTCCACCCTCTCTTACCACCAGAAAAGGTATAAATACCACCATACTACTTGGACAGTCAGCTTCCTGATGATTTCTCCAAATGAAACAGTTCTAATCCTGTAGAAGCCATTTCTATATTAAATATTAAATATTTATACTCTGCTATGTATTGAGTACCTTACTTACTGTGGTTACCCCGATTGAACCTGGGATAAACTTATATATATATATAGTGATAATAATAATATGAAAATGATTGTGTACAGAGCTCAGGTGCACAACAACTCATCAAAAGTACATGTATAGTACATAAAATAATGTACAAATGTCAGGAAAGTGAACAGTTTATGTGTCATGATACACACACACACATGCATATGTGTATGTGTGTGTGTATCGAGGAAGAATATCAGGTGTAGTGTTGGTGAATTTCAGGATGCATGGAAGTTTTGAACGATGCAGTGTCCTGACAGCTAACAACCGATGCAGGTAGATTGTTCCATGCTTCAGCAACTCCGAGTGGGAAAATATGTTTTCAAAAGTTAAGGGAGCTGTACTGTTTTCTGATTTGTTAAGCATGTCCATGGGTGTTAGACATATGGAATTCAAAAGATTGCTCAGGGTTGTTGTTGGAAAGATGGTTAATAATCTTGTAAGTGTCTACCAAGTCAGTTGCCAGACGTTGGAACTTTAATGTATTCAAAACATGGGGCATATAAGACACAGACAATATGTAAAGGAATGATAAGTAGATAGGAATGTACTTTAGTTGTAGAAGTGACATCTGAACAAGTATCCTCACCCACCAGCTAACTTATAACTTATCCTCCATCTCTGGGTCTTAGCTGACAGGATGGAGAATACATTGCCCCAGAGAATGGCGAGCGAAATGCTCTAAACAAACACTCCACCTTGCAGGATGTGCACCTGTGGGTGACCAACTCTGCCACAATAGCAGTGAGTACCAATGTGTACCAGGGACCAAGAACATAGGAAGTCTCCAATGCTACAGGCTCTACCGAGAGCGGCTAATAATTGGACAGTTTACTCTTTTCGGTTTGGTGGGAAGCAGAACCTGAAATGGCATTTGAACGCACCAGGTTGCCACTTAAGTAGGTGTCACAGCATGTAGCATCCCAGATGAGGGCCCAACCACCATGGAATGGGAAGATTGTCATCCTCTCGATCCAGTCCTACTGGCTTGAGCTAGGAAAAGACAATATGTTATTTTCCAAAAACACCAGCTTAATAATGAGAAAGCTAATTATATTATTAAGTCCCATCAAACTCTTGATTATTATTAAAAGGTGCCAATAAACACACACACACATCTTCCATCATAATTTTATGTGTGAATAAGGTTTGTTCCAAAGACGGGCTTAATAATGAGAAACTATATTTCTAAATCCTTCCAAATTCCAGATTATTTAAAAAATTATTTAAAAGTCATAGGCAGTGTCTTCTTCGCCCACTTATTCCTGAGAGGGTCTTGGGGGCAGTGTCCTTAAACACTTCTTCCAGTGGGTCCTGTCAGAAACAACTGTCTCCAACTGATCTGGCTGGATCACCAAATGAGACCAGCCAGGCTCATGGATGGTATCCAACTATCTTGCTTGGGGTCTACCCCAGGGTTTCCTGTCGGTTGGTTTTACCCGTAAAATCTGTCCAGCAATTCTTTCCGCAGACATTCTAACCACATGTCCATAGTATCAGACCTGTGATCTCTCAGTTCGATACCTATGATCTCTCAATTCGAAGCAGTAGTGGCTCTACCTGGAGAGACTCTCTGATTTCCAAGCTACGCACTCTATCGAGAAACGTTACTCCAAAGACCCTTAGGAGGAACCCCATTTCATCTGCTTGTGTTCGCGATCGTATTCTTTCGGTCATTACCCAAGATTCAAAGCCATAGGTAAGGGTTGGCACAAATACCGAATTGAAGATAATTAGAAATATAGTAATGAAAGGGTTAAAGAAGTTTTAATAGATTCATTCATTAGAAATGTGTTAGCAGAAAAGTGTTACACATTATAAGTATAATGAATTTTACACTCTACACTCAGTTCTGTATGTATATATGTATATATGTATCTACGTATGTATGGTCACTCTTCAGTGCTACTGGTAACATGTAACCCAGTACAACCTGTGCATGGTCAGATCGTCGGCAACTAATCCAGCAAACCTCACCAAATTTGTTTGGTGAGGAGGGTGATTTTGGAGATCCTGTATGATGAAAAACAAAACAAAGAGTCAACAGCCATCCAATAAATTTTTTTTTTTTAGGTGGTCAGTGGAGTGAAAGATCCCTAGTCTTTATAAAGACATCTCTTTAGGAAGTCACTCTGATCTGATGTAAAACCTGTGACTTCGTTTGCATCCAATGATGTAGACCAGTTCTTCTTTTTGGGTAAATATATTCAATGTTCAGAGAATGGGATTGACTCAGTGCAAACCTTTCCTCACTTAAAAAAGCTTCATTTTTTGTAATGCATGGATTTGGTGGCCATAGGCAAGTCCCTAACAGGACTCAAAAACCACATCTGTGATGCTCATGCTTAATTATGAAGCGATGGCATTACTAGAAATTGAGTTGCAGCCATGTATGTATGTATGTATGTATGTATGTATGTATGTACGTATATATGAATGTTGGTGCTACTGGTAACATGTATCCCAGTACAACCTGTCTCATGGTTGGGTCGTTGGCGACTAAACTGGCAACCCCACCAAGGTTTCTTGGTGAGGAGGGTGACTTTGGACATCCTGCAGGACTAAAAACAAAACCTGTCAAAGGGCAAAGGAGCTCTTAAGAGTCAACTTGTCGTCACATGGTACCATGGGCCCAGCACTATGTGTCAATAATTGTCACAGGTGTAGTGTTTGTACCAGAGTTTTCAAGTCGCTGGGTGGACTAAAAAGTCACACTCGTTCAGTGCATCGGTAGGGGTTCTTCTACATGAATATAAAGTAGTGGCCATACTCGAAAACGAGTTGGCAGCCACCATTTATGAATGTATGTATGCCTGGACCTGCAACTCCTTAAATCTGAACATAGCCAATTTCGTCCAGAGAAGGGAAGAAAGAGAGTGAGTGACAGATCGAAAGTGAACAAAAGATACAGAGGGAGAATCAACCCCAGTACTAGACTGGTACTTTTATTATTTACCTTGAAAGGATGAAAGGTAAAGTTGACCTTGGTGAGATTTGAACTCAGTGCACAGAGAACCTGAACAAATATCACACAGCATTCTATCTGATGTTTTAACAACACTGCCAACCTGCAGCCTTATACATAATGGGATGTAATAAACTAAAATGTATGACAAAGATGTTATTGTGAAAATGTCCTTGGTTATAACAACAGTTGACACTTTATTTTGGAATGTACTGTGATCCCCTATCAAATTCCATTCTTTCTATACACTTGACATGGGCTTATGTAAATACATGTATGTATTTATGTATGTATGTATGCATGTATGTATGTGTGTGTATGTATGTATGATTGTTTGTATGTGTGTGTGTGTGTATATGTATGTATGTTTGTATGTATGTAAGTATGTATGTGTGGGTGTGTATGTATGTTTGTGTGTGTATGTATATATGTGTGTGTGTATGTATGTTCTTCTGGTTTTATAATTTTATTAATTTTTACCAATAGAGAGAGAGCTGGATTCTAACATAGACACAAGACTCTTTCACTGCAATTTAGACAACATCAACTAGGTAGATATGTATGCATGCCTGCATGTGTGCATGTGTGTGCAGGTATGGATGTTGTTGTATGTATGTGTATGTTTTGAGTTATATGTGTGCATGTGCATATGTTTGTATCTGTATATGTGTACATGCAGCTATTACATGCAAAATTACATGATGATGATGATAATATATATATATATATATATATATATATATATACACACACACACATACAAACAAACTAGATGCATATATGTACATACACATATACAAGATATATGTACATACACATATACAAGCTATATGTATATGTATACATACATGCAAACACACACATATATATATATATATACATGCATCATTATCATTATTTAAGGGATGTTAAATGTTGATATATATATATATATATATATATATATATATATATATATATATATATATATATATATATATATATATATATATATATATATATATATATACGTATATATATATATATATATATATATATATATATATATATATATATATATATACGTATATATATATATATATATATATATATATATATATATATATATATATATATAGAGAGAGAGAGAGAGAGAGAGAGAGAGATTGAGAATGTTTCTGATTAGAATCTTTTAGGTTTTTATTTCAACCGGCCACCCAACCAGTAGCAATAATATAAAGAGATGATTTTGTAAAATATGAAAGTTTATCTTACAAAATCGGAGGATTATTTCTGTTCTTTTCCGGAATACTCTTCATAACTGATCTGAGGCAGCATATGGTTTAGTAGTTAGGATGTTTTGCTGGTGGTTGTAAAGTCATAGGTTCTATTCATAGTGATATCATGAGCCAGTGATATCAGGAGTCCGTCGGGCAGCGATATCATGTGTCCTTGAGCCAGTGATACCAAGTTTCCTTGAACCAGTGATATCATGTGTTCTTGAGCCAGCAATATGTGCCATTGAGCCAGTGATATCATGTGTCCTTGAGCCAGTGATATCATCTGTCCTTGAGCCAGTGATATCATGTGTCCTTGAGCCAGCAGCGATATCATGTGTTCTTCAGCCAGTGATATCATGTGTCCATGATCCAGCAATATCATGTGTCCTTCAGCCAGTGATATCATCTGTCTCTAAGCCAGTGATATCATGTATGCTTGAGCCAGTGATATCATGTGTCCTTCAGCCAGTGGTATCATGTGTCCCTGAGCCAGTGATATCACCTGTCCTTGAGACAGTGGTATCATGTGTCCTTGAGCCAGTTGTATCATGTGTCCTTGAGTCAGTGATATCATGTGTCCTTGAGCCAGCGTTATCTTGTGTCCTTTAGCCAGTGATATCATGTGTCCTTTAGCCAGTGATATCATCTGTTCTTGAACCAGTGATATCAAGTGTTCTTGAGTCAATGATAGCATGTGTCCTTGAGCCAGTGATATAATGTGTCCTTGAGCCAGTGATTTCATGTGTCCCTAAGCCAGTGATATCATGTGTCCTTGAGCCAGTGATATCATGTGTCCTTGAGCCAGCAATATCATGACCTTGAGCCAGTGATATCATGTGTCATTGGGCCAGTGATATCATCTATCCTTGAGCCAGTGATATCATCTGTCCTTGAGCCAATGATATCATGTGTTCTTGAGCCAGTGATATCATGTGTCCCTAAGCCAATGATATCATGTGTCCTTGAGCCAGTGATATCATGTTTCCCTAAGCCATGATATCATGTGTCCCTAAGCCAGTAATCATGTGTCCCTGAGACAGTGGTATCATGTGTCCTTGAGCCAGTGATATCATGTGTCCTTGAGTCAGTGATATTATGTGTCCTTAAGCCTGTGATATCATGTGTCCTTGAGCTGGGTATATTATGTGTCCTTGAGCCAGTGATATTATGTGCCCTTCAGCCAGTAATATCATTTGTCCTTGAGCGAGTGATATCATGTGTCCTTCAGTCAGTGATATCATGTGTCCTTAAGCCTGTGATATCATCTGTCCTTGGGCCTGTGATATCATCTGTCCTTGAGCCTGTGATATCATGTGTTCATGAGCCTGTGATATCATGTGTCCTTGAGCCTGTGATATCATGTGTCCTTGAATCAGTGATATCAGGTGACTTTGGGCCAGTGATATTATGTGTTCTTGAGCCAGCAATATCATGTGTCCTTGAGCCAGCGCTATAATGTCCTTGTGTAAGTGATATCATGTGTCCTTAATAAGACATGTTAATTTATATTTTGTTACATTTTCATGCTTTCATAATTACATTTGAACCACTTTAGAGAGTGTTTCAGTGTTTTCGTGGGGGGGGGGGCAGTCTTTCCTTGGGCACTCCTCTGAGCATAGGTCAACACAAACTTTTCCCTGACCATAACAGTCCTGGGCTCCAACTGTCTCCAGGAATGTCCTAACCTTTTTTGCTTCTTTTCTTTTCTAATGCAAGCTTTGGACTACTAGCCATAATGGAGTTATTTATTGAATGAACTGGGTGCATTTTACCATGGCACCAGCACTATTTCTTTATCGAGTGAACTGGATGTATGTTATCATGGCACCAGCACTACTACATTACAGAGCATACTGGGTGTGTTATCATGACACCAACACTACCACTTCACAGAGTGTACTGGGTGTATTTTATAACACCAGCTCTACATTATAGAGAGCATAGTGGGTGCATTTGATCATGGCACCAGTACAAACACTTTACAGAGTGTACTAGGTGTATGTTATCATGACACCAGCACTATCATTTTACAGAGCATATGTGGCATATTTTATGGAGAGCACCAGCATTAGAGAGGTTGTCAGATGTTCAGCTAGAGATAAGAGTCCTCTCTGTTTTATATTGTCTCCGTTTGATCTGCCAATTTAATACCACATAAACAGCAAGACCACATTTTGGTAAGCTGTTGCTGCTGCTGCTGCTGCTGCTGCTGCTGTAGTTGTTGTTGATGCTGGTGTGTTATTGCTGTGTTGTTGTGATGATGGTGGTGGTGTGTTCATTGTTGATGTTGTTGTGATGGTGGTGGTGATTGTTGGAGGTGTTGTTATTGTTGTTGTAGTTGTTGTTGTTGTTGTTGTAGTTGTTGTTGTTGTTGTTCTGATAGTAGTGATGGAGTTGTTGTCACTATTTATCTTCATCAAACAGAGCAGAAGTAACAAAAGTACCACTACCACCAATGCCACCCCACTAACACCACCACCACCACCATCCCACTACCCTCACCACCACCACCACTATAACCGTCACCACAAAATGTCTAAATGTTACAATGACTAAAGGTTAGAGTGAAATAATTTTTTGAAACTACAGCAACTTTTGAAATATGAATTTAAAGATATTCAATTTATTTCACTCATTGTAACATTTAGATATATATGACACCATCTCTCTCTATATAAAACAGAGGATGTGTCTGTGTAAACCCCTAAAACTCAAGAAGTATCCGACCGATTTTTTTCAAACTTTACACATGCGTTACTTATATTTCTTGAAGTGCAATGGGCTAAACACTTTTAAACTTTATCTGCCCTAGGCAAAAAACCGCATTTTTTTGGCATTTTTAGGGTTTTTTGAGGCGTAACTTAAAGATAATCCAGCTGATTTCCTCGAAATTTGCAGCACACATTAGTTAGTCCCCTCGCATTGCTATGGACAAAATATTTCCGATTCCATTAATGGTTTCTAGGAAATTTACGAATTAGCATGCCATTTTCATTTTCAATATAAACGTGACTTAAACATCGTAAGTACTCTTTTTCCTGCTCCAGCCATCCGGCTGAGTTCATGCTGGGGCGTATAATATTTCGTTAAAAATTTGGTTTATTTAACAAAGGACACAACACTTACTTACTTTTAAGCAGGACCATTTTCAGGGGATTGAGGAAATGAGGAGGACCTTAAAAGTTTTGTCGGCGCCCTGTTGACGCTTCGTGCTTTGATCACACACAAATCTGAGCCCTGTGTACGTTGCCGTGTTATTGACACTGTAAATCTCACATCTGTGCTACTTCTACTATGACCCCTTTTGTTGCACCTACACCGCAGTATAAACGCCCTGCACAAGTACGCTGAACAGTGGTTGTGTTAATTCCACGGTGACCCCTTTTGTCACACCTTTGTTGCTGTGTAAACGCTGTGCAACCAGTGCCGCCCAGCATTTATGCTAATTGCACGATGACCCCCTGGTGTTGTCCAGTAGAAGCAAGGGGGGACAACCGTCTATGCATTTCAGGCTTGACTGGCCATCGTCAGGACGATCCCTACCCCTCTTGCGACTGCTGGACTTGAAAACTGCCGAGAATATATAGTTTTCTCGTCTGTGTAATTGAGGTGATTAATCTCATTTACATATGAAGCATAAGTTGGCTCAACTTATAATAAAAAAGAAAATTTTGCTTTGAGCATAGCTTTATACAATATGTATTAAAGTTTTTAGGAAGCCGTAGCTATGTAAAGACCGGTCTTTACATAGCTACAGCTTCCTAAAAACTTCAATACATATTGTATAAAGCTATGCTCAAAGCGAAATTTTCTCTTTTTTATCTTATTAATTGTTTATTAATTTAATAAACTCTGATGATTTCTATGGCTTGTACTGACTAACAGCAAATTGTTAAATAAGATAATTTTCTTTTTAAATGTATATTGTTATAGGAAGAAACAATTGTCAGTAATTAAAGGTCTTAAACTTTTAAAATTGGTTAATCACTGCATTACAATTATACATTGGTTCGGTTTGATTCAACTACCATAGCATTGAACTAAAATACGCCTGGTAAATGAGTAAAACCTATTTCTTACTCTCATAGATATTATTATATATGTATGTATGTATATATATATATATATATATATATATATATATATATATATATATATGCATATATATGATGTGCATTCAAATATGAAGTCTCAACTACGCTGGGCAGGGCATGTCTCCAGGATGAAGGATCATCATCTGCCCAGGATCATGCTGTACAGCAAACTCTCCACTGGTCATTGTGGACCCCAACCCATCCTATTTATTTTATAACATATGGAATTTCTAGTCATGTACTTTTTTGTCATGTTTAATGTTTTTTAATGTATAAAGAAAATTAATTGTCACAGGAATGCTACCACTTAAAATAAAATTTTGCAGGAGATAGATTAGCAAACTTTAATAAATGGGAGGTGGTGGGGATAAAAATCTGAAAAATTAATGGGTGGGGTGGGGTGAGGAGAGGGGGTCATTTTTCAAGATCCGAGAATACCTGGAACTGTGGAAATTCATACTAATTCTATCTGCTACTCTTCTGAAAACTAAATATGATCCGAATGACCCAGTTGTTTCTACTTTTGGCACAAGGCCAGCAATTTTGAAGAGAAGGATAAGTCAATTAAATCAACCTCAGTGCATTAACCCTTTAGCATTTACATTACTCTATTATATTTTTGTGGTAAAGGCTATATCTCTTTGTCACTTTCCGTATGATTGCTTCCAGTATCTTTTATTTCATATTGCTTTTGTTCCACATTGTGGCCGTAGCCTCACTCTAGCCATAGAGCTTGATTGTATGTTGAACTTGTTTAGTCTCCATCAAGATCTCCATTAACCCTTTAGTATTTAAATTACTCTATATATACTATTGTATTTTTACAGTAAGGGCTTTATCTTACATAATTATCTCACATAATATTGAATCTATGAGAATTTGATATTATTTATTTTGAGAAAGGTGGATTGGCAGTATCGGTAGAGGGTCTGACGCCATGCTTTGCAGCATAGAGTTACGGCCCTTTATGGTCTGAGTTCAAATCCCACCGAGGTTAACTTTGCCTTTCATCCTTAAGGGGTCGATAAAATAAAGTACCAGTAATATACTGGGATAATTGCTGGCCTTGTGCCAAAAGTAGATACAATTATTTATTTTGAGAACAATACCTTAACATCAGTATGAGTAGCCAGTTATGGCCAGTTAGAGAATTCTGGCCGGATACAGCTGATAAAAATGTTAAAGGGTTAATGGTACTTTATTTTATCAACCTTTTAAGGATGAAAGGTGAAGTTGACCTTGGCGGGATTTGAACTCAGAACCTAGTGGGTCAACATTTTCAGTTCAAATCCCACCGGGGTTAACTTCACCTTTCATCTTTATGGGGTTGATAAAATAATAATTATTTTCCTTATTTTTAATTTAGGTACAAGGCCAATAATTAGGGGGAAAGGAAAGTTGATTAAATTGACCCCAATACTGGACTGGTACTTTATTTATTGACTAACTTAGGAAAGAATGGAAGGAAAAATTTACCTTTACAACAACAACAACAATAATAATTGTTTCTACTTTTGGCACAAGGCCAGAAATTACCCAGTGTATTACTGATACTTTATTTTATCGACCCCATAAGGATGAAAGGCAAAGTTAACCTCGGTGGGATTTGAATTCAGAATGGCAAGGGCCGTAACTCTATGCATCAAAGCATGGCGTCCAAATAATAATAATAAGTCAAAGACCCCAAAGAAAAAAATGCCTTCTAATAAATGAATCTATCCCCACAGATGACAATATATCTTCCAAGGAAATAGAGAAACTCTCCAAATATAAAGATCTAGAGATAGAAATAACTTGAATGTGGAAAATGAAAACAGAAACAATACATATAATAATAGGTACTCTAGGAATGATAAACCACACACAGACAAATAGATAGCGAAAACCCCAGGACTTACAAATATATACAGCATACAAAAGATAGCACTACTAGGCACTGCACACATATTACGAAAAGTACTATCAATACTATAGAAACAACCTCAGCAAAAACTACACTGCTCATACCCAAGGCACACAGAGCTGTGCTCAGTAAAGCAGTAATGATGAACAATAAAAATAATAATGGAAATAATAATAATAATAATAATAATAAACTGGAACACAATAGACCTGACCTGGTGGTTGTGGACAAAGAAAAAAGATCGTGTCTGATTGTGGATGTGGCCTGCCCGTTCGACACGAGAGTGCAAGAGAAGGAGAGGGAGAAAATTAACCGATACCAGGACCTAAAGTGGGAGGTGAAAAGGATTTGGAACTGCCATGAAGTCAAAGTGATCCCGATTGTCATAGGCGCACTGGGGACTATCTCCAAAAGTTTCCAGGGATGGTTAAAAAAAATCGGCCCCTTCACGCTTTTTGGAACGCTTCAAAAGGCATGCTTGCTTGGAACAGCAAGAACCCTCCGATACGTCCTGAATATCTGAGGCTGCAGGTAGTGGCTTGATATTCAATCCAACGGACTTTCCAGTTAACCAACATCAATGACTGAGATTCAAGGAATAACAACAATAATAATAATAATAGTAATAATAATAATGTTTTCTTTATTAACCACAAGGGTTTACATAAAGTAGACATTAAGGACAGTACAGGACAATACAGGACGGTACAAATGGGCATTTCTGCGTGTAAAAAAAACAGCGGATGAAATAAAATAACAAAGAAATATTCCCCAATAGGGGGGAGACTTCCGAGGGACATTTGTGGAGAAAGCCCATTAAAAGACCACAGTGGTCCTGACCACCAGGGCAAGTGCCCTCTCCCAGTTTTCCACCTTTAATTTACAGACACATACTCAGAGAAGGCCCATTCATTCGGGCCATACTTGCCTCTCTCACCCATCTTTCAACAAAAAGCATAATAATAATAATAATAATGATAATGGTTTATTTATTTATTAATAAGGATAATAGTAAGTTAATGTTAAGAGATTTTCTCATACAACCAAAATGAGCTGAATGTTTTGTTTTTGATACAAATAAAATTATAAAACAAAAATAAAAAAAGAAATGATGATCTTATTATTTCACAAACACTTTCACCCTTGTCACCTCCACTTCACCATCCCAATACCCCACCTCCACCCCAGCCCTATCCCTAAACAAACAAGAAACAGGAAGTAACCCCCACCCCACTCCTCCAATAACTAACTTCTCAGGCCATATATCACCAGACAAATCTCCCCATATATAAAAAATAATTACTTCACACCATTTTCATATAGGATCATGGCATTGTAGCCAGTACAACACTGGTACCAACTAAATGAATACACTCTCAGTACAACACTGGTACCAACTAAATGAATACACTCTCAGTACAACACTGGTACCAACTTAACGAATACACCCCCCCCCCAGTACAACACTGGTACCAACTTAACGAATACACTCCCCTAGTACAGCACTGGTACCAACTAAATGAATACACTCCCTCAGTATATCACTGGTACCAACTTAACGAATACACTTCTCCAGTACAACACTGGTACCAACTTAATGAATACACTTCCCCGGTACAACACTGGTACCAAGTTAATGACTACACTCCCCAGTACATCACTGGTACCAACTTAACCAATACACTTCCCTCAGTATATCACTGTTACCAACTTAACCCCCCCTTCCCCCAGTACAACACTGGTACCAACTTAACGAATACACTTCCTCAGTACATCACTGGTACCAACTTAACGAATACACTTCTCCAGTACATCACTGGTACCAAGTTAACGAATACACTTCCTCAGTACAACACTGGTACCAAGTTAACGAATACACTTCCTCAGTACATCACTGGTACCAACTTAACGAATACACTTGCCTCAGTATATCACTGTTACCAACTTAACCCCCCACCCCACCCCACCCCCACCCAGTATAACACTGGTACCAACTTAACGAATACACTTCCC
>OZ024743.1:64098393-64105893 GCA_964016885.1 Eledone cirrhosa
TACATGAATATATATTAGGCTTCTACATAAACTGGAAACATTCCCCCAACTTGTAGAAAACTTATAATGAAACAATTGTTTGGAAAGAGAGATATACTTTAACTTTAATTATATCTCATAAAATAATACAACTGGTTTTTCCACATTATACATATTGTTAGCACCCCAAACACTTAAATTGGGTTTATATTTTAATATAACCTAATGTTTGTTGAGTGAGATGGTTACCAGTCAGAGTTTAGCTTTAAACTATCTCTGTTATTGTATTAAATATATATATATATATATATATATATATATATTACTGGCACTATGTCGATTATGATGACAAGTGTTCCTGTTGATTTGATCAACAGACCTGCTTGCTTTTGAATTTAACTTGCAAGTATCTGAGCATTCCACAGACACATGCACCTAACATAATTCTCAGGGAGATTCAGTGTAACACACAATGCAACAAGGCTGGCCCTTCAAATTACAGGTACAACATACTTTTACCAGCTAAGTGAACTGGAGCAACATGAATTAAAATGTCTTGCTCAAGGCTATAATGTGCCACCGAGAATCGAACTCATGACTTTACAATTGTAAGCCAAATACCTTAACCACAAAGCCACGTGCCTTCACACACACACACATATATATATATATAGAAAGAGAGAGAGAGAGAGAAGGGGGCTGAGTATGTGTCATGTAGCGATAGTCATCATCTATGGCTGTTACATTATTAATGCAGATCTTGCCCCACCCCATTTGAACACACACATGTATATACATACATATATATATATATATATATATATATATATATATATATATATATACATACAGACAGAATACTACATGAAACTCATGGTTGGTTTTTGTTTATATAATGTCTGTCTCTTGTTATGTATTATTATTATTATCATTATACTGTGACTGTTTTGGCTGTGTTTTTTCTTGCAGTTATTCCATGTCTGTCGTTTTACGTCAACGTTTCGTTTGTTTTCTTCTGTTTTTCTCGTTTTCTTTCATTATGTGGGGTTTATTTTTTTGTTTCTTCTGATTCTTCTGCTGTTAACAGTTGTACAAATACAGACAGCATCTAATTTACATACATGCACACACACGCACACACACACATATATATATATGCATATCATTATGTGTCTGTATTATATATATATATATATATACACATATATATATATATATATATACACGCACACACACATATATATATATATATATATATTTATATATATATATATGTATATGTATATATACATATATTTACACACACACATGATTTAGACATGACAAACATAGTTAAGAGGGGGCTAGCATAGATGCATAGATGATATAACGATGTATGTTAGCCATCCAGACTTATATATAAGTATATACTAGCATAAGTACCCGGCATTGCTTGGGTTAAAGAAAATAATGAAATTTCATTCAAAATAAATTCTGTGTGATCGTCATCATCATCATTTTTACGTCCGTTTTTCCAGCACAAAATCTCTCCATTCATTGCAATCCTTTATCTTCTCTTCTGTGAGTCTCAGTGATTTGAGATCAGCTCTCACAACCTTTGCCCATGTCTTTCTTGGTCTGCCTCTACTGTGGGTTACTTCCACTAGTATTTCCTGACACTTCTTCACCCAGTTATCATCACGTGTCCATACCAATGCAGTCTTCACTTTTCATCACTGCTACAGATTCCTCTTAAACCCAGCTTCTCCCTCAACTCATCCAAGCTCTGCCTTTCTCTCACACTTACATTGAACATCCGATGAAGCATGGTTGCTTCATTTCTCTCAAATCTATGTATGTTCTCTGCAATTACAGCCCATGTTTCACTACCATGCAGCATCACACTTTGTACACAGGCATCATACACACATTCTTTTGTATGAAGTGAAAATGTAAACAAATTCAAAATTAGGTCTTGTGATCCTCTTTGGACTTGTGTAGGTAAATATTAATGTTATTCAATAGGTTCTGATGAGATTGATATAGCAGGAAATAATATACTTGTTGTGTTAATCAAAATGTTCATCACTCAATTAAATGATTTAACCCTTTAACATTTAAAGCAGCCGTATTTGGCCAGAATTCTCTCACCATTTACTGTTCAAACTGGCCATAACTGGACCCTCATACCAAGTTTAAAGTATTGTTGTCAAAATAAATAATATCAAAATCTCACAGATTCAATATAATATGAGATAATTATGTAAGGTAAAGCCTTTACTGTGAAAATACAATGGGATATATAGAATAATGGTAAATGGTTAAATTAATTTAATCCTGGTTATTTTTAATCATTTATATATATGCTCTGTGATATTGTGAAACTACTGTGATTGGAAATTTACCGAATGGATTAAACTCTGAACTGTCTTTTACCTATCTAGCCATTGAGCTTTGAAATATTATTTGTCTTTATATGGTTGCATTATCAACTCAGCTAAACTCTTTTCATCATCTTTTTAATGTCTATTTTCCATGCTAGCATGGGTTAGATGAGTTGTCCCTTTTGAGGCAAGTCAGGTCAGGTGACTGTGTCTTTCTCATACAGAACTATTTCTGGCTAAGTTTCTACTATTGGATGCCCTTCCTAATGCCAACCCAGTGTGTGCTGGGTGCTTTTTGTCATGACTCCTACATGACCACTTTACATCAGTTTTTCTATTTTTAGGTTAAAGTTAGGTTTGGGGGGGTTGAGAGCATTCTTGATAGTTTAATAATCCTTAGAAATGCAGGGATTCCTGCAGAGATGAAAACAATTGGTACAATTATCTACTAGAACTCCTGAAACAGTGGCTATCTTTGGTGGGGTGGAAGGAGTGACTTGACACTTTGACATTGAACAAAGAAGGAGCAGACATGATGAAGTAATATTGTGTCAATGAAGTAAGGTTAATGAACTTTGGTATGAAACATAATTGGAATAAACCATTCTCACGACTGTATGGCTGAAAGCAAGGACATTATTGTCATAGAGAACTTGACATTCATCATCATCATCATTTTTACATGTTTTTCCACACTTGCATGGTCCTTCTCAGCACAGCATCTCTCAACTCGTCACATTCCTTTGTCATCTCTTCTGGGTGTCTCAGTGATTTGAGGTTAACTCTCACAACTTCTGCCCATGTCTTTTTTGGTCTGCCTCTACTGCAGCTTTCTTCTTGGGAAAATAAATAAACTGAAGCATCCCTGACACCACCTGTTATTCCCCGTTAAACTGAGACCTTACTGACACAACCCTATCATTCCCCATTAAACTGAGACCATACTGATACCTCTTTGTCATTCCCCATTAAAATGAAACCTCACTGACACCCCTGTCATTCCTCATTAAACTGATACCTCACTGACACCAACCTGTTGTTTCCCATTAAACTGATACCTCACTTGCATAACCCTGTCATTTCCCATTAAACTGAGACCATACTGATACCTTTTTGTCATTCCCCATTAAACTGATACCTCACTGACACCAACCTGTCATTTCCCATTAAACTGAGATCTTACTGATACCACTATAAAACTGAAACATCACTGACACCTCTCTGTTGTTAACTTTACCATTAAACAATTCTATCTTCAAATCTGAGAGGTTGTTACAATGATGGCCACCAAATCTCAACATCAGTCATTGAATACATAATTAGTTTGAGTTTCTTCCTCCAACTAATTCACATATTTCATGCTTTCTTCCTTAACCTCTTGCTACCATATTTCTAACGAAAATAATCAAGAATTTTGGGATATTTAGCAATGTAACTAACTTTCATGTTATTAAGCTGATATTTGAAACATAACTTTAAAAAAAGTTTTTACATACAATCCTGATGGAAAGTTTTGGGTTAAATATAAACACTTTAACTCATTTATTATATATTTCTGATGAATAACAATGCCTATTACTTTCTAATAATTTTGAAATTAATCTATAATTTTGTGGGATTTAGTATTATAACTAACTTTCTTATTATTAACTGGCATTTGGAACATAACTTAACAAAGGTTCTTATATAAAATTATTATAGAAGATTTCTATCAAAAATGTTAAACAATGAGGAAGAGCCCTGCAAGGTGGAAGGGCTGTTGCAGTGGGTGTCACTGGCTAGTGTCCATGGAAAGCCTTTGTAGTTTAGTCCCCGGGGTGCAACAAAAACACTACCCTGACCTAGACGTAGTTTCTGTTGCAATCTCCCCTTCCTTCTTTCTTTCTTCCATGGCTCAATAGTCCTTGCACTTTCCCTCCCTTTCTTCTCATTTATGGCATTTTATAGTCCTTTCCTTTACTTTCCTATACAGTTAGATCTGCCCTTCTTTACCCTGTAGCAAGCTACTTTCCTTTGGTGCATTGATACCCTTTCCGTATGTTGTTTGGCTGAGTTGAGCCAATCGCTATCAGCGTATGGATGTGTATCTCAACTTCCGCCCAAATGGAGAAATTCCCGCTTCTTTTAATAAACTAATTCTCTTTGCGCATGAACTGCGGTAAGATAAACACCTATTCTTCTTTCGCTCTGCAAACATCATTCCAATATGTAACCACAAAACATTACCGCGGCCTGGCTTCTCACTTCAGCCACTGGACCGTGTCTTCTCTTACAGATCTTAATTTGTTTGTTCATTTCTTTTGGCATGCCAACCAAGCTTAATACAGCTCTTCTCACCTTAAACATTGTTAATAAATTCTGTTACAACGAACTACAAATTGTCGTCAACATTATTTTATCTTACATGGCGGTGGATTGACAGTATCGGTAGAGGGTGGGACACCATGCTTTCCAGAATAGTTACGTCCCTTTACGATCTGAGTTCAAATCCCGCCGAGGTTGACTTTGCCTATCATCCTTACGGGGTCGATAAAATAAAGTACCAGTAATGCACTGGGTAATTGCTGGCCTTGTGCCTAAAGTAGAAACAATTATTTTATCTTACTTCTAAACTAGTTACTATTACATGCTGCTATACTGATGACATAATACATCATCATCTTATGCTATAAACTGCTTCACTGGTGTCTTCTGTTGATACACAATACACAAATAAAAATATTATCATTCACGTTAAAATCTTCTTAGATACTATCTCCAACCCCTTTTCCCCTTTTATTTCATTATTTGTATAATTAATATAATAATAATAATAATGAAATTATTGTGTAAAGTGCTCAGGTGCACTACAACTCGTCAAAGGTGCATGTATAGTACATAGAATAATACACAAATGTCAGGGAAGTGAATAGTGTATGAGTCATGATATACATGTGTGTACGTGTATAGAGGGGGAATATTAGGTGTAGTGTTGGCGAATCTCAGGAAGTATGGAGGTTTTAAAGGATGCAGTGTTTCGACAACTAACAACTGATGCAGGGAGTTTGATCCATGCTTCAGCAACTCTGAGCATGAAAAAATGTTTCCGAAAGTCATGGGAGCTGTGCTGTTTTCTGACTTTGTGGGCATGCCCACGTGTGTTAGACACATGGAAATCAAAAAGGTACTCAGGGTTGTTGTTAATTATGAAAACTTAATAAATTACAGTTTGTACTTTAAGTAATTATAAACAATGACAGCCACTAAATCTCAATGTCATTCATTGAATAAAGAATTACTGAAGTTTAAATTTATATGCTAAAATATAGTAGGAAAAGAGTCATATATAAAAAGAAACATTTATTAGTAGTAATAGTAGCGGTAGTATGTACAGGTGGAGTGGTAAATAAACATATACATATATACTAGGTCTGAACACAATGGAACCAAACTCCCACTGTCATTGCCTCTGTTTCTCTCCTATACTCCCCATCTCTCCCATACTCCCCATCTCTCAGCAAATGTGGGTCCATGCGCTGGCTGCCCTGCGGCCCTGGCAGACAGAATTGAGACAGCGTTTCCCCAGAGGATGGTGAGAGAGACGCACTGGAAGAGCTATTCCAACAGATATATTCTCACATGAACTATGGCATGTTGTTCTGACAAGCATTACAGGAGAAGGTGCCGCACTCAGAATTAATCACACCATATATCTCTGCCATCTCTCTATTTAATTATTTAGACTAATTAAATAATTATATTTATTTATAAATTCATACATACATGTATATGTATATGTGTGTGTGAGTGTGTGTGTGCATGTATGCGTGTTTGTGCCTGTATGTGTGTGTTTATGTGTAACAGTATGTGTGTGTGTGTGTGTGTGTGTGTGTGTGTGCATGTGTATGTGAGTATGTGTATGTTTGTGTGTTGTTTTGTGTTGTCAATTTATAGATATATATAATAACAAACAACTACTGATGAGGTAACTGTGCCAATCAAGTGACATACAATATCTGATGTATCTATGTCAATATTTATATATAAAGTTTGTGGTGCCATGGTTAGGATTTTACATATCTCTATCTATTTCTCTCTCTCTCTCTCTCTCTCTATATATATATATATATATATATATATATATATATAAATCATCATCATCAACATCATCATTTAACGTCTATCTTCCACACTAGCATGGGTTAGACGGGTTTGTCCCATATAGAGGCAAGTTGGGTCGGGTGACCATGTCTTGCTTATATAGGATGGTTTTCTATGGCTGGATGCCCTTCCTAACGCCAACCACATTTACAGTGTGTGCTGGATGCTTTAGCGAGAGAGAGAGAGAGAGAGAGAAATTTTGTTGGATGCACAATGTAAACGTGAAGGAAAGGCAGAGCTTGGACAAGCTGAGTTTAAGAGGAATCTGAGATGCTGTGCATGAGAGAAGAATGTGTTGGAATGGACATGTGATATGCATTGACAACGACCAATGGGTGAAGAAATGCCAGGAAATAACAGGAAATGCCAAGAAAGTCCTGGACAGAGGTGGTGAGAGCTGACCTCAAATCCATGTGACTCACAGAGAAGATGATGAAGAATGTGACAAGTGGTGGGATGCTGTGCTTAGAAGGACCCATCCAACTCATGCAAGTATGAAAAAAAAACAGACGAAAAAACGATAATGATGATGATGATGATGATGATATGTATATATATTTTTATGTATATGTGTATATATATATATACACACACATATCTATATATATATATATATATATAATAGAAAACGAAAAATCAGTGATGCATCTGAACTCAATTTATTGTGTGTTACAATTGTTTCGCCGGTGGACAGCTCGAGACGCGATCATTGTGTGGACCTGTCTGATTCTGGACCCGCAGGTTCGACGGACACGTCTAATGATTTCGGAGCATATTCTCTCACTGGGGTATCTGACCCTCTGGGCCAGTACCGTCAAAAACTTCATCCTCTTCGTGTGTCCTGTGATTGGCTGCTGGTTGTCTGCGTCATCATAATTCTGACCACAGGTACCAGTCTGCTGACCATCAGGGCGTTGTCTGTCCCATGTCTGCTACACTTCAATAAATCACTGCTGTGTTTGGTAGTTCACACATCCACACGCGCACTCACAGACACAGACACACACACACACACACA
>OZ024743.1:64110893-64143393 GCA_964016885.1 Eledone cirrhosa
AACCCTACCAATGCGCTGAACGAGTGTGACTTTTTAGTCCAGCCAGCGACTTGAAAACTCTGGTACAAACACTACACTTGTGACAATTATTGACACATAGTGCTGGGCCCATGGTACCATGTGACGACAAGTGCAGAGAGGTCTCCAGATATAAAGCAATGCCTGTGCCGTGAAGCTTTTATAGTGAGCAAAGGTACTGCACAAAGCCAGTCCCACTCTCTTAACCAAGATAATATTTACCAAAAAGAAGAACAAGTCAACATCATTGGATACCATCAGGGTTGCAGGTGTTATATCAGAGTTTTCCTTCTCCTAGAATTCTGTCTTGACAAAGGCTAAGGGGTCATCTCTCCCGGTGATTTTGGATGGCCATTGACTCTAAAGAGCTCCTTTGCCCTTTGACAGGTTTTGTTTTTAGTCCTGCAGGATGTCCAAAGTCACCCTCCTCACCAAGAAACCTTGGTGGGGTTGCCAGTTTAGTCGCCAACGACCCGACCATGGGACAGGTTGTACTGGGATACATGTTACCAGTATCACCAACTGGTGACCTATATACATACACACACACATATTTATATATATATACATACACACACACATATTTGTATATATACATATCTTTTCCCATCTATGCACCCTCCTCTATCACTCCTTAGTAGCTAAGGTACTGATCCAGTGGTCAGTACCCTCCATCCACACAACACATTATAAAAGTCACCCCTTGTCATATACTTATCCCTGTGTCCAATGCCACCACACTTGTCATACACCCATAGCATTATACTTTTCTTCTTTCTCATCTTCCTGTCGAGTAGAGAGGGCTCGTCTGTTGAGACAATGCCTGATAACCTCTCTAATGCAGGTGGCACAAAAACTACACCCATTACACTCTGAAAGGTGGTCAGCAATAGGAAGGGCACCTAGCTGTAGAAACCATGAAAAAGAATGTAAAGAGAACTCTTAGTTGTGTCAATGGCATGATAACCTCTCCAGTGTTTGTGATTTAGATGATAAATGCATCCCTACAAAGTAGTCAGTGATAGGAAGGGCATCCAGCCATTGAACACCTTCCAAACAAAGGGTCAAGAGGACTTATCAACTGTGTTGAAAACATAACAACCTCCCTGGTACTGGTGCTTCAATAAAATGTTCTTGGTAGAATGTGGGGTCATGTGTAAGCAAGATGCAGAACTCTTCTCATCTATGAAGTAAGAGAGCCATTTGAGTGTTGACACTGTCTGTGAGGATCCATCCAGCCCTTGATAGCAGGGAAACAGATGTTAAATGATGATGTTGTTGGGGATATGCATGTGTGTGTGTGTGTGTAAAAAGTAAACAGATATAACAAAGCAAATGACACAGGAAAAAAAGTCTTAACATTTCGGACACTAGTCCTTCATCTAAAAATGGAATCAGAAATAAAAGATATAATAGAAAGATAAAGAGTAAGAAGAGGAAGGAACGAGAAAAAAATGAGATAAAAACACACGTGCATGTATATGTGTGTGTGTGTGTGTGTGTGTGTGTGTTTGTTTGTGAGACAGAAAATATTTAGATAAAGATAAACACTGGGAAACAATCAATTTTGTATCATAGAATTAGGAGTGGTTTCAGGTGGTTTGATATGGACAGGAAGACATTAGATAACATTGTTTATTTATGTCCAGTAACCTTTGTATCATAGAACCAGGGGCAGTTACAAGGGGTTTGGTATTAAAAAGCTGAATAATCCCTAATACAATTTTTATTATTCACAGTTGTATAAATAACATTACAAATTGTTTATAATTCTTACAGAATGAAAAATATAAACACATATAATAAATACAATTAATTATTGCTAGGAACCTCACATATTGTACAAAAATATATGATCAAAGCGATAGAAAAGCAAACAAACAAAAACAATCACCATTTCACCACCAAGTGCGACAATCGGCCATACACCACAAGGTTCAACAAAAAATTTGAGGGGAAGCCAACATGCTTACAGCATTACCACGGATGATGGCGAGGCTAAGGTGTTGAAACAACCAGGCACCCTCTCTAATATATTTCGTCTAACATATCCACTACCATAGGAAAATATTAATGAATAGTTTTATATTTCTATTGTGCTTGAGTTTATTTCAGAGCTGAGAGTTGAGACTTCAAGCACCAAATGTGTAAGATGTGCGTGGGAAGAACTAGGACATAAAATATAAAATAAGAATGTAAGAAAGCAGAATTACTCATCATATTCCCAAAGAATTCAAAGAATATAATTGATATACCCGAAAAAAAAAATATATGAGCAGCTGTTTTGAAATCCGCCTGAAACCACCCCTAGTTCTAGAATACAAAACTGTTTATTTTAAAATATTTATATTTATTTAAATATTTCCCATCAAAATTTCCATCATAACTTAACAAAGGGTAAAACCCTTTGTTAAGTTATATTCCAAACACCAACCTAATAATGAGAAAGTTATTTATATTATTAAATCCTTCCAAATTCGTTTATTTTTTTAATTATTTGAAAATCATAAGTAGTGTTTTTCATTAGAAATATGGTAAACAAAAGGGTTAAAGTGTTTATATTTATCTAAAAATCTTCCATCCTAATTTCAAGTAAAACATTTTGTTAAGTTATGTTCCAAATACCATCTTAATAATGAGAAAGTTAGTTATATTATTAAATTCTTCCAAATTCTTGATTATTTTCAAAATTATGTCTGTTATGAGGAATGTGGTAATGAAAGTGTTAACCCCTTAGCATTTACATTGCTCTATATTTACTATTGTATTTTCATGGTAATCTCCCATTATATTGAATCTATGAGATTTTGATATTATTTATTTTGAGAACAATACCTTAATGTCAGTATGAGTGGCTAGTTACATCCAGTTTAAACAGAAAGAGATGAGAGAACTCTGGCCGGGTATGGCCGGTTTAAATCCTAAAGGATTAAAGTGTTTAAATTGTCACCACGGTAACAACAGTTGCTTCATGCCATAGATACATAAATTCTTTGAGAAGTTCAAATTATCAAGGTTTGCTCCCTTCTGAAGCCTCTTTGAGGTCTTGGGATACACAATCTTTGTGAATCCATCCCATGCCTCCCAGGACAAGTCACAGGCCCATTGCCAGTTTTTACTGCATGAAATGGTGACTGCAATATATTTTTCAAACAGGCCCCTTTACCTAAGGCCTGAATATGTCCCTTATTAACTGGCATGAAGGATGATGTGGTATGATTCTTTATCTTACCATGTATATAAAAAACAACCAGGGACCATTGATCATATAATTTCAATGTGCAGTCCTATAGCTCCAACCGAATACCTAAACAGGCACGACAGAGTTGCACAATACATACATTGGATAATGTGTAAGCATTTTGACCTGCCCCATCAAAAGAATTGGTGGGAGCATCAACTACCTCCCATACTTGAAAAAGATCACATCTCAATCTTGTGGAACTTTAGCATCCAAACAGACCAAAAAATAGATGCAAATAGACCTGATATAATACTGAAGGACTTTAAAAAGAGGGTATGCCTGCTAATTGATATGTCCGTTCCAATAGACAAGAATGTATCTATAAAAACATTTGAAAAATTGAGCAAGTATAAGGACCTGGAGATAGAAATTGGAAAAATGTGGAAATTGAGAACTAAAACAATACCAGTGGTTGTAGGTGCTTTAGGAATGATACCTAAGGGGTCTAATGATTACTTATCGCAAATCCCAGGAAACCCGCGTATAGGAGAAATACAAAAGATAGTACTAATGGGAACTGCCCATATACTAAAGAAGATTCTGTCAATATACAAGTCTAAACACCTAAAGATGCGTGTGTGTGTATGTATGTTCTTTCTTGAACATGGCGGACCTTGTTGTCTCTTGAGGTCACTGGTTGTGACTTGGTGATAACTCGTATGAACATAAAGCAAGATAAATGCAACTGTAATAATAATAATAATAATGAAATTATTGTGTACAGTGCTCAGGTGTACTACAACTCATCAAAGGTGCATGTATAGTACATAGAATAATATACAAATGTCAGGGAAGTGAATAGTGTATGAGTCATGGTATACATGTGTGTGTGTGTATGGAGGGGGAATATGCTTCAGCAACTCTGAGCATGATAAAATGTTTCCGAAGTCATGGGAACTGTGCTGTTTTCTGACTTTGTGGGCATGCCCACGTGTGTTAGACACATGGAAATCAAAAAGGTGCTCAGGGCTGTTGTTGGTGAGATGGTTAATAATGTTGTGGGTGTTTACCAAGTCAGTTGCCAGACGTCGAAGCTTCAATGTATCCATGCCCAGGGAAGCAAGGCATTCAGAGTATGGTAGATGCCTGATGGAGGGTATTCGCTCAGTTGCACGTCCCTGAACAGTTGTCAGGTGGTCAATGTTCTGAGCAAGATAGGGGTTCCAGATTAGTGATGCAAATTCTAAGTGTGGCCGCACCATAGCTATATACAGCTTTAAATAGATAGCTGGAGAGCGGCTGACAAAGGTCTTATTCTTGCCAGTCACCAATCTGGTACTTTCATTGAGAAGTTGATGAAATATTCTGGCTCTCTTATACTTAATTTAACAATTTCCTTACCATAACTATGATTTTTAAAATATTTTTGAAATTTACTGCTCCCCGCTATGTAGGTTCAGCTGGCTTCTTACAAGATTGTATTTAATTGTTTTACAACCCACCTGAGGCAACATCTATATTTCTACAATAACAAACTGTGTTCTAAAATGGTTATCATCATCATCATCGTCGTCATTGTCGTCATCTTCTTTTTATTTTTCTTCTTTGTCTTCTTCTTCTTCATCCTCGTCACCACCACCACCCTCATCATCATCATCATCATCATCATCATCATCTCGACTTTTCTATACTGGCATTAGTTGGTTGTGATTTTTTTAAGGCAATGTTTTACAGTCAGATGCCTTTCCTGACATTAACCCTTTTGGTCACTTCTCACAAGAGGCAAGGATAGAGTGTACTTCTTTTTGACCAGATACACACACACACACACACACATATATTATCATCATCATCATCATTGTTTAATGTCCACTCTCCTTGCTAGCAAGAGTTGGATGGGTCTACATAGTTCAAGTCAGTACTTCAGTACTGAAGCAGGGTTACTAACCTCCCAGAAAGGCTAGGGAGAGTGGGGTCTGCATCTAATGTATGGTCTTATGTTCTATCAAGTGTACAGGGGAAGCTGTCATGTTTTTGACACAACTGAAGTGTCCTCCCAACCCTTTGTTTGGCAGGCTATATACTGTATATATATCATTTATTGTTGTTACCTTCGTTCTGTTCTCTCTATCTCGCTTCTTGTTATTCCGGTCTTGGACTTATGACTTCAACTTTTTTCCTTCCTCCTTTCTCCCTCTTTCTTTCTCTCCCTTTCTCTCTCTCCCCCACTCACTTATTCCCCCCCTCTCTCTCTCTCTCTCTCCCACCATCTATCCCCTTTCCTCCTCTCTCTCTACTCCCTTACCACTTCCCCCCACTCTTCCCACTTTTATTTTCCTTCCTTTCTCCCTTTTTGTGCCTGTTCTCACTAATATCAGCCATGTTTCTCTCCTACTCTCCACTCTCTCTCATGTTGTTAATAAGGTCTCAGGGTTTACACCCGGTCTCCTTTTTAACTTTTTCCTCTTTCTCATCAGTTACTTCTACTTGCATGTACTATTGTCTCGTATTCCCTCCTCTCTATCGGTATGTTTCTGTTTTTTTCTTTTGTTTATTTTCTTTTTCTGTCGTTCTCTTCATTATCATCTCTGTGTTTTTTTTGTTGTGTCCTTCCCTAATAACTACCTCTAGTTATTAACACTCTGTGGATAGATGTATTGTCTTTAATGCGTCGAAACATCAGGGACCCACGGCAGACAACTGAAGAGATGAATTGTCTTATGTTTATGTTTATCTTACATTTCTAAACAATATTTATTAGTAACCACACAGCATCCTGTCCCTTTTAATTCATATATATATATGGAGGCACATGGCTTAGTGGTTAGAGCATTGGCCTTGCAATCGAAAAGTTGTGAGTTCAATTCTCAGACCGGGTGATGTGTTGTTTCCTTGAGCAAGACACTTCATTGCTCCAGTTTACTCAGCTGTAGAAATAAGATGATAGGGACTGCAGTCCCTATCATTCCACTGCAAAGTGGTTGTGGAGGTGCCACGGCAGAAAAGCACCCAGCACTCACTGTAAATGAGGTTGGTGTTAGGAAGGGTATCCAGCTGTAGAAATCAAGCCAGAATCAATTCCTGTCCCACCCTTGCAAGCAGGGAAAAGCAGACGTAAAGTGATGATGATGATGATGATGACGATGAAGGACTGTGACAAGTGGAGAGAGGCAGGGAAAAGCGGACGTAAAATGATTATGATGATGATATATATATATATATATATATATATCACATGAGAAACGGAGAATCAGTGGTGCGACGAATAAGATTTATTGGACATATTACAATCGTTTCTCTGGTGACCAGCTCGAAGCATGATCAATGCAATGATCAAACCGGACTCTGAAATCGCAAGATCCTCAAATATGTCTCGATTCTACGAAGCAGAGTTTCCAAATGTCCAGTTACACCCGCGGCCTTCACTCGGCAGCTTAGATCCTGTTGTTTTCATTCTATGAGTGGTTAAGAATTGTACACATCACCGATATTTTACCGATGACGTGTACAATTCTTGACCACTCTATACTATATATATATATACATTTGTGGTTGATGGCAGAGAGAACAGCATGCTCAATACCAAAGTAGAGTTTTAACATTCACCACGCTGAATTTTTTTATGAATTGCTTCCCTTGACACTGCATTATGTATTAAAGGGAGATTACTCTATTATTGCAATTTGTCAACCGCAACATGTTAAAGGTTAATATTCATTTTATTAAGGCTAAAAAGTGAGTCTTGTTACTCTGGAGTTTCACCTGTTTATCACAGGATCAGACAAGAACAGGAGATTATTAAAAGTTGCTAAGATAACTTCCTTTCGTCCTCATTCTTTTATTTCAGTTTACTGTGTTCTTTTTTTCTTTTACTTTCTTATTACCTTGGTATTTTTACCACACACTCATTGTCAGGCTTCCAAATAATCAAACATATTTCGTATTTGTATTTGTATCTCATATTTCACAATGCTTCAAGCAAACTACTAATCCCCATATATATATATATATATATATATATATATATATATACACACACACAGTTTACGAAAGTCACTAATGTTATTTCAGTGATCTCCGTCCATGACCTTCTCACTCAATGAGACAATAAGCTTGCAGTTGTGAAACTGCATCTTGATGTTCAGAGTTCACACCTAATAGTTATTTAGTGAGTACAGTGGCAGTGTTTTGGTAAACATACGCCATGTATCTAACTCCTGGACGGATTCCATTTCTATGCAATATTCAGCCTATAACACTTATTAATACTGCAGTATGCAAAAATTGCACAGTATCAGCAGATATGTATGTGTACATGTAATTGTGTATGCATATATATATATGAATGTATGTGTGTATGTGTATATGTGTATATGTATTTATGAATGTGTGTGTGTATGTGTATATGTATGTATGTGAGTATGTGTATATGTATATGCGCATGTATGTATGTATGAATGTATATGTATGTATATATGTATATCTGTATATATGTATGTATGTATGTATGTATGAATGTATGTGTATATGTGTGTATTTATGTATGTGATGTGTATATATATGTATGTATGTATGCATGTATGAATGTATGTGTATGTATATATGTATGTATGTTCCTGATTTGTTCAGTATATAGTCACTCCATCAGTAAAAATTTGTTATAAATACTTGCATTAATGAATGTTATTTATTAGTAATAAGATAAGACTAAAAAAAATGTGTTTTCATGAGAAAAAGTATGAAACTATTCAGTACTGTCATAACATCACTACCCCAATGATACGGGCCTGGATGATGTGGCAGGGGGGGGGGGGGGGTCTGGTGTGTGGGAGCCCATGAGCAAGTTGTCTCATGGTCCCATTAGATAGAATAGAGAAAACGTTGCCCTGAATGATGGCAAGGAGACACTTTGAAATAGACCTTCAAACTCACAGGGCTTGCTCCTGTGGGTGGCCACTTCTTCCCTGATAGTAGTGTGTAGGGATGAAGTCAGGGGGCTAAGAACACTAAAAGTCCCCACTGCTACAGGTTCGATGATCCATTGGAGAGTGACCAATACTTTAACAGCTGGGTTTCTTGCTCCATATACCAGGTTGCCACAGGTAAAGGTGTCATTGCATATAGCAGCCCATGTATATATATATGGATAGATAAATATACATGGGTGTGTATGATTGTGTAAAGAAGATTATATTAATAAAAGGAATTCCAACTTTGTCTGATTTACTCGTTTTATTTACAATCCTTTAAAATTTATAATGGTATTAGAATGAAATAGTATGGTAGAATATTAAATGTTAAGTGTTAATTGAACAAGTACTTTCATGCTTTCGCAATCTTCAGGTTCATAATGTGTGGTGACAGTCAAGTTTGCAATTTTCAGCAAACTTGACTGTCACCACACATTATGAACCTGAAGATTGCGAAAGAATGAAAGTACATGTTCAATTAACACTTAACATTTAATATTCTACCATACTATTTCATTCTAATACCATTATAAATTTTAAAGGATTGTAAATAAAACGAGTAAATCAGACAAAGTTGGAATTCCTTTTATTAATATATATATATATATATATATATATATATAGAGAGAGAGAGAGAGAGAGATATATATATATATATATAAACAGTCCTATATGAGTAAGACACGAGCACCTGACTCATCTTACCTCAAATATGCCAACCCGTCTAACCCATGCTAGCGGGGGAGGGATGTTAAACGATGGTGATGATGATGATATATATGTACGTACACACACACACACACATATATATATACAGATATATATATATATATATATATATATATATATACGTGTGTATAATGGTAGCTATGGTGCTTCCATAGGCGGTATGCCAAAATTAGCACTCAATATTCTTACAGAGCAGAGTGTGAATAGTGTAAAAAAACGAAAAATTAGTGATGCATCTGGACTCAGTTTATTGCGTGTTACAATTGTTTCACCGGCAGGTAGCTCGAGACATGATCACTGTATGGATCTGGCTGATTCTACGGCTGCAGGTTCCTTCGGACACATACAATTCTTTCGGAGAAAATTTGCTCCGAAAGAATTGCATGTGTCCGAAGGAACCTGCAGCCGTAGAATCAGCCAGATCCATACAGTGATCATGTCTCGAGCTACCTGCCGGTGAAACAATTGTAACACGCAATAAACTGAGTCCAGATGCATCACTCATTTTTCGTTTTTTTGTACTATATATATATATATATAAGAGAGTATTGAAGTTTGCTTGAAGCATTGTGGAATAATAAGATATATTTTCTTTAGGATGTTTTGGAAGCCTCAACAATGCAGATGGGTAATTCTCCGGGTAACAAGATCCGGTGGTGAAGAGAGAGATGTAAGTGAATGTAGAATGAGATGTATAGTGTGTAGAAGAATGTAGGAAAGAGCGTAAAAAATAAAAATAATAAAACGAGATAGAGTTACCTTGGGATAGGTTTAATTGTCCCTATATTTCGGATTCACATTCATCAACTGGGGGGGGGGGGGTATCTGTCGGATAGGAGCGATACGTGCCCTCCGCTGTTCGTTGTTTTGAATATCTGAAGTATTCAGCAGACCGCGCGCACGCGCTTGAAATGGGGTTGGTCAAGCAGAAGTCGGCGACCGAAATAGTTCTTTTAATTGTGGGAGTGGGGTGGCTTTAGCTGTCAATCCACTGTATTAGCAGTGTTGAATGGTGTATTCGTGTGGTGGTAGTAGTATTCCCTGCCTGTTTGGTGAATGCTACTGTGTGTGTGTGTGTGCGTGTGTTGATGTCTCGCTTGTGTGTGTGTGTGCGTGTGTTGTTGCCTCGTTTGTCTGTATTAGCAGTGTAGTATATTGGTATGGTGGAATGCTACTGTGTGTGTGTGTGCGTGTGTTGTTGTCTCGCTTGTGTGTGTGTGTGTGTGCGTGTGTTGTTGCCTCGTTTGTTTAAACCAACCACCTAATTTCGCTTCTCTCGGATCGGTTATTTATTTGTGGCCCTAGGCGTTTGATCCAACCCACTCCACCCCACCCCCTCACCCACCCACCAACCACGAACTCGACACTAAACTCATCAGGCTAAAACACTCCATCTCGGATATTCTACACAAACACACACACACACACACACACACAACGCACAACCTCACCAAATCTCAACTCACCACTCTCTCCAACCTGAAATCGAAGAACCTCATCTACCTCCCCTCCGACAAGGGAAAAGAATTCTGCGTCATCAGCAGAGAGGCCTACAACACCCTGGCCCTCCAACACCATGACGATAACAACCTCTACTCCAAGGTCACGGGAATCACTCCTGCGCAGATAGAGGAGCACAACAACGCCGCCTGGACCAACATCTGCGACCGGCGGAAGCTCCCGATGAAGCTGAGATACAACCTCCTCACGAGGAACAGCAGACTACCCGCCTTCTACCACCTTGTGAAAACACACAAACAGGGACCCGACCTGAAGATCAGACCCATTGTATCGAACGTGGAAGGACAGCTCTACAAAATTTCATGGCTCCTAGCCAGAATACTCAAACCCATCCTAGACACCTTGCCGGGACACGTTAACAGCTCCGAGGATGTGTTGGAGCGCTTGCATCAAATGGATCCCGACACCAGAAAGGCTAACAGATATGCCTTCAATCTTGATGTAGTCGCTCTTTACACCTCGGTACCGACACTCCCGGCCGTTGATATACTGATGGAACGCGTCCAATCTACCGACCTACACTGCTTCGGGCTCACCACCACTGACATCCACCAACTCCTATCCATCGTCGTTGACAACACATACTTCGGATTTCTCGACCAAACATACCAGCAAACCTCGGGACCCTGTCGGGTGTGCTAGCGATCTCATACATGGACAGCCTCGACCGCAAGGCACTCAACACCTGCCACCCCAACGCCGTCGCCTTCTTCTCAAGGTACGTGGACGATATCCTCATCCTCACATCTTCCCAACAGATGGCGAACAGAATCTATGGGACGTTCAACAACACGGACGAGAACATTGATTTCAGTGTTGAACACCCCAGCGACGACGGGTCACTTGCCCTCCTCGACTTCCGAATCAACATCACGAACAGGGAGGGATCCACTACAACTTCTACCGAAAGGCAGCCTGCAGGGACCTGTTTGTCCACTACAAGTTCGCCCTCCCTAACAGTGCTAAAAGACGGTACATCACGAACGAGATCACGCGAATTGAAAACAGATGCAGCGATCCCGCGAGGGGTGTGACCCATACCAAGCGATTCCTCAAAGTGCTGGAGACGAACGGGTACCCTGCCTCACTCACAAAGAGAATAAGAGACACCAGACGCAAGAGGCAGAGAAACACCCAAGGCAAGTGCTTCCTTAAAATACCACACCTGGGCGAGAATACCACCAACGCTATCCGCAGGGCTATATGGAGGGAGGGCCTCGATATGCACCTGGCCCACTCGGGCCTCTCTCTGAGAAGATGCCTCTCCAGGAAACCCGAGAAATCGACTGACGCGTGCTCCCTCAGAAACTGCCCGATGCGCCATACGAACTATTGCTAACGAACATACGTCGTGTATAAGATAGAATGTAACAAGTGCAGCCACTACTATATAGGTAGCACAATCCGGCCGCTACACATCCGGAGCAAGGAGCACTTCAACACCAGTGCCTCGTCTTTCCGGAAACACATAACCAAATGCGGAAACAAAGACGGAAGGCCCATTGTCACAATGCTAGCGACGGAACGAAATGTCGGCACATTACCAATCAAGGAAGCAATTTGGATCAAACGCCTAGGGCCACAAATAAATAACCGATCCGAGAGAAGCGAAATGAGGTGGTTGGTTTAAACAAACGAGGCAACAACACACACACACACACACACACACAAGCGAGACAACAACACACGCACACACACACAGTAGCATTCACCAAACAGGTAGGGAATACTACCACCACCACACGAATACACTATTCAACACTGCTAATACAGAAACCAGCACGGGCAGATAATACAATGGATTGACAGCTAACGCCACCCCACTCCCACAATTAAAAGAACTATTTCGGTCGCCGACTTCTGCTTGACCGACCCCATTTCACGCGCGCGCGCGCTCTGCTGTATACCTCAGATATTCAAAGCAACGAACAGTGGAGGACACGCATCGCTCCTATCTGACAGATAACTCCCCCCTCCCCCCCCGGAAAAAACCCCAGTTGATGAATGTGAATCCGAAATATAGGGACAATTAAATCTCTCTCAAGGTAACTCTATCTCGTGTTATTATTTTTTATTTTTTACGCTCTTTCCTACGTTCTTCTACACACTATACATCTCATTCTACATTCACTTACATCTCTCTCTTCACCACCGGATCTTGTTACCCGGAGAATTACCCATCTGCATTGTTGAGGCTTCCAAAACGACCTAAAGAAAATATATCCTATATATATATACATACATACATACATATATATATATATATATATATATATATATATATATATATATATATATATATACATACATATATATATGTATACATGTGTGTATATATATATATATATGTGTGTGTGTGTGCATGCGTGTGTGTATATAAATAGGGAGACACAAAGCAGGCTTTGTTTACAAACAGCTAGCTAATTTAAAAATTAGATAGTAACATGTGCTTACGTCGTATTTGACTAAATAGAATTAGTCTGTTAGTTGGGATTTTTAAAAAACCCTCTGAATGGAAAAAAAGATGAGTATTGACGTATATGAGACATGATCCACACTTTGGTTTGCCGGTAACACATTGATCCGGCTGGAGAAAATTCAGAGAGCTACTACTGTTACTAACTACAAAAGGTTTTTCTCTCAAAATGAAAGGCAGACTGTATGAAGCATGTATACGAACAACAATGTTGCACAACAGCGAGACCTGGGCACTGTGTGCAGAGGACCTGCGAAAATTGGAAAGAAATGAAGCCTTCATGCTTCGTTGGATGTGCAATAGCAATATACGTGAACAGCAAAGTATAAATACACTGCGTGAGACATTAAGCTTAAAAGGATCAGTTGTTGCATGCAGAAGAGGAGATTGCGTTGGTATGAACATGTAACGCATATGAAAGATGACACTAGCCGTGGTGTGGGCAGATCTAGAAAGACTTGGGTTGAGGTAATAAAAGCTGACCTTGCACAATTACACCTCTCAAAGGCAATGACTCAGGGCCGCAACCTATGGTGCTATGCAGTTTTACAGAAGACCCGCCCTCTATTATTTTCAGGATGTGGCTTTTACCTAGTAGGCAACACCTTCCTCAACCTTCTATCCCCTCTCATTCACCTCCCTTAGTAGTAACCATACCTCCCCTTCTACTCTGTCCACATTTTCCCCCAAGCTCCTCCACCCTTACTTGAAGATGGAATATCACTTTTTGTGTATAAAGAATTCTTCTTTGTAGTTTCGGAAATGTTCGTTGTCCGACCATATCTTAAAGAAGTGGAAAATTGTGAAATTTCCCTTTCCGCATGTTGCGAAGTGTTCACTGCATGTGGTGTTTCTGACAGAGGGATCCCTAATTTGTTGTTTATGTACTCGAACTCTGTCATGTAGATCTGTTCCGGTTTCACCAATGTAGTATTCTTTACATTGTGGGCAGGTTGCACAGTAAATCAAGTTTTTGGTTTTGCAATTCATGTTTGCATTAACTGTGAAAGACTGGTTGTTTTTAAAGGAGATTTGTCCACCCTCTTCAATGTGTTCGCAAGTTCCGCATCGAGGGTCCCCCGCATTTCTTAACTTGCATTGCTTCATTATTAGACATAAATTTTGCCTTGGTAAGCAGTTTCTTTAGGTTGGGTGCTTGGCATCTACTATATATAATTTGTGCGTCTTTTATGAGTGCATTCATTTTAGGGGACTGCTGGAGAATTGGGAGATATTGTTTGGCGGCTTTCACAATGTTGAAGTTCCTTGGATTGTGAGTGATGACAAAAGGGATAACTGTTTTTTCCATTCTATTTTGTTGCTTTGTTTTTCTCAATTTTTCCATTCTTTAAGATATGGTCGGACAACGAACATTTCCAAAAATATAAAGAAGAATTCTTTATTAGAAAATACAAACCACTACTGAACACAAAAAAGTGATATTCCATCTTCAAGTAATGGGATTCTCCCCCGCTCTTTTCTTTTCTCATATTGAAAAAAAGAAAAATAGTTGATGACACCCGTACTTTCAAACATTCGATCGCTGAAGAGAAAAAAACCCCTCAGAGGTACAATAACATTTCATTAATTTCCCCTTCCCCACACCAATGTATATATGAACTTAAACACTTGAGTAGATGTGTGTACATATATGTATGTATAGATGTGTTTTTTTTATATATGTGTCTGTAGGTATGGATATGTGTGTACATGTTTATATGTATGTGTGCATATGTGTGTGTGTATATATGTGTATGTATGCACGTGCTATGTGTGAGGTATATATATATATATATGTGTGTGTGTGTGTGTGTGTGTATGTGTATATATATATATATGTGTATGTATATATATGTATATATATATATGTGTGTGTATATATGTGTGTGTGTGTATATATATGTATGTATATATATGTATATGTGTGTGTATGCTTGTGTGTATACATATGTATGTACATGTATGTGTGGGAGTATGCATGTGTGTGTATATATATATATGTATATATATATATATGTAGGTGTATATGTGTGTGCGTATGTGTATATATGTGTATGTGTGTGTATGTATATGTATGTGTATATATATGTGTGTGTATATATATATATATATGTGTGTGTGTATGTATGTAATATATATGGACTGTAACTATATTTACATACAGGGAAGTGATTATGTGAGCTAGCATGTCCCCCCACACTTCCTCTCCCAAACCAATATCAACAACACATTTTTGACAAATGTTCCCAAACTATCCTACTTTTCTCTTTTTATTGTCATCCCATTCTTATCAAAAGACATGTATCTTACACCTCATTAAAACCCAGACACGCACCTAAATTATCTTGCAACCTCACCATTCTCTGAGTGTATATATATATGTGTGTGTGTATGTGTGCGTAGGTGTGTGTGTGTATGCTTTAATTCCTCCAAATCTTCATCAACGCTCATTAACACCACACCCCATATACATCCAAATCCCTCTTATATAGAGTCACACATCTCAACACAACCTGATCTCAGTTTGACAATCGCCACTGATGAATGCGAGAAAGTTCTCCAACAAAGTTAACCAGGAATCTTTAAAATTCTTCCCACCGAAGTTAACAAAGAACTTACTGGATCTACCAACTCATAATATTATATTATAAAATTAAATCAAATTATTTAACACTACAAGTGAAGTCATTCTTTTCCTTTTTTTCAAATATATATATATATATTATATATATATATATATTATATATATATATATTATATATATATATATATTATATATATATATATTATATATATATATATATTATATATATATATATTATATATATATATATATTATATATATATATATTATATATATATATATATTATATATATACAATATAGAGAGAAGAAAACACAAAATAGTATGTTTTCAATTGCAGGGATAGAAGGCCACTAAAGTGAAAAACATAAAAACTACCAAAGGTATAGGAAATACATCATAATTAAAGAGATAAATTAAAATGCACAAACCCACCTTTATAACTTTAAAACACCTGTACAGACTAAAAAAAATGTTTCGCCATAAAGAGTATAAGAATCATATCCACTCAAGGTTCATAGGCAGGTGTAAAGAAGATATGTTCCACACTTCTAAATAGACATTAGATATCTAACAAACATGTCACAAGTGGCGAGAGAAACATGTACTACTGTCTCGTGGTTCTCCCTCTCTATCAATATGTTTTTCTTCTGTTTATTTTCTTTTTCTGTCGTTCTCTTCGCTATCGTCTCTTTTTTTGTTGTTTCCTTCCCTAATAACTATACCTCGTAGTTATTAACATACTGTGGTGAGATGCCTTGTCTTTACTGCATCAAAACATCAGGCGACCCACAGCAGAGAGCCAAAGAGCGGGAATTGTCCCGATGTTTGTGATTCTCTTACATTTTCTAAACAATATTTATTAGTAACCACACAGCAATTTTGTCACTTTTAATTCATATATATATGTGTGTGTGTGTGTAGAGAGAGAGAGAGAGAGAGAGAGAGACAGAGAGAGAGAGAGAGAGAGAGAGAGAGAGAGGTGATGGAGAGAGGAAGGAGAAAGAGAGAGATATAAAATCCCAAAGCGGTTGCATACTAATCCTTTGACATGTTCTCATCAGACAGGTGTAAATTGTAATATTTTGTTTTTGATGTGCAATTGCAGTTAGGAGCGTGGTGGTAGCAGTCCACTCCATTAGACATATGACGTACATGGTTATTTATGTAGGCAGGCAGAATGCAGGAAATATCACTATTACTAAAATTGTTGGGATGGTCAGTAGACTAAGGTATCAAATTAGCAAGCGGGTCAGTCACTCTGGTTCGAATAATTTACTTATCTAGTTAGTTATTTTATCTTCTGGCATCCTATTTATATTCTAGGGCTTGACAGTAGTAAAAAAAGAGAGGCTTGTACAATAATTGTTTCTACTTTAGGCACAAGGCCAGCAATTACCCAGTGCATTACTGGTACTGTGTGTGACAGCTCTATGCAGGTTTAGCTGACCTCCTCCAAGGTATATCTTGTTGGAGGTGTTTCGGGTAATTTAATGATAGGGACCCCAGTCCTATCATCTCATTTCTACAGCTGAGTAAACTGGAGCAATGTGAAATAAAGTGTCTTGCTCAAGGAAACAACACATCACCCGGTCTGAGAATTGAACTCACAACCTTTTGATTGCAAGCCCAATGTTCTAACCACTAAGCTATGCGCCTTCACATAATGATGTGCTGAAAGGTTTTTAGGTTTAGTATGTTAAAGTGTGGATGGAGGTTAATGTCTAAGGAATATGTGAACTATATAGTCTAAGGATAGTTTTTGATATTTTATGCCTACAGGTATTTGTTAATTACCTGGCATCTCCTACTAATAATGTGTAAAGTTTCTGTGGTGCAAAGATCACAATCACATGAAAGAGATCTATTTACATATGCAACCACTTTGACATCTTTGAAATACATATAACAGGATTATATAATAAATATAGGATGTACATTTAAAACTGTCTCTCTTATAATGTTGACACTCCATCTGATACCTTATTGATAATACTTTAAGGAACACAAATTGTAGAGTGCTTTACATCTATTTACAACTACAGTCAGTAGAGTATTTGATCAACCATTTCTTTACTTGAATATATATGTATGATGACCATATTTCTCTTTAAATAAGCTCAATGGACCTTAGTTCAGAGCATCAATAATTCAAATTTTAAAGATATATTTAGAGAGAGAGAAAGAGTCATATATCATTTGAAAAACAGTATTGTGTACACATATATAATACAAATAATATTCAAGTAAAAATACATACTTAAAGTGGAAAAAGCTATATTTTCCTTACTGTTTCATAGTCCAAACAACGTAGGCTAAAAGAAAATCGATCTAAGCAATCGATTATCGATTACCAACTATCGATTCTGGTAAAGCCAATCAAAGACAAGGAACTAATCAGCATAGGAAATTGTCTTTACATGTCCCACACTGTACAAAATACCTCTTTCTCTATTGAGAGGAGAGAGTCTGTCTGAGCTTCAACTCTACATGGTGTCAAAAACTGTTTAATGATGAGAGTAGATATAAATAGGACTGGAGGTCTTATCTGCTAGAAAGAGCAGCGAAATATCAGTCACAACTGAATCAACTCAACAAATTAATAAATCTTTAAATAAGCTCAAAGAGAAACATGGTCATTATATATATCAAATATGTTTTGTATATAGCTGTTCCAAACTGAGCAGGTCACAGGATCTCAGTAACCATGTGAGAATGCCTACAACTAGTATAAGTATACGAATAGGATGGAAAACGTTCAGGGAGCTATTACATTTGTTAACAACAAAATGTTACTCTCTACAAAAGAAAGGTTGGTTGTATGATGCCTGTGTGTGAAGTACAATGTTGAATGGTAGTGAGACATGGGCTGTGAATACAGAGGATATGTGTAGGCTGGAGAGAAATAAAGCAAGCATACTTTGATGGATGTGCAATGTTAATGTAAGTGAATAATGAATCATGGAAAAGCTGAAAGAAAAACTGGGTATAAGAGGAATCAGATGTAGTGTTCAGGAAAGAATACTGTGCTGGTATGGACATGTGGTATGTATAAGTGATGAATGCTGAACAAAGAAGTGTTAAGAAATTGCAGTGTAAGGAAATTGTAGTGGTGGAAGACCAAGAGAGACTTAGGGAGGTGTGGTGAGAGCTGATCTCATATCACTGAAGCTCACACAGATGACGAAGGAACATGAATGGAGGAATTTTGTGCTGACAAGGACTCATTCAACCCATGCAAGCATGGAAAAGCTGGTGTAATATGATGATGATGAGTTAGTAACTGGTATATATATATAATATTGTTAGTAATTAGCATGTATATATACATACATATATACATATATTGTATAAAAAGGTACAGAGAGCTCAAAGTTGATGAAAGCTATGGAGTAGGAATACCTAGGAAGACTTGGGATGAGGTGATAAAAGCTGACCTTGCACAATTGCACCTCTCAAAGGTGATGACACATGATCGAGATCACTGGCATTATGCAGTACTGAAGAAGACCCACCTTCCCATGTGCACAGGTTGAAACAAACATCTTCTAGTGGTCTCTAGTATGTAACACTTCTCTCCCCCAACGTCCTAACACTCCACCCCACCCTGACTTTCCCCATCTGATGCACCTCTCTTGACCAACCTATGCATACAAGCATGGAAAGCTGAGCATGCTTTCCCACAATGCTGCTGAAATGGCTAAAAAGCTCTCAGTTCACCCTGTAAAGTGGTCATGCTGGTGACAACAAAAGCCTTTAGTCCACCATGTAAGATACTCATGTTGGGGTCATGATAGAAGAGTACCTAGTCCTTCCAGCTACAATGACAAAAGATCACTTAGCCCTTCCTATAGGGTGACAATAACAAAAAACCACTTAGTCCTCCCTGGAAAGTAACAATGACAAAAGAGCCCCTAGCCCTCCCTATAGGGTGACATTAACAAAAAAAACACCTAGTCCTCCCTGGAAGGTGACAATGGCAAAAGAGCACTTAGCTCCCTATAGGGTGACAATAACAAAAAATCACCTAGTCCTCCCTATAGGGTGACAATAACAAAAAACCACCTAGTCCTCGCTGGAAGGTGACAATGACAAAAGAGCATCTAGCCCTCTCTCCAAGATTGTTGTGATGGTGACATGACAAATAAACACCCAGTCCACCCTGTAATGTGGTCATAATGGTGGCCTGACATGAGGCTCCCAGCCAGGCTCTGTAAAATGATTATATTGGTGACATGAAAGAAGATGCCTGGTCTGCCCTGTGGAGGGGTCAAATTGGTGAATAAAAAGAACACGCTTTGTGCCCTATAAGGTGGTCATGTTAGTGACATGACAAAAAGCACATTGTCCACGCTGTAGAGGAGTCATTTTGATACCAGTTCCTAGTCAACACTGTAAAGTGGTCATGATGGAGATACAACCAAAAGCACCCAGTCCATACTGTAAGGTGGTCGTATTGATGACACAACAAAAAGCACCCAGTCTACTCTGCAAAGTAGTTGTGTTGGTACCATAATTAAAAGCTCCTAGTCCACACTATAAATGTGGTTGGTATTAGGAAGGGCATCCAGCCATAGAAACCAAGCGAGAAACAGTTTTGTATGAGCAAGTCATGATCATTTGATCTGACTTGTCTCATAACAGGACAACTTGTCAAGCCCTTGCTAGTGTAGAAAAATGGACATTAAACGGTGACGAAGATGATGATGATGATGATGATGATGATGATGATGATATAGTAACTAGTGTATATGTTGGAACTGGCATATATATAGTATGGTTAGTAACTAGTATATTCTACCTGTATACTTATATATCTATCTATTTATCTATCTATCAATCTATCTATCTGGCCGATCACAGCGGGCGAAATAGAAGATGCCCTAGGCCGCTGTGGGAAACGCAAATCACCCAGTTTAGATGGTCTACCCTATGAGTTTTACATAGGCATGCTAGATCTGTGCTCTGGTGTCCTCGAAGCGGTCTACTGCAACTGGCAGCAGAACGGGAGGATTCCCAGTTCTGTAGGCAGAGGTGTAGTAACGCTGATCAGGAAAGATGAGATAAACAAGGGGGATGAAATAAGCAATTTCAGGCTCATAACTCTGCTCAACACAGAGTTAAAGATTTTGGCCAAGGTGTTAGCAACAAGGCTGGCGCTTGTCGTCGAGAACCTGGTAGGGGAAGCGCAAACATGTGCAATCCCGACCAGGTCCATACACAACAAGCTCCACCTCATGCAATACATCATAGAGAGGGTAAGGTGTAAACCTGGCTTCGGTGGGGCTCTGATCAATTTAGATCAGTCTAAGGCATTTGATAGGGTCGACCATCAATACTCAAGGCGGCAGGCTTCGGTCCAGTCTTCAGAGGCTGGATCGCTGCCATGCACACCAGCATCTGCTCAGCAGTCAAGGTGAATGGCGTTCCATTCGTCAAGGATGCCCTCTCTCCTCCATTCTGTATGTACTGACTGTAGAGCCATTACTGCGGAAGTTGGAGCTGTTGCAGGGCATCCCGATTGAACCAGGGCTGTGAAAAGCAGTGTCGGCCTATACCAATGACATAATCGTAATGGTGTTGAAAACATCGGACATCGGGGTAATCGGCAACCTATTACAGGAATACAAAATGTTGACAGGAGCAAGACTAAACCCAAACAAGTGTGTCGGTTTGCAACTCAGCACATGGAAAAGCAAACCCATGCCTTCTGACAGTGTCGTTGGACGCTGGACGGAAGGACCGGTGAAATTGCTCGGGGTCTGGTTTGGTGCAGACCTCCAGGTGGACAAGAACTGGAACAAGGTCACGGCAATGGCTGAGTGCAAACTCTCCTTGAAAGGTCGAGCGGAGGTGGCAAACACTTACATAGCATCCGTCATCTACTACTGCTTGACAGTCGTGCATTGTCCTTGTGAACACCTCACCAAAATGGAATGCCTACTCTTCAAGTTCCTCTGGAAGTAACAGGCTCCATTGGTGAGGAGATCCATCTGCTGTCAACATGCTTCTAACGGAGGGCTGCACATGCCGTGGCTGATGATGCACAAACACGTGCTGAGGCTACGCCATCTCCAGGTATTCCATACCGGCGAACCGGTGTGGGTGTCGTTTGTGAGACGAGCTCTTCCACACACAACTCATCTCACTAAAAGATCTGCAATCCTGGGTCAAGCGAAGACCGAAAATTGGCGCCTTGTACCTTGAGTGCCTTCAGGCACTCAGAGCATTCTACCAAACGGAAATAGCAATCAGCGGAGACTCCACTTCGACATTCTATAGGGCATTAGTGGAGGATAAGTGCGACGACATTCTCGGGGAAACTCTAGGCATCGAGGAAGACGAAGTGACCAGTCTGTTCGGGAGGACTTTCCATCCAGGGTTTATGGATAACTTCTGGAGGTCTCTGGCCTGGCAGTGCTACCGAGGAGCTCTACCAGTTCGAGACAAAATTTACAGGCACGGATGCCCTAGCAGAGATCCTGCCAAAAAGACCTGTCCAAGATGCGAGTAGGACATCAAAACCAATCTGCATGCAATTGTTCAGTGCCCAGGGGTGACCGACCTGTGGAATTATGTCGAACAACTACTGTCATGTGTGGGACACATCCAGTTGTCAGCTGAGCCCATCGTGAGGATCACCCCGCTGCCTTCATTTAAGAATGAAGGAGAGGCTGTGTTCCTCTCTGTCTGGTGGCTATGGCGAAACAGGTAATATGGTGGATGAGGTTAAAAGGACTGAAGGCAAACATCTTTCTCTCCGGACAACAACCCATCCCATTCTTTAAGTACCACTTCAGAAGGAAGGTGAGAGTGGAGAGAGAGGTGCTACACTCCAGTAAATTCACTGAAAGGTGGGTGAATGTGGTGAAAATGGCCCGAGTGAACGGGCCTTCTCTGTATATAAACCTGTAGGTTGAGGAAGATAAACAGAGGGAAGACGGGAACACCTACAAAACGTGTTCCTGGTGTTGAGGGTTGTTCTATCCACGGGGTGTACAACAACTCCGCAGTAACGCTCCCCCCTAATGGGGATTTTGATTGTTTTATTTTATATATAGTTTATTGTTATTCATCATTGTTAAAGAGTTTAATGAAAACCCCCGCCGTCACGTCTTGTAATGTCCCATTTTTGTACGCCCCTGTGGCAAATAAAGAAGGATATCTATCTATCTGTCTATCTATTTATCTATCTATCTGTATATCGATCTATCTATCTATCTATCTATCTATTTACCTACTTACCTACCTATCTATCTGTCTGTCTGTCTATCCATCCATCCATCTATCTATCTAAAGATATCTATCTATCTATCTATCTATCTATCTATCTATTTATCCGAATAAATAATGAACAAATAAAATAAAGAAAGATATCTATCTATCTATTTATCTATCTATCTGTATATCTATCTATTTATTTATCTATCTATCAGCCACTCCCCAGCTCCATCCCCAGCCTAACACCTAGCCCCACCCTGCCTGACACCAGCCATTAGTCATCCCCGCCCCACTTCATATTTATATCACAGCTTCTCACTCTATTCTCTACCTATATTCTCTACCTATATTATCTCATCTCAAGCTTTAGGTGGCAGGGTCTATGTTTCTAGAAGTTTCAAGAAAGCCTTACTTACAGTGTCATTATCAAAACAATCTTAAAATATATGGGGGAAGGGCATTTAGATTGGTGAATGGGCAGGAGGGGCTTCTATGGTGGGGCATCAGTTGTGTGTGTGTGTATGTGGGGATGTGTGTGTCTGTACTTGTATATGTGTGTATTTATGAATGTGTAAGTATATATGTGTGTTGTATTGGCTTCTGCTCAATGTGTGTCTCTGTGTCTCTGTGTGTGTCAATGTGTATGCATGCCAGCTTCTGTTCAAAGTGTGTATGTATGGGGGAAGGGCGATATGTGTGTATGTGAGTGTGTTTGTCTGTGTGTGTTTGTATGTGTGTATATCTGTCTACATGTTTTTTCATTCTACTTCTCTGCAAATCTACCTCTAGGGTTATTTTTTTCTTTTCTTGTATACACACACACACACATATATATACATATATATATATATCTTGTTGCTACATCTACATTTTAGCTGGTATATATATATATATATATATATATATATATATATATATATATATATATATGTTGTTGCTACATCTACATTTTAGCTGGTATTTAATAGGTTTATATCTGGGGTAAAACATAATAACAGGGTGGGGCACAGAACGTGGCCTTTTCTGGTAGTTTTTCTTTTTATTTTCTAATGTATCACTGGCAAATACAAACACACAGGCAGGCATGGTTGTGTGGTTAAAACGTGTAACCCTTGAAATAATTCAACAGATAGATACTATTTTATTCTTTCATTAGTTTCAGTCATTAGATTATGACAAGAATTGGACTGGATCTTAAAACTAGTCATAGGTGTGTTTTCACTGGTCAGCTGTTGACTAACTAAGACTGCTGAGGGTCAGAGGTATGTTTTTCACTCCTCAGCTGTTGACCGCTAAGTCCCGAAAATGAGCTTTCACTGCTCAATTAAAGTAACACTGGTTAACAGAATGCTGAGAGTTACAGGTGTGTTTTTCACTACCCAGCTAAAGTGACACTGATTAACAGACTGTTAATTGCAAAGGGCCAGAGGTAAGTTTTCACTGCTCAGCTAAAATAACCCTAACTAACAGACTGCTAAGGGCCAGAGGTAAGTTTTCACTGTTCAGCTAAAATAACCCTAACTAACAGACTGCTAAGGGCCAGAGGTAAGTTTTCACTGTTCAGCTAAAATAACCCTAACTAACAGACTGCTAAGGGCCAGAGGTAAGTTTTCACTGCTCAGCTAAAGTGACCTTAACTAACAGACTGCTAAGGGCCAGAGGTAAGTTTTCACTGCTCAGCTAAAGTGACCTTAACTAACAGACTGCTAAGGGCCAGAGGTAAGTTTTCACTCCTCAGCTAAAGTGACCTTAACTAACAGACTGCTAAGGGCCAGAGGTATGTTTTCACTGCTCAGCTAAAGTGACCTTAACTAACAGACTGCTAAGGGCCAGAGGTATGTTTTCACTGCTCAGCTAAAGTGACCTTAACTAACAGACTGCTGAGGGAAATTGATAATTTTTCTAGGTTGTCTCTGTTGTTTTTTTTTTAAACTAGAATTAATCGTTTAGTTTACAGATTGAGACCTCCATCATCATCATCATCAATCACCATTTTATGTCCGCTTTTCCTTGCTTGCAAAGGTGGGACGGGTCCTATTCAGTACAGCATCTCCACTGTGAGCCTCAGCGATCTGAGGTCTGCTCTCACCACCTCCACCCATGTTTTTTGTAGTCTACCTCTACCACGTCTTCCTTCAACTGGCATTTCCTGGCACTTCTTCACCCATCGGTCATCCTCCATGCGCATCACATGTCCATACTTACTACTTCTACTGTCTAATTTCCAGTAGACAGTTATAAAAATAAATGGGATGGATTGGAGAAAGGAACTGGCATAAATTCTATAAAATGCACACAATGCAGATCTTGGGTACAGAAGAGATGTAGTGGGATAGCAGGCAAACTAACAGGTAGGGAGAAGTATGTATGCAGTAGATGTACAGGGAAATTAGACAGTAGAAGTCGCATTGATAGACACATTTTTCAAATGCAGGTGGGTGCTATAGAAGTGGTTGATAGCTTCCGGTACCAAGGAGATCAGATTAGCATGGGAGGGGGTTGTTCCGAGGCCATAGTATCTAGAATAAGGACGAGTTGGAAGAAGTTTAGGGAGCTGCTTACTCTGCTGACGAAGAAGGGTTTCTCCCTATGTACAAAAGGCCGGTTATATGATGCCTGTGTGAGGAGCGCGATGCTGCATGGTAGTGAGACATAGGCAAGAACTGCAGAGGATATGCGACGGCTGGAGAGAAATGAGGCAAACATGCTTCATTGGATGTGCAATGTCCATGTGCGTGAACGACTGAGCATAGATGTGTTGAGAGAGAAACTGTCTGAGAGGGATGGAATGTAGTGTGTGAGAGAGGAGACTGCGGTGGTATGAACATGTGATGCGCATGGAGGATGACCGATGGGTGAAGAAGTGCCAGGAAATGCCAGTTGAAGGAAGACGTGGTAGAGGTAGACCACAAAAAACATGGGCGGAGGTGGTGAGAACAGACATCAGATCGCTGAAGCTCACAGTGGAGATGATGAAGGACCGTGACAAGTGGAGAGATCCTGTGCTGAATAAAACCCATCCCACCCTTGCAAGCAGATGTAAAATGATGATGATGATGATGGGATTTCTAGTAATGTACTCTTTTGTCATGCTTAAAGATCTTAAATTTACAGAGGATTGAAAAATTTTATATTTATAACTACAGTTATTTTATGCTACAGATTTCTAGGAAAGTATCACATGATCCACATCACAGGTGCAATGTGTCTGAACACGGAAGGGCCAAACTCCCACTGTCATTGCCTCCATCTCTCTTGCCCTCCCCATCTCTCTGTTTAGTGAGCAAATGGGGTCCCACATGCTGGCCGCCCCTCAGCCCTGGTGGACAGAATAGAGAAGGCATTTCCCCGGAGGATGGTAAGGGAGATACGCTAGAAGAGGCATTCCATCTTGTGAGGCTCACACATACGGTTGGCCAGCTCAGCGTCTATGAAAGTGAGTAGGGAGTAGCCCTAGGGCCAAGGACACCAGAAGTCTCCACTGCCAAGGGCATGACTGCAAACCTTGACAGGAATGCTACCTCTTAAAATAAAATTTTAGATTAGCAAAATCTAATAAATGGGGGAGGTTGGAAAAAATCTGAAAAATTAATAGAGGTCCAAGAGTAGACACAAAGCCAGAAATTATGGGAGTAAAGTTGATTATATTGAACCCAGTAGTTGACTGGTATTTTATTTTATCAACCTCAGAAAGACGAAAAGTCAGGTTGGTCTTGGTGGGATCTGAAGTAAAGGAATGGAACAAATACTGTAAGATATTTGTCTGATTCTCTAATGAGTGTCTGCTGGCACCAGTTCCTATCAAATGATGAAGTCAACTCATGTTGCAACATCAAGTCGATCAGGAACATTCTTCATAAACATTGGTTGAGATGGTTTAACCACACACTTTGGTGTCAACCAGGTGAATTCGTCTGTAAGGTAGTTGATCCACAACCACTTCAAATGACATGATAGACAGTTGAAAATTTGACAGCACACCGTGAAAAGCAATGTTGAAATAATCCACCGGGGTCCAAGTGTTTTCGGCACCTGCCATAGGTGTCCAGGAGGGACACCATGAATTCCTTTAATGAAGCTGGCTCAAACCACCCTGGGTGAATGCTGCCACAAGTACAAGTAATGCTCTGATGATTCTGACAATTCATCACATACAGTCAAGGTTGGCTTTAGACCTTGAAGGCCCCGGGGCACTTCAGGTTTGGGTGGGGACCCCTCATACACAAAAAATTATAATGCACAGCAAACCTCCAATTTTACATATCAAAGTTAGTTTTGCGCAAGTAATTGGAATTCAAAGGTTATGCATACAGGTATTAAATTAAAAAATTCTAACCATCCTAAAACTAAAAAACCCAACTGAGGGCACAAATGAATTGCTACAGCTGTCACTTGTAGGCCCCCTCCCCCACTGCAGGGGCCTGAGGCAATTGCCCCCTTTTCTCCCTATTAAGTCTAGCCCTGCATACACCCTAATGTAAGATGGATTTACGTGTAATGAAAACAGCCAAACAGCCAGGCTTGTTACACAGATTATCATGCTGAATCTTCCTGGGAATTACATTAAAGGTGCTTGTCACTGAGGAATATTCAGCAACTTCCATTGAGCACACATCACTGGAACCAAAGAAGACCCAACCAAGATCTGAAACTATTATAGTCATCATTCACATTCAAATAAGGCTTGGTAGTAATACCATACATTTGTTAAGGTTTCAAGGTGTCCACGCAGTCGTGAATAGACACAGTTACTCTCTCAACTCTCTCTTTTAATCCCACAGAACATCCAAGATATGAACGCTGGAAGGAAAGAGGGCTGCACTGTCACTGAACTAGCTCTGACTGGTTCCTGGTATCTTCTATATCAAACCTAAACGCTATAGATTTTGTCTTGTATTCTATTGTTTTTTTAACATTACAAATCTAACTGTGAGTGTGTGTCTGTGAAACATACACATACGCACCACGTCTGAACACAAAGGAACCAAACACCCACTGTCACTGCCTCCGTCTCCCCCACTCTCCCCATCTCTCACTATTGTGAGCAAATGGGGACCCATGCGTTGCCTGCCCCGTGGCCCCGGCCAACAGAATAGAGAAGGTGTTTCCTCGGAGGATGGTGTGGGAAACACGCTGGAAGAGCCATTCCAGCTAGCAAGGCTCACGTTGGCTACTCGCAGGTGTGAACCTAAAAGAATAAAAGATAAAGTGTACCTTGGTAGGACTTCAACTCAGAACACAGCAGCCTAGAACAATTAGACAATGTTCTCCTACAACTCTGCCAAATCTCCAACCCAACATATATATCTACTTGATGTAAAATGTAGCTCCAGCATGAGTGAGCAATGTGTTAGTGAGTGAATCACTGTGTAAACATAATATTGAATCAGGTATTTCATTACATAGTAAAGGAGAATACCGACAGATAACGAATTATCTTTGACACACTCTTTATGATAATTAGATGGCTCTGGAGGTAACGGCATAGTTTTAATAATTAGAATATCCAACAGCTTAAGTATATTCAGATATCTGATACTGTAAAAACACTATTAGTTGATGGATTTTACACACACACACACACACATGCACGCACACACACACACACATGCATGCATGCACACACACATACATATATATATATATATCCTTTCAAATATTTGTCAGGAGCCAAGTATTTCCAAATAGACTTTTATTTAAGCAAATATTCATATATATATATATATATATATATATATATATATATATATATATATATATATAACTATATTAATTATATATCATTACCTTTGCTACCTTCTGGTTTCATACCTGAACAGGTCATTTTATTTCTACATCTGCTCTGTATACTTTAAGCCATATGGTCATATCTGCATTACTATAGTGGTAGATTGGCAGTATTGGTAGAGCTTTAGACACCCTGCTCCTTGGCATAGAGTTACGGCAGGAAGCACGGAGGTTTTGAAGGATGCAGTGACCCGTCAGCTAAAAACTGATGCTGCTAGCTTGTTCCATGCTTCACCAACTCTGAGCATGAAAAATGTTCCCTAAAGTCATGGGAGCTGTAGTGTTCTGACTTTGTAAGCATGTTCACGTGTGTTAGACATATGGAATTCAAAAAAGTGATGATTAGGTCATGATTTTGATTGTTCCTCTGCACATTTTGAACTTCCATGCACAATCTGAGGGGAAGGCTATAACTGGACCTTGAAACCTGAGGTTGCATGTTCTTGTTCTTTGTATAAACATAAATAAATACCTTCTATCGAGGGCAGAGAGGAGGCTGTCATGTCCTTGTCACAACTGAAAGGTCCTCATAACTCTTTGTTTGGCAAGCCTTTTATGGTTGAATGTCCAACCACTTTATAGCAGGAATAAATATTATATATATATTATCACCACCACCATCATCATGTCCCCTTTCCTTGCTAGCAAGGGTTGGACAGGTCTACATATCCCAAGTCAGTACTGAAGCAGGGCTATTGACCTCCCAAAAAAGCCAAGACTCTCTGCATCACATTTATGTATGGTCATATGTTCTATGGAGTGCACAGGAGAGGTTGTCATGTCCTTAACATGACTGAAGGGTCCAACGCTTTGTTTGGCAAGCTTTCTATGGCTGGATGCCCTTCCTATCACCAACCACTTTACAGCATGTACTGAGTTTGTTTATCATGCAGATCCCCAACACTAGGGAGGCTGCCATGTCCTTAACATAAATATATATATATATATATATATGCAACTGGTGCAGCCAGTCATTGGGGTACCACTCTAGACAGTACCATATTGTACTATGCAGTACCATATAGTACCATATAGTACCATACAGTACCATACAGTACCATACAGTAACATACAGTGTCATATAGTACCATGCAGTACCATACAGTACCATACAGTACCATACAGTGCCATACAGTACCATACACTGCCATACACTAACATACAATACCATACAGTATCATGTTGAACCATACAGTACCATGTTGTACCATACAGTACCATATAGTACCATATTGTACCATACAGTACCATATTGTACCATACAGTACCATATTTTACCATACAGTACCATACAGTACAATACAGTACCATACAGTACCATATTGTACAATACAGTACCATACAGTATCATATAGTACCATATAGTACCATACAGTACCATACAGTACCTACAGTACCAAACAGTACCATACAGTACCATACAGTACCATACAGTACCATACAGTACCATACAGTACCATACAGTACCATACACTACCATACAGTACCCTACAGTACCATACAGTAACATAAAATACCATACAGTACCATGTAGTACTATACAGTACCATACATTACCATACAGTAACATACAGTAACATACAGTACCATACAGTACCATGTTGTACCATACGGTACCATATACTACCATGTTGTACCATACACTACCATACAGACCATATAGTACCATGCAGTACCATACAGTACCATACAGTACCATTTAGTACCATTTAGTACCATACAGTACCATACAGTGTCATACAGTACCCTACAGTACCATACACTACCATACACTACGATACAGTACCATACACTACCATACAGAATCATACAGTACCATACAGTACCATACAGTACCATACAGTACCATGTTGTACCGTAGAGTACCATACAGTACCATACAGTATCATACAGTACCATAGAGTACCATACAGTACCTACAATACCATACACTACTATATACTACCATACAGTACCATACAGTACCATACACTACCATACAGTACCATAGAGTACCATACAGTACCTACAGTACCATACACTACTATATACTACCATACAGTACCATACACTACCATACAGTACCATAGAGTACCATACAGTACCTACAGTACCATACACTACTATATACTACCATACAGTACCATACAGTACCATACACTACTAAGTTGTACCATACACTACCATACAGACCATATAGTACCATACAGTACCATATTGTACCATACAGTACCTACAGTACCATACAGTACCATGTTGTACGATACAGTACGATACAGTACGATACAGTACCATACAGTATCTACAGTATCATACAGTACCATACAGTACCTACAGTACCTACAGTACCTACAGTACCATACAGTACCATACAGTACCATACCATGTCATTCAGTATCATACAATACCATACAGTACCATACAGTACCCTACAATGTCATATAGTACCATACAATACCATACAGTACCATACAATGTCATACAATACCATACAGTACCATACAGTACCATACAGTACCTACAGTACCATACACTACCATACAGTATCATACAGTACCATACAGTACCTACAGTACCATGTAGTACCATACAGTACCATACACTACCATACAGTATCATACAGTACCATACAGTACCTACAGTACCATGTAGTACCATTTAGTACCATGCAGTACCATGCAGTACCAGTAACTTGTAAGCTATGTGGCTGTGAAATAAACTCCTTAAGCTGATGGTCCTAGCTGCTGCACTTATTATTTTGTGAATTCAATCTCATGTACTAAATCTGTTAGTAATTATTACTGTTAGCTAGTATTATAGATAACTTAACTTCACTGACAGTTTCACTATTTAAATGGAGATTACGTTGGTGTGGTAGGGATTGTTTACATAAGTTACTGGGGAAGATGGTGGCTATATAATCACATATATAGACATATGTGACAGTGATGAATTGGTTTCGCAAGCTTTTTGATATGAAATTGTGTGTTGACCCTCCCCAAATATACCCAGATAGACATATACATACATATAGATATATAAATATATACATACATACATACAGATATATAGACATATACATACATGCATATAGATATATAGACATACATATAGACATACATATACATGCATATAGACATTTATATAGATATACACATGCATACAGACATATAGACATATAGACATATAGACATATAGATATATAGACATATAGATATATAGATATATAGATATATAGATATATAGACATATAGATATATAGATATATAGATATATAGATATATAGACATATAGATATATAGACATATAGATATATAGACATATAGATATATAGATATATAGACATATAGACATATAGATATATAGACATATATATAGACTATAGACATACATTACATATAGATATATAGACATATAGACATATAGATATATAGATATATAGATATATAGACATATAGACATATAGACATATAGATATATAGACATATAGATATATAGATATATAGATATATAGATATATAGACATATAGACATATAGATATATAGATATATAGATATATAGACATATAGATATATAGATATATAGATATATAGATATATAGACATATAGACATATAGATATATAGATATATAGATATATAGACATATAGACATATAGATATATAGATATATAGATATATAGATATATAGACATATAGATATATAGATATATAGATATATAGATATATAGACATATAGACATATAGACATATAGATATATAGACATATAGATATATAGATATATAGATATATAGACATATAGACATATAGACATATAGATATATAGACATATAGACATATAGATATATAGACATAGACATATAGATATATAGACATATAGATATATAGACATATAGATATATAGATATATAGACATAGACATATAGATATATAGACATATAGACATATAGATATATAGAAATAGACATATAGATATATAGACATATATAGACTATAGACATACATATAGACATACATTACATACATGTATA
>OZ024743.1:64148393-64150893 GCA_964016885.1 Eledone cirrhosa
CTTAAATATTCTCCTTTTCACTAATCTTTGATATTATATTGCCATCTGTTGGCCAGCTAACTTCCACTACTGTGCATGCCTTCTTTTCCCTGTCCCATATCATAATATCTGGTCTGTTATGCCTGCGTTTAATTGGGTTATTTACTGGAATATTCTACCAGTATTCTTTCATATTATGTATATGTATGTATGTATGTATGTATGTATGTATGTATGTATGTATGTATGTATGTATATGTATGTATGTATGTATGTATGTATGTATGTATGTATGTATGTATGTATGTATGTATGTATATGTATGTATGTATCTATGTATGTACCAGAAGTACATACATACATACTTATGTCAGGTCACCAGTTGGTGCTACTGGTAACATGTATTCCAGTACAACCTGTCCCATGGTCGGGTCGTTGGCGACTAAACTGGCAACCCCACCAAGGTTTCTTGGTGAGGAGGGTGACTTTGGACATCCTGCAGGACTAAATCCAAAACCTGTGAAAGGGCAAAGGAGCTCTTAAGAGTCAATGGCCATCCAAAATCACCGGGAGAGATGACCCCTTAGCCTTTGTCAAGGCAGAATTCTAGGAGAAGGAAAACTCTGATATAACACCTGCAACCCTGATGGTATCCAATGATGTTGACTTGTTCTGCTTTTTGGTAAATATCATCTTGGTTAAGAGAGTGGGACTGGCTTTGTGCAGTGCTTTGCTCACAATAAAAGCTTCACAGCACAGGCATTGCCTTATATCTGGAGATCTCTCTGCACTTGTCATCACATGGTACCATGGGCCCAGCACTATGTGTCAATAATTGTCACAAGTGTAGTGTTTGTACCAGAGTTTTCAAGTCGCTGGCTGGACTAAAAAGTCACACTCGTTCAGCGTATCGGTAGGGGTTCTCCTACATGGATATAAAGTAGTGGCCGTACTCGAAAACGAGTTGGCAGCCACCATGTATGTATGTATATATATATGTATATATATAGTATGTCAGGTCACCAGTTGGTGCTACTGGTAACATGTATCCCAGTACAACCTGTCTCATCGTCGGGTCGTTGGCGACTAAACTGGCAACCCCACCAAGGTTTCTTAGTGAGGAGGGTGACTTTGGACATCCTGCAGGACTAAAAACAAAACCTGTCAAAGGGCAAAGGAGCTCTTAAGAGTCAATGGCCATCCAAAATCACCGGGAGAGATGACCCCTTAGCCTTTGGCAAGGCAGAATTCTAGGAGAAGGAAAACTCTGATATAACACCTGCATCTCTGATGGTATCCAATGATGTTGACTTGTTCTTCTTTTTGGTAAATATCATCTTGGTTAAGAAAGTGGGATTGGCTTTGTGCAGTGCCTTTGTTCACTATAAAAGCTTCACGGCACAGGCATTGCTTTATATCTGGAGATCACTCTGCACTTGTCGTCACATGGTACCATGGGCCCAGCACCATGTGTCAATAATTGTCACAAGTGTAGTGTTTGTACCAGAGTTTTGAAGTCGCTGGCTGGACTAAAAAGTCACACTCGTTCAGTGCATCGGTAGGGGTTCTCCTACATGGATATAAAGTAATGGCCGTACTCGAAAACGAGTTGGCAGCTACCATGTATATATATATATATATATAGTGAAAGAGGGAAGAATAACATGGTCGGCTGTACAAATAGGGTTTTATTTACAGTATTAACAATTGTTTCATTGATCAGGTGAGTCTAAAGGCCGCTAATAAATATATATATATATATATATATATATATATATATTTCATTTCATTTCATTTTATTTTACGTCCACTTTTCCCTGCTTGCAAGGGTGGGACGGGAACTGATTCTGGCTTGATTTCTACAGCTGGATGCCCTTCCTAACACCAACCTCATTTACAGTGAGTGCTGGGTGCTTTTTTGCCATGGCACCTCCACGACCACTTAGCAGTGGAATGATAGGGACCCCAGTCCCTATCATCTCATTTCTACAGCTGAGTAAACTGGAGCAATGTGAAATGAAGTGTCTTGCTCAAGGAAACAACACATCACCCGGTCTGAGAATTGAACTCACAACCTTTCGATTGCAAGGCCAATGCTCTAACCCCTATATATATATATATATATATATCATCATTTTACGTCCGCTCTTCCCTGCTTGCAAGGGTGGGACGGGTATATAAATATACCTACATATATATGTAGGTATATTTATATATATGTATATATATATGTATATATATATATATATACATATATATATATGTATATATATATATATATATAGACACATTAAAAACATGAGAAGAGTGAACAGGAAATTTACTTTAGAATTTTGAATCCACGGAAATGGTACACATATTTCGATGGCCAGACTTTATCATCCGATTATGAGGCAAGACTTAGGTGATCTCATTAGGTGTTAATTGCAAAATTAGTTCCATAAGTCAGCAGGATTACATCAAACACAAACAGAGTCGAGGATGGTCTGCTGTCACTATAACCATCCCTTAATCAAATTGG
>OZ024743.1:64155893-64218393 GCA_964016885.1 Eledone cirrhosa
TTTTAACTCTTCGTATTATTAATTTTTCTTAATATTAATCAACATTTGAAAAGATGGCTTTTGCAGACTCATCGAAACCGGTCATTTTTTATACCCTTTATTATTTCCTTACCTTATAAAATTATGTTTTTTCACAAAAAAGTATTCTGTCTCTTATATATTCCATGTGCCATTACCAACCTCAATTTTCTCTATAACCTTCGTTTTGTGTAGAAAATTACACTTTTCATATATATATATATATATATATATATATATATATATATATATATATATATATATATATATATATATATATATATATATATATATATATATATATATATGCATGTATGTATATATATATAAATATATATATATATATATATGAGAAGTACCTAGCTAAAAGTAAACCCCTATACTTAGCTTTTGTTGACTTGGAGAAAGCCTTTGACAGAGTCCCACGCCCCATTATCTGGTGGGCTCTAAGAAGATGAGGTGTTGACGAATGGCTTGTGAGAGCTATACAAGCTATGTATAAAGAAACAGTCAGCAAAGTTAGAATTAACAACGAATATAGTGAAGAGTTTAGCGTAAAAGTTGGTGTTCATCAGGGCTCTGTCCTTAGCCCCCTCCTATTTATTATTGCCCTTCAGGCTATAACAGAGGAGTTCAAGACCAGCTGCCCATGGGAACTCCTATACGCAGATGATCTAACGCTCATAGCTGAATCAATGGCTGAACTAGAGAAGAAATTCCAAACATGAAAGCATGGCCTAGAATCAAAAGGCCTTAAAATTAACCTGTCTAAGACTAAAGTTCTAGTTTGTAGGAAGGAAAATAGGGCACTGGTCCCATCTGGGAAATGGCCATGCTCAGTGTGTAGGAAAGGAGTAGGCAGAAACTCTATTTTATGTCCCAAATGCAAAGTATGGGTGCATAAAAGATGTAGTGGGATCACAGGTAAGCTAACTAAGAATAACGATTTTATATGTGGCCGGTGCTCAGGTGCAATAAGTAGCAGCAAGTGCCCACAGAATACTAGCTCATTCCATTGCACAGATGGATCTATAGAAATAGTGGACACCTTCCGTTACCTGGGTGACAAAATCAGCAGTGGTGGAGGGGGCTCTGAAAGTACAGTAGCTAGAGTCAGAACGGGATGGAAAAAGTTCAGAGAGCTTATACTACTATTGGCCGCTAAAGGGTTCTCTCTAAAAATGAAAGGCAGGCTGTATGATGCCTGCATACGAACAGCAATGTTACATGGCAGTGAGACCTGGGCATTGTGTGCAGAGGATATATGCAGACTGGAGAGAAACGAAGCTTGCATGCTCCGCTGGATGTGTAATAGTAATATACGTGAACGGGAAAGCATAAACGAACTAAGGGAGAAATTAGGAATAAGAGGGATCAGATGTTGTTTACTCGAGAGAAGACTACGTTGGTACGGTCACGTGATACGCATGAAAGACGACAGCTGTATAAAAAAGTGCAGGGCGATAAAAATAGACGGTAGCCACGGAGTAGGCAGACCCAGAAAAACCTGGGACGACTTGATAAATTCCGACCTCACACACTTACACCTCTCCAAACAATGTCACTGGACCGAGATCTTTGGCGCTACACAGTTATACAGAAGACCCGCCTTGCCTAAGTACAAAGCGAAACCTACAGTCAGTAGGCGCCTCTTAACAAAAATACACCCTGTCCCACTACCCCCACCCCATCCACACCACCCCTTTCGATGTAAAGCTATGTTGGTACCACAACATCCAGTCCGAAATAAATGAGGTCGTGTAGGTGTCACGACAAAAAAACACACAGTCCACGCTGTAATGTGGCCGTGTAGGTAACACGGTAAAAACCTCCCAGTCCACACTGTAAACGTGGTTGGTGTTAGGAAGGGCATCCAGCTGTAGAAAACCCGCCAGACAGTCCTATACGGGCAAGACAACCAATCTTGCCTCAAGTGAGAAAATTCCCGTCCAAATCCATGCAAGTGTGGAAGATGGACGTTAAACGATGATGATGATGATGATGTATGTATATATGTATATATGTATATGTATATATATATATATATATATATATATATATATATATATATATATATATATATATATATATATATATATATGTATACATTATATACACATATTTGTATAAAACAAGTAAATATATATATATATAAATATATATATTTATATATATGTGTGTGTGTGTGTATACAATGTATATACTGAAAAGGCGCCTGTGACAATATGGGGGTGGGTGGAAGTTTAAATGAAGGTAGAGGAAAAGGAAAGAAAAATCTATAAAAGGGAATAAACAAAATTTAATGTTATTTTGTGGGGTTTGTGTGCACGTGTGTGTGGGAGTATGTATGTAAGTATGTGTGTGGGTGTATGTGTGTGTGTATGCTTGTGTGTATGTGTATGTGTATGTGTCTATCTGGTTGTATATATGTGTGTGTATGTATATGTGTGTATGTATATGAGTGTATGTCTCTATGTGTGTATATGGGTGTATGTGTGGGTGTGTGTATGTATGTGTGTGTTGTATGTATGTGTGTGTGTGTATGTGTATATATGGGTGTATGTGTGTGTGTATATGTGCATGGTGTATGTATGTGTGTGTGTATGTGTGTATATGTGTGAGTGTGGGTGTATGTGTGTGTGTGCATGTATGTGTGTGTGTGTGTGTGTCTGGGTGTATATAGATAGAGGAATATCACAAAGGAAAGTTCACAGTAAGAAATGTTGACAAGAGAAGACATATGTTTATACACACACACACACACACACACACGCATATATATATACACATATACATTCATATATGTATATGCACATACATACACATATATATATATATATACATATATGCATATACATATATATGTGTATATATATATATATATGTATGAATATATATATATATATATATGTGTGTGCATGTGTATATATACATGTGTGTCTGTGTCTATGTGTATGTGATGATAGTATATATATGTGTATGTATATATATATATATATATATATATATATAAATATATATAAATGTGTGTGTGTTTATGTGTATGTGATGATAGTATATATATGTGTATGTATATATATATATATATATATATATATATATATATATATATATATATAAATATATATAAATGTGTGTGTGTCTACAGGTTTGTAATGGTAGTATAATGTGGTGTATTATTGTGAGAGATAATCACCTAATATATCTTCATCCATACAGTTGTATGAGATTAAACATATATATCCCCAGCCCACACCTCACCACAGGTCCCCGACCCACACACTCAGGGCCCCACCCACATACCAACAATAACCCACCATCTTACCCAACTTAATACATTCTACCCTTGTATTCCTGCCTCACTAACAACATCCCTTTGTCCCCTGTCTTTCCCCTGTCTCTAAAATACTTCTGATACACCCTTTCTAACTATTTCTTCCATCATCAGTTGTGATTCACTTCCTCTAGAACAGTATTTGTCACACGTCCCCACCAGTTGGGTGTGACAATATTTTGGTAGGGTGTAGAACCAATGTCAACTCTCTTGATACCAAAACACCTGAATCAGACCTCATTCAGCCTTCTTCTTGGGCATGTGGTTAGAATGTCTTAGGAAAGAATTGCTGAACAGATCTTACAGGCAAACCCTGGGGTCTGAGTCCTCAAACACTCCTTCCAGCAGGTGCTGTCAAAAGCAGCAATCTTTGTGCATCCTTCCCATGCCTCCTAGGACAGTTCACAGGCCCAATGCCAGTTTTTATAGTATCAGACTGCAAAGTCGTTTTTTGAACAGGCCCCTCTACCTAAGGCCTGAACACATCCCTTGTTAACCTACATGAAGGACAATAAAGTATGACTGCCTTTGTTGTGTCTCACCATATTGCTGTGTTTTGTAGTTATATTGTAATAGTTATTCACGTCAGTCACCAATTTGGTACTTTTCTCAGACCCGCGTAGACGAGGCTTTTTCAGAGGTGTCATTTTCTCGCCTAGTCCAGGGCTGCTTATTCGTCTGACCAGTCCCTCTTATATTGCGACTAGCCATCATATTTAGTGGCCTTATCACTATCCTCCACATGCAACCCGTTCTCTAGCAGAATAACTCAGCCGAGAATATTTTCAAAATTAAATTAAATAATGGCAGTTGAAGGACCAAGGATACCAGATGTCTTGATGGCAACTGGCGCAAAATGAAAGTTCTGAAAACTATTTGTAAATCGTAGACAGTGTCATTCATTAGAAATATAGTAATGAAGAGGTTAAAGAGTTTAAATTTATCTAAAAACCTTTCATCATAATTTTATGTTAGATCCTTTGTTAAGTTATGTTCCAAAATACTAGCTTAATAATTAGAATGTTAGTTATATGACTAAATACCTTCAAATTCTTATTATTTTCAAAATTATTTGAAAACCATTGACAGCATCTTTCATCAGAAATATTGTAATAGTTATCTGTAATAGTTATTTGTAGTTATATTGTAATAGTTATATTATAATAGTTATTTGTAGTTATATTGTAATAGTTATTTGTAGTCATATTGTAATTTGGTATGGTCACGTGATGCGCATGAAAGACGACAGCTGTATAACAAAGTGCAGGGCAATAAAGATAGACGGTAGCCACGGAGTAGGCAGACCCAGAAAAACCTGGGACGAGCTGATAAATTCCGACCTCACACACTTACACCTCTCCAAGACAATGTCACTGGACCGAGACCTTTGGCGGTACTCAGTAATAAATACAAAGTAAAACCTACTACAGTCAGTAGGCATCTCTAACAAAATACACCCCCGTCCCACCTCCCCCACCCCATCCACACTGCCCCTTTCAATGTAAAGTTATGTTGGTGCCACAACATCCAGGCCGAAACAAATGAGATCGTGTAGGTGTCACGACAAAAAAACACACAGTCCACGCTGTAATGTGGCTGTGTAGGCAACACGGTAAAAACCTCCCAGCCCCACACTGTAAATGTGGTTGGTGTTAGGAAGAGCATCCAGCTGTAGAAAACCCGCCAGACAGTCCTATGCGAGCAATGACAACCACTCTTGCCTCAAGTGGGAAAACTCCCGTCCAAACCCATGCAAGCGTGGAACATGGACGTTAAACGATGATGATGATGATGATGATTTGTAGTTATATTGTAATAGTTATTTGTAGTTATATTGTAATAGTTATTTTTAGGAAGATCTGCTACTCTTCATTTTTTTTTTGGGGGGGGGGGGCATATACTCTCGGGTCTTGAATAATGCCTCCCTCCCCCCAGTGCTTATTAATTTTTCAGATTTTTTCCAACACTTCGATCTTATTCCACCACCACCACCCCACACAGCTTATTAAATTTTGCTAATCTATCCCCGGCGAAATTTTATTTTAAGTAGTAGCATTCCAGTAACAATTAATTTTCTTTACTCATTAAAAAGCATTATACATGACAAAAAAACCCCACTATTATGTTGGTGTTTGGAAAATAACTTAAAGTTTCTTACAAAAAATTATTATATATGTGTTTGTGTATAGAACAATGAAAAAAAGACAAAGTCAGAAGTAGGTGGTTAATTAGTTCATTGTTTTATGATTGTCTCAGAGGATTGATTGATCATGGCATATCGATAGACTGAGTAGTAGGTAGTGGTTAGGTGACTACTTATTTCTAGTCTCAAAATTCCAGTTTGATCGACTGTCTTCAGAAACACTCACAAAAAAATATTATGGAAAATTTAGATTTATACAAAAGGTTTGTCTTCATAGAACCAGGGGTGGTTTCAGGCTGGTCAGTAACCAAGAGGATTAAGGCAACCTTCCCTTTTACTGGACTTGTACTTGATTTATCAACCAATAAAGGATAAATGGCAAAGTTAGGCTCAGTAAGATTCAAGATCAGAGTGCAGTGACCTGGGACAAATCCTCACATATTTAATCCAACATACTGCTTGAGACTACTACAGTGATGATGATGATGATGATGATGATGGTGGTGGTGGTGGTGGTGGTGGTGATGATGATGATGATGATGATGATGATGATGATGATGATGATGATGATGATGACGGTGATGATGATGATGATGATGGGGATGATGATCAGGATCAGGTGATGATGATGATGATAAAGCAGACGATGATGACAATGATGATGATGTTCATAATGATAATGATGGTGATAATGATGATGTTGAAGATGGTGATGTTGATGTAGATGATAATGATGATGATGATGATGATGTAGATGATGATGATGATGAAGATCAAGGTGTTATGAAAGAGAGGAAGAACAAAGTGCCCCCTCTCCCCATCATGATCAGAATTTCTCAGCTGCTCGTTCTATCAGAGCCTTATTTTTAGAGACTTAAGCTTAGTAACTGGCACCAAGCATGAAACATTGTCATTTCTGGTGGTGGTGGTGGTGTGGTGGTGGTGGTGGTGGTGGTGGTGGTGGTGGTGTGGTGGTGGTGGTGGTGGTGGTGGTGGTGGTGGTGGTGGTGGTGGTGGTGGTGGTGGTGGTGGTGGTGGTGGTGGTGGTGGTGGTGTGGTGGTGTGGTGGCGGTGGTGGTGGTGGTGGTGGTGTGGTGGCGGTGGTGGTGATGATGGTGGTGGTGGTGGTGGTGGTGGTGGTGGTGGTGGTGGTGGTGTGGTGGTGTGGTGGTGGTGGTGGTGGTGTGGTGGTGTGGTGGCGGTGGTGGTGATGATGGTGGTGGTGGTGGTGGTGGTGGTGGTGGTGGTAATATTGGTGGTGTAGTGGTGGTGAAGGTGGTATTGGTGGTGTGGTGGTGGTGGTTGTGTGGTGGTTTTGATGTTGATGGTGGTGATGTTGGTGGTGGTGTTGATGTTGGTGTTGTTGATGTTGATGGTGGTGATCTTGGTGGTGGTGTTGATGTTTGTGGTGATGTTAGTGTTGTTGGTGTTGGTGTTAGTGTTGTTGGTGGTGGTGTTGGTGGTGGTGGTGGTGTTGGTAGTAGTGTTGGTGTGATGTGATAGAGGAAATGAGGCTCTCTGCCCTCCTTCCTCCCCCTACACAACATATTTTCTATGTGGAGCAGAGTAAACAGTACATTTAACACACACACACATATATATATACATATATTATGTATCTATATATATATATATATACATCCACATATCTATATATCTATATATACTTGTACATATCTATATATACATATACATCTACACACACACGCACACATATATATATAAATGTGTGTGTATATGTGTGTATATGTGTGTATATATATGTATGTGTGTATATATATGTGTGTATATATATATGTGTATGTGTGTGTGTAATAATGATGATATAGAAGACATGTTTGTATGAAATATTTGCGTACAAACTGGGTAATAATAGAGTAAGTATAAATAAGTTGTTAATAATATATCATGTATATAGGGGAATAATGATGTGTGGTGTGTGGTGTGGTGTGGTGTGGTGTGGTATGGTGTGTGGAATGGTGTATGGTGTGGAATGGTGTGTGGTATGTGAGTTCATTTATGTGTGTGTATGATGTGAGTGTGTTGTGTGTATATATATATATATATATATATATATGTGTGTGGTATGTGAGTTAGTTTATGTGTATATGTGTGTATGTTTTATGTTGTGTCTGTATGTATATGCACATGTGCACGTGTGTGTGTGTGTGAGTCTGTTTGTGCCGGTGTAAAAGTTGGAGGCTTAGAGCCAACATAAAATGAACAATCCAGGTGTTTTAGCCCACAAGTTCTTCAGAAGACTGCTACATATCTTGTATTCTTGTACACACACCACTAGAGGTGAGTTTTGTACTCTCAATCACTTGATGCCACAGAGACCAGGATAAGCACCAGCCTGATGGGCTTCCAAGATTGAGGCAGACTTTAGATTGTTATGTTGACACACAAATAAACAAGAAGACAGCTTTAACCCTTTCAATACTCTATTTGTTTATAATTCTCAAATCATTTTGAATATAATTAAGAATGCTGTGATACCTTCTCTAGTGACAACCTGGTGCTTTTGTCTACCAACCTAGGCTCTGCTGCCCGCCAGGTCGAAGAGGGCAAACTGTTCAACTATCGGCCGCTCACTGATAGGTTTGTGGTAGAGCCTGTAGCGGTGAAGACATCTGGTGTTCGTGGTCCCTGGACCACATCTCTACTCACTGCTATCGGAGTGGAGTTGGTTGCCTGCACATGTGAGTGGCTGCTCTAGTGCATCTCCCTCACTGTTCTCCGGGGCAATGACTTCTCTATCCTGTCAGCCGAGATCCAAAGGCGGAGGGTAAGTTAGTTGGAGGTGGAGGGTACTCATTCAGATATTGCACATACTGTATATACACACATACACAAAATAGATAAAAAGTAAGTTTAGTGAGTGATAAATTAAACAGTCACATCTATATCATCAAGAATTTGGAGTAATTTAGTGACATAACCATTTTTCACATTATTAAGTTAATATTTGGAACATAACTTAACAAAGATCCTTACATAAAATTCGGATGGAAGTTTTCTAGATAAATGTATACACTCTGTAGAACAGACGCATTAAGTAGGTGAGTGAGGCTAGCTGGATACAGGGAAAATCGGATGGGTCAAACCAGCTGGATGTAGGGAAAATTGGATGGGTCAAGCCAGCTAGATGTAGGGAAAATTGGATGGGTCAAGCCAGCTGGATGTAGGGAAAATTGGATGGGTCAAACTAGCTGGATGTAGGGAAAATTGGATGGGTCAAACCAGCTGGATGTAGCGGAAATTGGATGGGTCAAACCAGCTGGATGTAGCGGAAATTGGATGGGTCAAGCCAACTGGATGTAGCGGAAATTGGATGGGTCAAGCCAGCTGGATGTAGGGAAAATTGGATGGGTCAAGCCAGCTGGATGTAGGGAAAATTGGATGAGTCAAACCAGCTGGATGTAGGGAAAATTGGATGGGTCAAACCAGCTGGATGTAGTGGAAATTGGATGGGTCAAACCAGCTGGATGTAGCGGAAATTGGATGGGTCAAGCCAGCTGGATGTAGGGAAAATTGGATGGGTCAAGCCAGCTGGATGTAGGAAAAATTGGATGGGTCAAACCAGCTGGATGTAGGGAAAATTGGATGGGTCAAACCAGCTGGATGTAGCGGAAATTGGATGGGTCAAACCAGCTGGATGTAGCGGAAATTGGATGGGTCAAACCAGCTGGATGTAGCAGAAATTGGATGGGTCAAGCCAGCTGGATGTAGGGAAAATTGGATGGGTCAAACCAGCTGGATGTAGGGAAACTTGAAAGACAATTAAAAGAAGTATTTATGGAGGGAACATTTTAGTGTTCTACTTGAGCAAGCAAGCTAAGAAGGGTGAAATGGGTGGGAAAACAGGTGGAGCATCCTCATCATTATCATCACTGTTTAACATCCATTTTTCCATGCTAGCATGGGTTAGAGAAGCCAGGTCAGATGACCATGTCATGCTCATACAGAACTGATTTTGGATTGATTTCTACACCTGGATGCCCTTCCTAACACCAACCACATTTACAGTGAGGATGTGTACACAAATCAAATTTGGAGACTAAAAGAGTACCAGCAGGACTGGTGAGGGGGGAAGTTAACTCTGCCATGGACAGGTATTCTCTCCAGAGAGGGGGGAATCTTGCACTCTCAGTCAATTAGTAGCTTCTAATTTTGGCATAAGGCCAGTAATTTGAAGTGGGGTGGGGAAAATCCATTAAATTGACCCGAGTGCATTGCATCTATGTCCCAAGCTTACATTGACCAGAGAGGTTTTCTGTTACATCTATGTCCCAAGCTTACATTGACCAGAGAGAGGTTTTCACATTCTGTGGCCAGACAGGTCAGAGGATTCTGTCTTGTTCGTATATTCCATTTTGTACTGGTTTCTATGGCTGGATACTCTTCCTAATACCAACTATTTCTTTTGTGTATGTATGTTTGTATGTGTGAGTGTATGTATGTATGTATATATGTATGTATGGGCATTCTTCTAGGAGAAGGCAACTCAGGAAACTGAGATAACTCCGATGTAAAACCTGCGGCTCAGTAGTTACCGATGATGTTGATCTTTTCTTCTTTTCAGGTTATAGCTACTGTTGCTCAGAGAGTGGGATTGGCTCAGTGCACAGTCTTTCCTCACTTTAAAAAATATCTTCACGCACAGGCATTGCACGATAGAATTAATTAATAATTATTAATAATGTTATATCGTGGAATGGACATACTCGAAAACTAGGGGGCAGCCATCATGTATGTATATGTGTGTACGTAATATATGTATGTATGTGTGTACATGTGTATCTGTGTATATATGTGTGTATGTATGCGTGTGCATGGAAGTTTGTGTTTATGTATGTGTGTGTATGTATGAGTGTAGGCATATGTGTGTGTGTGTGTGTATGTGTATAGGTGTATGTATGTGTGTGCATGTATTTTTGTGTGTAGGTGTATGTGTGTGTGTAGGTGTGTGAATCAGAGAACACAAGAAAATGATAAGTTATTACATGAGTTAACACAGACAGAGAATGTAGAGGAGGAAGTGGAAGAAGTAGTGGGATAGGGGGTGAGAGAGGGGGGTATACATGCTGATTGTGTATATATATGTATATATATGTGTGTGTGCGATGTGTATAAATACACACATATATTCATATATATATATATATACATATATATTCATATATACATATATGTGTATGTATTTTTGTGCATGTGCAGATACATATTTACATATATATATATATATGGGTGTGTGTGTGTATGTGTATATATGTATACATATTAATATATTTATATAGGCACACATACATATACACACACAAACAGAGGCACAATATATATACATATATATAAATATATATATATATGTGATTATTCCAATATATATATATATTTGTTGTATATATATATATATATATATATATATATATATATATATATATATATATATATATATACTTATATATATAATAAACAAGAAGAATACTACAGAGGAAGGAAGATAGATGAGAGATAGATGGTGGCAGGGAGGGGTTGCCAGTGAATGGTTGAGAGGAATGGTGTGAGAGGGTAAGTAGAGAGGGAGAGGGAAAAGAAAGAATAGCAAGAACCAAATTGGGAGTGGTGGAGGGGGAGGTAATACAATATGCACACACATACATATACATAATACATATACATACATTCATACATACATTCATACATAAATGCATACATACATATATATACATATATATATATATTTTTTTTATTTTTATATATAATCCCAAATGTGTAGAAATTTGTGATATAGTAGATAAGAAGTTTTTGGTGGTACACACATACATATACATCAGTCTGGTGTGTTGTTTGTTTGTTGTTATTGTAGCAGCCGGTAGCCAGTAGAGGGAGCTACCTGCTACCTGACAAAACTAGAAACAACAACAAAAAAACAAGACAAAAGAAGAAGAAGAAGAAGAAGAAGAAGAAGAAGAAGAAGACACCGGTAGAAGAAGGGGAAGAAGAAGAGAAAAAAAAAGAAAAAGAAGAATACAAATGGTATTTTACCAAAAAAAGGCCCGAGAACAGTTCTGAGGTGGAAAGGAAAGAAGTAAAGAAAGCAACATTTAACCAACACATTTGTTCTACCCTTATTTTAACCTTTTCTAATTTTAGAGAAGAGGGGCAGAAAAAAAGGTTAAACTGAAAATCTCATCAGGTAGAAGATTATTTCAGTTTCATTGTCATTAAGTTATTGAGAGTACAAGACACCCTACACCCTTCCTACCTTGCTAAATAAAGTACCAGTCTATTGCAAGTTTTAAACCCCCTCCTTCCTTCGGCTGCTGCTGGTACTGGTACTAATCTTTGTGTTTCAGTTGTGTTGACTAGAGCAACGGTGAACACAACGTGCAAGCTGGTCTAGGAATTGAACCTTCTACATTGCAGTTGTGAGCCCAGCACCCTAAGCTACGGGCAAAAGAGAAAAAACAAATCGGAACTAAAAGGATAAAAATCTATCTGGCATAAATAAAATGTTGTCTTTAAATTTTATATCAGGGAGTCCGGCTATTTTATTTTTTCTCCTGTTTGCGCTGATCCCTTTTGGATGTGAATCATTACCACGGCAACCAGATTGGTCAAACGAGGATCTGGCAAGACCCTGGTGTGCAATCCGTCGGGGAGAACAATGTTGCAGAGGCCGAAATGACGAGTGCACTATGCCCTTACATGGAACTTTGTGCTACTGTGACGACTTCTGTAATTCAACTGCTTTGGATTGTTGCCCGGATTTCTGGTCCTTCTGCATGGGATCACGACCTCCATGGAATTTCTTCACTACTACTACTGCTGCTTGGACTACCCGTTCTACACCCCGATCTGATATCCCTGATGAGGTTGGATCAGGTACCATAAGTAAGTGGAAACCTTAATATTTATTTTGGCACCATTTTATACATTTTTACATTTTTAGATCCAAATACTTTTTCATATATATATATATATATATACACACATATATATATATATATACACACACACACATATATATATATATATATATATATATATATATATATATATATATATATAGCGAATAACTCTGTGTATACTCTGGGAATGTATCTTACATTGCCCATGGAGTACGCTGAGATACAACCGGTCCTGGCATTGATAAATATGCTGGGTCCGTCAACTCCTTATTATATATATATATATGAGTGTGTGTGTGTGTGTGTATGTGTGTGCGTGTGTGTTATGTAAGAAGAGTGCTCCATGTATAGTACAGAGCTATTTAATTATATAATAAACAACACAATATAATTATTCCATTAGATTCCATTAGATCATGTGATAATTTCATTTTACTGGTCCATTATCTAGAGTTTTAATATTTCTGTAAAAATAAGTAAGACAATTATTCCATTATCCAAGGTTTCACGAAATGACATTTCTGTTAGATGTCTAATTTCGTGAAACCTTGAGTAATGGAATAATTATATTGTGTTGTTTATTATATAATTATATAGCTCTGTATTATACATAGAGCACTCTTCTTTCCTTTACCTTTGTGTTGTTTATTATTAGACAGGGAAACTCTAAAAAAAATAAACCTGCGGCTTCGGAAGTATCTGATGATGTTGACCAGTTCTCCTTTTTGGGTAGTGTTTTCAATGCTCAGCAAGTAGGATTGGTCGAGTGCAAGGCCTTTGCCCACTTAAAATACCTTCAAAGCACAGGTATTGCTTGTTCAGGATCTGTTACAGTTTCATGTGGCTGGCCGTAGACTAAAAGTGCACCATTTTCTGTAATCTGACAAGCAATTGCAATACTCTTAGCAGAGTTTGCAGCCATCATATATGTATATATATACATGTGTATGTATGTGTGTGCGTGTGTGTGTGTGTGTGTGTGTGGTGTATGTGTGTGTGTGTGTGTGTGTGTGTGTGTGTGTGTGTGTGTGTGTGTGTGTGTCTGTGTGTGTGTGTGTGTGTGTGTGTGTGTGTGTGTGTGTGTGCGCGTGTGTGTGTTTGTATGTATATATATATAAATATACTGAAAGATTGCTGACATATGATGAGACACGTGTTTTTTCACTTTCTGCCTTTTTCCTATTTTTTTTTTAGTCTTCCTTTTTCTTCTCTCCTTGAAAAAAATCCTCTCTTCTTTCTATGTTTTCCATTTTGATGAAAGACCAGCGCCTGAAACATCAAGACTATTTTTTAATGTCACACTTCTGTACTGTTACTGTAATATATTGTTCTCTGGGAATGTTTTTCAACATTTTGACTTATACACGCACACACACACACACACGTGTTTGCCTTTGTTTGTGTGTGTTTAAAAACCGATAAGGAAAACTCTACTGGTGGTTGTTATTCTTTAATGATCATATGTTTACTTTCTTCAGACACTAATAGCGGTATCTTATAAACTCGTATAAGCACCCGAATAAAGGTCACTATTTTTATGTCTGTTTTCACTCATAAATAAATAACATAATATCATCATCATTATCTCCATATAACAGTGGATTGGCAGTATCGGTAGAGGGTCGGACGCCATGCTTTCCAGCATAGTTACATCCCTTTATGATCTGAGTTCAAATCCCGCCGAGGTTGACTTTGCCTTTCATCCTTACGGGGTCGATAAAATAAAGTACCAGTAATGTACTGGGTAATTGCTGGCCTTGTGCCTAAAGTAGAAACAATTATCTCCATATAACGTCCATGTTTCCATGCTGGCATGGGTTGGACGAATTATCCTGTTGTTAGCAACGCCAGGTCAATAAAATAAAGTACCAGTAATGCACTGGGATCGATGTAATGACTTTTCCTCTCCCCACAAATTGTTGGCCTTGTGCCTAAATTAAAAATCATCATCATCATCATCATCATCATCATCATCATTTTTATTATTACTGTTATCATTATTATTATTCAACATTTCAATGATGCAGATTAGACATCAGTGTAACATTTCTGTGTGGGTAGAGTGACCAATGAGAGTATTTAGATTGCAGTATTTAGTTAACTCCCTTTACATCCCTCCATGCTAAACATAAGGTTGAGAGGATTCTATATTCAGGTCATAGATACCACCTCCCTAGTGTTAATGCCATGATGTAAAACGTTCAATATACTCAGTAAATTGATTGATATTAGGGAGGGTATCCAGCCGTACAAAACTTTTCAAAGGGCTGGGAGGATTCTTCAGTTGCATCAAGGACATGACAACCTCCCTAGTGCTGGTACTATGATGTTAGAGTTAGGAAGGGTATCCAGCCATAGAATCCATACCATACAAAGGGCTGAGAGAACTCTTCAGTTGCATCAAGGACATGACAACCTCCCTTGTGCTGGTGCTATGATGTTAGAGTTAGGAAGGGTATCCAGCCATAGAATCCATACCATACAAAGGGCTGAGAGAACTCTTCAGTTGCATCAAGGACATGACAACCTCCCTTGTGCTGGTGCTATGATGTTAGAGTTAGGAAGGGTATCCAGCCATAGAATCCATACCATACAAAGGGCTGAGAGAACTCTTCAGTTGCATCAAGGACATGACAACCTCCCTTGTGCTGGTGTTATGATGTTAGAGTTAGGAAGGGTATCCAGCCATAGAATCCATACCATACAAAGGGCTGAGAGAACTCTTCAGTTGCATCAAGGACATGACAACTTCCCAAGTGCTGTTGTTCTGATAAAAGACACCCAATTCCTCAATACAGTCTATAAAATAGTTTGCATTAGGAAGAGCATCCAACTGTTGAATCCTTGTCACATATTGTGTCATGCTGATTACACATGTCTGTGGAGTACTCAGCCACTTACATGTTAACTCACAAGCCAGATGTTCAGATGAAAAAATGATTGAATGATCACTGTTGAAACTGACAGAACATCTGTCAATCCTAACACTTGACTTAACAAGATATTTTGTTGTTATTATAAACATCAACAACAAATCAGTGCCCCAGCATGGTCGTGGTTTAGTGACTGAAACTAGGAATAAGCAGCTGTTTCTAGTTTATGCCTGCAATAGTATGACACAATATTCACCACTGAGGTCAACTTTATATTTTATTCTAGTCAATAAAAGAAAACTATTTGTCAAATACTGAAGTTGATATCATTTACTTTGCCCTCTCTAAATATTGTTGACTTTTAGGAGGATCATGTTGCCTCTTTACTTTGCCCTCTCTAAATATTGTTGACTTTTAGGAGGACCAATGTTGCCTCTTTACTTTGCCCTCTCTAAATATTGACTTTTAGGAGGATCAATGTTGCCTCTTTACTTTGCCCTCTCTAAATATTGACTTTTAGGAGGATCATGTTGCCTCTTTACTTTGCCCTCTCTAAATATTGACTTTTAGGAGGATCATGTTGCCTCTTTACTTTGCCCTCTCTAAATATTGACTTTTAGGCGGATCAATGTTGCCTCTTTACTTTGCCCTCTCTAAATATTGACTTTTAGGAGGATCATGTTGCCTCTTTACTTTGCCCTCTCTAAATATTGACTTTTAGGAGATCATGTTGCCTCTTTACTTTGCCCTCTCTAAATATTGACTTTTAGGAGGATCAATGTTGCCTCTTTACTTTGCCCTCTCTAAATATTGACTTTTAGGAGATCATGTTGCCTCTTTACTTTGCCCTCTCTAAATATTGACTTTTAGGAGATCATGTTGCCTCTTTACTTTGCCCTCTCTAAATATTGACTTTTAGGAGATCATGTTGCCTCTCTGTGTCTTGTCTTCATTCATACTTTGCTCCAGCTTTAGGAATAAAGATAGAATATAGTTGGAGTGAAGTAATGAATTGGTAGAGTTGTTAGAACATCAGATATAATGGTTTATGATATTTGTTCTGGTGGTGGTGGTGGTGGTGGTGGTGGTGGTGGTGGTGGTGGTGGTGGTTGTGGATGGGGTGCGGAGGGGGAGGGGGGGGTCTATCTGCTCTGAGTTCAAATTCTGCTGAGTTCAACTTTGCCTTTCATCCTCTCAAGGTTGATGAAGGGAAGTACCAATCCACTTCTTTGGTTGATTTCATCCTCCACACACACACACACACAAACACACACTCTCTCTCTCTCTCTCTATCTCCCTCTCTCTCTCTCTCTCTCTCTCTCTCTCTCTCTCTCTCTCTCTCTCTCTCTCTCTCTCCCTCTCTCCCTCACCCTCTCTCTCCTCACTTCTCTCTCTCTGGAAGAAACCAGCTTTGTTCAAACCTGGAGAGGAAATGAATTCAGCCATGTTCAAAATGCTATAAACACCCTGTACGTCACAATGCCGCTAGTATGACTCTATCAGGAGTTACAAGTCCATACATATCATTATCATCATCGTTTTTACATCTTATATGGGTTACCTTATCATTTTTATTAATATATATATCATCATCATCATTATCATCATCACCATTTAACGTCCATTTTTCCATGCTCTCATGGCTTGGACAAGTTATCCTGTTGTGAGCAATGCCAGGTCAGGTGACCATGTCTTGCTCCTACAGAACTGATTTTGGCTTGGTTTGTACAACTGGATGCCCTTCCTAATACCAACCACATTTACAGTGAGTACTGGATGCTTTTTGTCATGACACCTACGCAACCACTTTACAGCGTAGACTGGGTGTTTTTGCCATGTCACCATCATGACCACTTTACAGTGTGGGTTGGAGGCTTCACTAGATGTATGTTTCAGCCTGTCCTCATGGGAGCTGTATGGGAGTGTGGGGTGGGTAGTGCATACTATATATATGCTTCAGCTTCAGCCTGTGTCTGTGGAATATCTATAATAATAGTTGAATAAATCAGGTAAATCTTTTTAAAGATTGTTATTAGAGGCTAGAGGCCTTTGGGTGTACTGGTTAAACGGGTTTATCCAGTATTCAAGAGATACATGGTTCAATTCCCTGCAGCTGTCTCTGTCCATCATTTTCCATCATCATGGATACTTTACCTGATTCAACTATTACTTATAGATATCAACTATTAATTTAGTTATCTGCATTGTGGCAACTCTGTTTTTAAGTTATGGCAAGATCTGTTTCAACACATGATTTCGTGTCAAGAATCTTTTGAAACAAATAATACAAGAGCAAAGAAGGAGCAGAAAGGCCCCTTTAGTCCTGACTGATCATGAGATATCAGCAGGAAAGTTTCTCTCCAAAGTGCAAGCTCAGGCAAGGGAATCGAACTCACAACCTCACAATCATGAATCCAATATATATATATATACACACACATTTTATTAAGGCTAAATAATGAGCCTTGTTACTCTGGAGTTTCACCTGTTTATCAGAGTTCTTGTCTGATGACCCTGTGATAAACAGGTGAAACTCCAGAGTAACAAGACTCCCTATTTAGCCTTAATAAAATGAATATTAAAACTCTACTATACATACATATATATATTTATATTATATATACCTGGGTGATAAAATCAGCAGTGGGGGAGGGTGCTCTGAAAGTACAGTAGCTAGAGTCAGAACTGGTTGGAAAAAGTTCAGAGAGCTTATACCACTATTAGCTGCTAAAGGGTTCTCCCTAAAAATGAAAGGCAGGTTGTACGATGACTGCATACGAACAGCAATGTTGCATGGCAGTGAGACCTGGGCATTGTGTGCAGAGGATATACGCAGACTAGAGAGGAACGAAGCTTGCATGCTCCGCTGGATGTGTAACAGTAATATACATGAACGGCAAAGCATAAACGAACTAAGGAAAAAATTAGAAATAAGAGGGATCAGATGTTGTTTACTCGAGAGAAGGCTACGTTGGTATGGACACGTGATGCGCATGAAAGTCGATAGCTGTATAACAAAGTGCAGGGCAATAAAGATAGACGGTAGCCACGGAATAGGCAGACCTAGAAAAACCTGGGACGAGCTGATAAACTCCGACCTCACACACTTACACCTCTCCAAGACAATGTCACTGGACCGAGACCTTTGGCGGTACTCAGTAACAGAGAAGACCCGCCTTACCTAAATACATAGTAAAACCTACTACAGCCAGTAGGTATCTCTAACAAAATCCCCCCCCCCCCCATCCACACCACCCCGTTCTATGTAAAGTTATGTTGGTGCCACACCATCCAGGCCGAAACAAATGAGATCGTGTAGGTGTCACGACAAAAAAACACACAGTCCACGCTGTAATGTGGCCGTGTAGGCAACACGGTAAAAACCTCCCAGACCCACACTGTAAATGTGGTTGGTGTTAGGAAGGGCATCCAACTGTAGAAAACCTGCCAGACAGTCCTATGCGAGCAAGACAATCACTCTTGCCTCAAGTGGGACTACCCCCGTCCAAACCCATGCAAGCGTGGAACACGGACGTTAAACGTTGATGATGATGATGATGATGATGATATATATATATATATATATAGGAATGACTTCTAGAACTGTTTTATCCTTCATAAGAAATCATCAGGACTTTCCTGATGATTTCTTACAAATGAAACAGTCCTGTAGAAGTCATATCTATAAGAAAATGAATATATCTATACTCTACTAATGTATTGAGTACCTCTTTTGACAGTGAATACCTCCTGATTCACTTTGGAATCCTAGATATTATAGATTTATAGATAGATAGATAGATGGGTAGGTAGAAATATAAATAGATAGATAGATAGATAGATAGATAGATAGATAGATAGATAGATAGATAGATAGATAGATAGATAGGTAGGTAGAAATATAAATAGATAGATAGATTGATAGATAGATAAATATAAATAGATAGATAGATAGATAGATTCTAAGCATAAGTAAACGATGAGTGTTCTGTAAGAACTACATATCCTTGCAGGAGTTCCTTCCTTGCTTCCTAACATAAAATCTCTTCCAGGTGACATCTTTACACTTTATTTATTTGTTTATCTATTTCCCTCCTGCAGTTTTTTTAAAAGAAACCCCTCATTATTGTCAATGCTGTAGGTCTGCTTGACGTAATACTTTTCCTCTGTATTTGGCTCCAAGCGTGTTAGCTTAAACTTCAGTCAATCCCTTATTCTCTCCCCAATCTTTACCACAGCACCCCACCTCACCCTACTAATGGTTATATTTACCAGAATGATTCTATTTCCTCTCAAAGGAAGGAGTGTATGTTTGCAATTTTAGCTGATTTCTCATATCAAAGCAATGCACACTCATCACTCCTGGTTCCTCAATGAAATGCACCAGTACAGACTCTAAGGTGGTGTTGCTGGTGCCATGATATAATGCACTTACTACACATTGTAAAGTGATAATGTTGGTGCCACAGTGAGATGCACCCACTATACCCTGTAAAACAGTAGTGCTGGTACCCTGACATCATACTCCCAGTACATTCTGTAAAGTGGTAGTGAAAATTCCACAATGAAATCCACCCAGTACATCTTGTAAACTCTGTAAAATCGTAGTGCTGGTGCCATGTTCTATGCCCAGTACATTCTGTGTGGTGCCACAATGACATCCACTCACTACACTCTATAAAGTGGTAATGTGGAGACACTGTGATATACACCCTGTACACTCTGTAAAATGGTAATGTCTCATAATTTAGTGGTTTGATAAATAAAAAATATACAGAAAGTGAAATTGCTAAAATAAGTACTAAACTTGAAAAGAAAAAAGCACTGGGTTGATGTGATTGATTTAAATCCCTTTAAAGTCAAGCCCCACTATAGCCAGTCTGATAGGAGAGCCAAGTTTCAGCTGGTCTCTTATGAAGTCGTATCTCATAGGAGGTTTCTGAGATGTTTTAATGATTGAGTCTCCAGAATTGTTACAGCTCACACCTATGTAAGTTTAGCTTGTCTCTTACAAAGTTGTATCTCATAGGAAGGTTTCCCAGGTGATTTAATGATAGGGTCTCCAGTGTTGTGATGGTACAGCTCACACATAAGCTGGTTTAATCAGACATATGAGTTTGTAATAAGAGGTTTATCAGGTGTTTTAATAATGGGTTACAGTCCTATCATAAAAAGCAACATGAAATGAAGCCTCTTGCTCATATACACAAGATGCTGCCTAGCCTAGGAATTGAAACCATGACCTTATGATTGTAAGCCCATTACCCTAACCAATAGGTCACAGGGTTGTATCAATAGGGTTAAATTGACATGTAAATGGTTGAGTATTTCCAAAACACATGTTCCCTCAATATAATTCTCAAGTAAATGGAACATCAAACAGTGTGTGATAAGGGTAGATCCTTCATATTACATGTTCCAGCCGACAAACTGAGGCCATGCTGGGGCACCGACATTGGTAAAGTCCATCTGACTTTTAATGACAGGGAGGAAAGAAAGAATCGCTGAACAGATTTTATGGGCAAAACCAACTGGGAAGAGACCCAGGGGTAGACCCTCAGCAAGATGGTTGGATAACATTCATGAACTTGGCTGGGTTTTACTGGGGATCCAGCTAGATCAGTTGGAGACAGTTGCTTCTGACAGGACCTGCTGAAGAAGAAGAAGGAGAAGGAGAAGAAGAAGAAGAAGAAGAAGAAGAAGAAGAAGAAGAAGAAGAAGAAGAAGAAAAAGAAGAAGAAGAAGAAGAAGAAGAAGAAGAAGAAGAAGAAGAAGAAGAAGAAGAAGAAGAAGAAAAAGAAGAAGCAGCAGCAGCAGCTCCAACCCTGACACAAAAATAAATGTGAAATATATTGTCTTGTTCAAAATCACAAAGAACTTCCCTATCAAGGCCCCAAACCCACAAACTTGTGCTTGTAGGGGCAACATCCTACCACTAGAACATATGTTTTCGTCATTTAAAGAATAGATTTTATGAATGGGGTTTACAGTAATTAAATTGGTATTTTTTTAAAGTGATACTGAAGCTATCATATGTCACATAACTTGGGTTTGCTTTGTGTTGACGGATATATTTAAAACACAATGTGGTTTGGGTCATGTCAGCTGAAGGTCAATTATGGCTCTTGACTCTTATTGTATTGTGTGAGAACATTGGCTGGTGGTGGTGTTAGGTGGCACATACTAACACATACACATACATGTACATAAAAAGCACACGTGTTCACATACACACACTCAAACATAGACACAAACCCATGTGCACCCCACCCCATACACACACGTGTGTGTGCGTGTATGTGTGTGTGCTCATATACATATGCATCTATCTCATGCTCAGGTCACGGACAGAATACATATATATGTGTGTGTGTATGCATATAAATATCTATGTACATGTATATATAAATATATATATATAAATATATATAGTATGTAGATAAATCTACCAAAAGTTTACGGTAGTGTCCAATCCGTATGAAGAACTCAATGTAATCTGGATATCATGGAAAGAAGAGATGCATTCAAAAATCACTTTCGGTGAAAGATAAACGGAATACAGAGTCAAGATAAAATATTAAAAAAATAATGAATAAAACAAAGAAACAGTTCCTTATATTAAACAAAAAAGTTCATTATTTTACGATCGTTTCTAGGACATATATGTGTTAGAATTGGCATGCATATTCAAAAGATCTATGTACAAAATTATACAAACTATCAAGGAGAATATACATACCATCACATATATATATATGCTGTCTTCTGATCAGAGCAAACAACACGGACACTCTATCTCAAAATTATTTTTGAAAAACATTTAGAAATGCGCAACCGGTAAAAACTTAAAAACATAAAACCACAACTGAATACTAACCCATACAATTACTAATACTCTTTTATTCCTAATTAAACCATTTTTCAACTGTGAACAATTTGTCAGCATTTTCTATTCCGTTTACCAATATATATATATATATATATATATATATATATATATATATATATATATAAGTATTAAGTTGTTAAACAATATTCGATGATTATGTCAAAGAATGAGTTTTACAGTAGATTGGAAGCACTCAACGGCAAAAATAATTTTCAGGAGTTATTAATATTAAAATATAAGTATTAATAAAATAGATGTTCTTTTGATCAATTACATTTTATTATACATATTTCGGATGTACAACAGTACGTCCTCATCAGACAAAATATAATGATACATGACATACCCTGATATGTCATGTAACATTATATTTTGTCTGATGAGGACGTACTGTTGTACATCCGAAATATGTATAATAAAATGTAATTGATCAAAAGAACATCTATTTTAATATATATATATATATATATATATATATATATATACACACACACATATACACACACACATACATATCTTGGTCAGCCTATGAACTTTTCAGCTAACCCTCGTCCTCATGTGAGTTTATATATTATATATACTCAACGAGGGTCAGCTGAAAGGTTCATAGGCTGACCAAATATGTATGTGTGCATATATATATAGCATGGAAAAATGGACGTTAAACGGTGATGATGATGATATATATATATATACATAAAAGTACATAACTCACTGTTTTGTGTACAAAGATAGATATATCAATAGATAATTGTTTCTACTATTGGCACAAGGCTAGCAATTACCCAGTACATTACTGGTACTTTATTTTATCGACCCAGTAAAGATAAAAGGCAAAGTTAACATTGATTTGGGGTATGAATAAAAGCATTTTAGAGCATTTGCCCTTTCCTTCACCCATTTGTGTTTCCTGATTTCTAAATAATAACTTTAGAACTTTATATGTTTGTGTCACAGGCAGACAAGAAGGCTGTACAATTATTATTATATATGTTTTGCAGCATAGAGTTATGGCCCTTTACATTCTGAATTCTATTCCTATAACTTTGCCTTTCATCCTTTTGGGGTCGATAAAATAAAGTACCAATAAGCATTGGGATCAATTTGATCGACTTTCTCTTCCCCTTCAAATTGCTGGCCTTGTGCAAAAATTAGAAGCAATTATATATATATATAAAGCTGACAGTTGATTTGTCAGAGCTGTTAGACAGTTAGGTTCTATGTTTGAATTCTACTGAAGTCCTCTTTGCTTTTCATCTTTTTGGGGGATTGATAAAGAAAGTATCAGCCAAGTGGTGGTGGAGCCCCCTCTCTCCTTCCAGCTGTTACATCCTGGATATTTCAATGGATCAAAGATGATAGTATTGAGAAGGTGTCTACATGTGACGACAGGGTCACCTAAAAAAAAACCTTTGCAAAAGCATTGTACTTAAAACCAAATCATACTCAATGATGTGTGATGGCTGTTGTAGTAGTGGTAATACAGTGGAACTTCGGTTCATGAATGCCTGGATCATGGACAATTGTTCCAAACATTAAACATCTCGGTTGACAAATGGTGTCTCAAGTAACAAACACACAAACCAATAACAACTGTTGGCAACAAGCTGGGAGTATTGGCAAGGCAGCATCACTTGCTGTGTGGTTAGTTAATATGGTGATATCTATCTGCCTTTCACACACAGACTCTCTCTCTCTCTCTCTCAACATTTTGTATGGGGGAAATAGTTTCTGTTTATAAACATTTTGAGTCACAAATGGTCTTCAGGAATGAATTAAGTTCATGATCCGAGGTTCCACTGTATATATATATAAGGCAGGATCATTAGAGTGTCAAAACTTCACCTAGAATGCTTTGTATTGTTTGTTTTAGCTCTCTACATTCTGAGTTCACATACCACCAAGGTCAACATTGACTTTCATCCTTTCAGAGTTGATAAATATAGCAGCAGTAGCAGTCATATACTGGAGTCAATTCTTCCTCTATCAGCACCACCACCATCATTATTATCATCATCATCATTATCACCACCACCATCATTGTCATCATCATCACCATCTTCATCACCACAATCATCACAATCATTGCCATCATCATCATCATCATCATCATCATCATCACCACCATTACCATCATCACCACAATCAGCATGACCATGACCATGATGGTCATCATCACTGCCACCACCACCACAATCATCATCATCATCATCCTCATCATCCTTATCATTGCCACCACCACCATCATAATCAAGATCACCATCATCATCATCATCATCATCATCATCACTTGATCCTTACCTTTGTCATTTTCTTTGAGAGGTTCATTTCTTGAGGTCAGCTCTCACCACTTCTGCCCACATCTTTCTTGGTCTTCCTCTTCCTCATCTTCCTTCCATTTGCCACTTCTGGCACTTCCTGTACTTCTTCATGGATTACATGTCTGTATCAGCACAACCTTCCTTCTAGATCAGTGGTTCTTAATCTTTTTCTATCACGATAATACTTGAGATTATGAAATTCCAACCCCTACCCCTAGGTCTAGCACAAAAGACAAAAGGACTTGAATTTTCAGGTCAAATTAACAGCTACTTAGCTGCTACTTCTCTTCTTCTTAGCCTACTTATTCCTGAGAGGGTCGTGGGGGCAGAGTCCTCAAACACTCCTTCAAGTTGGTCCTGACAGAAGCAACTGCTTCTAACCAGTCCAGCTGGATCTGTGAGATCAGCCAAGTTCATGGATGTTATCCAAACAACTTGCTCAGAGTCTTCCCCTGGGTCTCTTGCTGGTTGGTTTTGCCTGTAAAATCTGTCCTGTGATTCTTTTGTGAGACATTCTAACCACATGCCTATAATATCGGCACTGTGATCTCTCAATTAGGAGAAGTAGCAGCTCTACCTAGAGTGACTCTCTGATCCCCAAGCTACACACTCTATTGAGTAACATTACTCTACAGACCCTTTGGAGGAACCCCCATTTCAGCCACTTGTATTTGTGGTCATATTTTTTCGGTCATACCCAAGATTCATGACCATAAGTAAGGGTTGACAGGAATACCGAGTTGAAGATAGCGAGTTTGGCTTTTACGCCTACCCCCCTTCTTCTAATTACTGAATGGTGAAACTGGCGCATTACTACACCAGCTCTTGCAGTTCTTGCACTTAATTCAGTCTCCTGCCTTCCACCCCTGGTGAACACAGCTTTGAGATATTTGAACTTCTCTACCTGTTTCAGTGGAACTCAATTCATATGTAGAGTACACTGCACAGGCTTCCTTGAGAGGACAAGTGTCTCAGTTTAGCAGCAGTGATTCTCATTCCAGCAATGCAGCATTTGACATCAAACCTATCGAGTGCAAGTCAGAGATCACCTTCTGTTGGGTGGTTATTATAAGATGTTTAGACTTATCTAAAATCCTTCCATCAAAATTCAAAAATGAGAAAGTTATATTACAAAATCACCTCAAATTCTTGATTTTCGAAATTATTGGAAAATCATAGGTGCCAGAGTAACAATAATATGCTCTTAGTATATGCTGCAAAATGGTTGGTGATAGGAAGAGCATCCAAGTGTAGAAACCAAGCCCAAAATGAAGCGTATGAGCAAGACGTAGTCACCTGACCAGTCTAAACTTAATGCATGGTAACCTTGACTTTTGGAAACAATTTTTTCATGTTCAATGTTGCTGAAGCATGGAACTAATTGCATCAGTTGTTAGCTGTCGGGACACTGCATCCTTAAAAACTTCCATGCTTCCTGAAGTTCACCAACACTACACCTGATATTCCCCCACCATACACACACACATATATATGTGTGTGTGTGGTGTGTGAGTGTTTGTGTGTGTGGTGTGTGGTGTGTTTGTGTGTTTGTATATCAAGACTCATACACTGTTCACATTCCTGACTTTTGTACATTATTCTATATACTATACATGCACTTTTGTTAAGTTGAAGTGCATCTGAGCACTGTACATAATAATTTCCTGAGGTTAACTTTACCTTTCATCCTTACGGGGTCGATAAAATAAAGTACCAGTCATGCACTGGGTAATTGCTGGCCTTGTGCAAAACGTAGAAACAATTATTATTATTATTATTATTTGGTGGATTGGCATTATCGGTAGAGGGTCGGACACCATGCTTTGCAGCATAGAATCGGACACCATGCTTTGCAGCCCTTTATAGTCTGAGTTCAAATCCCGCCGAGGTTAACTTTGCCTTTCATCCTTATGGGGTCGATAAAATAAAGTACCAGTAATGCACTGGGTAATTGCTGGTCTTGTGCAAAACGTAGAAACAATTATTATTATTATTATTATTTAGTGGATTGGCAGTATCAGTAGAGGGTCGGACACCATGCTTTGCAGCCCTTTATAGTCTGAGTTCAAATCCCGCCGAGGTTAACTTTGCCTTTCATCCTTATGGGGTCGATAAAATAAAGTACCAGTAATGCACTGGGTAATTGCTGGTCTTGTGCAAAACGTAGAAACAATTATTATTATTATTATTATTTAGTGGATTGGCAGTATCAGTAGAGGGTCGGACACCATGCTTTGCAGCCCTTTATAGTCTGAGTTCAAATCCCGCCGAGGTTAACTTTGCCTTTCATCCTTATGGGGTCGATAAAATAAAGTACCAGTAATGCACTGGGTAATTGCTGGTCTTGTGCAAAACGTAGAAACAATTATTATTATTATTATTATTTAGTGGATTGGCAGTATCAGTAGAGGGTCGGACACCATGCTTTGCAGCCCTTTATAGTCTGAGTTCAAATCCCGCCGAGGTTAACTTTGCCTTTCATCCTTATGGCGTCGATAAAATAAAGTTCCAGTAATGTACTGAGTAATTGCTGGTCTTGTGCCAAAAGTAGAAACAGTTATTATTATTATTATATGTTAAGCAACGATGATGATGATGTGTGTTTTTCATTAGTAATATAGAAACAAAAGGGTTAATAGACATTAGATATGGTTTCCTTCTGGAACATGGATTCTCGATCAATTATAAATAAAACTGATAGAAAGTCACACATGAACATTGCAGGGAGTGGTAAGCGGAATGGGTACAGGGTGGACAAGATGAAAGAAATAGGATAAAGAATAAACACAATTGAACAGTAGATATGTGTTTGAAATATAAGCTGAGGAGTGATAATTTGTAGCTGTAAGACATATAATATAATAAAAACATGAAAATTACATGTCTCCTGTATAAATGACATTGTTCCTAATTAAACCTAAGTTAATTAGCTGATTCAAACAAGCTCGGTTATCTAATAACTATTCAACTACCTATACATCTATAAATGTAAATATTTTTAATTGTTTCTATTTTTGGCACAAGGCCAGCAATTACTCAGTACACTACTGGTACTTTATTTTATCGAACCCGTAAGGATGAAAGGCAAAGTTAACCTCAGCGGGATTTGAACTCAGAATGGCAAGGGCCATAATTCCATGTGTCAAAGCATGGTGTCCGACCCTCTACTAATACTGCCAATCCACCGCCCCCCGTAAATATTTATAATAGCTATATAACTGGCTATAATAGTTATAGGTAAATTTAAGAGCAACCCACCCTAGATTTCAGTGGGAAATATTTTTTTTTTTCAGTTTTTTCATGTGCTATCAAATAATCTGGCCTCCAAGATTCTCACAATGGACTTTTTCCTGGAAAGTGGGGACGTTTTAAATGGAACATACAACAGGTCTAAAATAATACATGAGCCTCGCAAGATGGAATGGCTCTTCCAGCCCTTGCCATCCTCTGGGGAACCACATTCCCCACTCTATCTGCCGTGGCCAGCATGCGGGACCCCCTTTCTCATAATAGTGAGAGATTTTGGCGGTGACAGTGGGAGTTTGGCTCCTCTGTGTTCGTACCTGGTGTTTGTGTATGTGCATACTTACTGTCTTATCATATAGACATATTTATCAATTGATCACATAGATATATATATGTTTTCTTCTACTTAATCAACTCTCTACCCAGGGCCGGATTTACCAAAGTTTTGCAAATTTTGAGACAACAGATTGCTATCAGACCAATATTCTATTAAAAAGTATTTAATATCAGCCCCCCCCCCTTCCCCTCCTCCTCCAGACAAGCAGACAGGCAGACAGACAGACATGTGTACGTATTAGCAATGGTGTTCAGTTCTTATTTTTAGAGATGAGCATTGCAAAAGTCTCCAGTATTCAGTCTTGTTTGTTTCTTTTGTCACCATCATTATTATCACTATGTAACACCTATTTTCTCTGCTGTCATGGGTTAGATGGGTTGTCATGTCCTGAGACTACATACCTCAGGTGACTATGTCTTGCTCAGACATTCCATTTTTTTGGCTTGGTTTTTATAGTTGGAGGCCCTTTTTAACACCAACTATGTCATGGCATGTACCAGGTGTGTTTTATCATGTCATTGCCACTACCACTTTTTATTGTGGCACCAGCACTATCTCTTTACAGAGTATGCTAGGTGCATTTATCTTGGCACCAGTGCTACCACTTTACAGAGTGTACTGAGTGCATTTATTGTGCCAGCAGTGCTACCACTTTACAAAGTGGTCTAGGTGCATCATTTATCATGACACCAGTGCTACCACTTTACAGAGTAGGCTTGGGTCATTTATCATGGCACCAGTACTACCACTTTAAAGAGTGGACTGGGTGTATTTATCATGACACCAGTGCTACCACTTTAAAGAGTGGACTGGGTGTATTTATCATGACACCAGTGCTACCACTTTACAGAGTGGGCTTGGTGCATTTATCATGGCACCAGTGCTACCACTTTACAGAGTAGGCTGGGTGTATTTATCATGACACCAGTGCTACCACTTTACAGAGTAGGCTGGGTGTATTTATCATGACACCAGTGCTACCACTTTACAGAGTGGACTGGGTGTATTTATCATGACACCTGTGCTACAACTTTACAGAGTGGGCTGGGAGCACTTACACATTAATTCCTGAGCTAGGCATTCAGATTCAGATAGAATAATTGACATTTACATCATCTGAGGATAAGTCAAGTAGCTTTAGAGATGATCTTTTAACACAGCTATGATGTATCTAAACTATAATAAAGGAAGGTCTGCGGGACTGCGTACGGTTTTTTTTTTATCCCATTAGTAAAATAAGTTGGATTACTTTGAATAAATAATGAATGAATATTAGATAATTTATCTACTAAATTTCGTAAACAAAAATAATTTCGTAAAAATAAATAATTTAAAATTGACTTCTTTTCAAAGTTGCACTTCCGGTATATCGTTGCCACCACCACTACTTCAACTACCATATATATAGAAAGAGAGAGTGTGTAATGTCAACACTTCCAGTGGTGATCACTTAAATAAACATACTAATTTTCTGTCACTAATTTTCTCCTAATGCAGTTTATATATAATATCGTCTTTTTTTAATGTATCATGGATTACGTTACTGATTACATAAGACAGTGTAACACAGTCTTCGTTTAATTTCTGTGTATATTGTAAATTACTATTTTATTTGATGTATCATGTCTACATGTATATATACTTGCGTATAATATCAATATACACACTACACATGCTAGCAGAAAACCACCCGAAAGGTGGTTTTTCTGCTAGTATTAATAATGATTTCTACTATAAGCACAAGGCCAGCAATTTGAAGGGGAGGGAAATGTCTATTAAATCAACCCCTGTGCATTACTGGTACTTTATTTTATCGACCCGTAAGGACGAAAGGTAAAGTTAACCTTGGCGGGATTTGAACTAAGAACGTAAAATGTCCTAATTCTATGCCGCGAAGCATGTTGTCCGACACTCTACCAATACTGCCAATATATAATAATAATTGTTTCTACTTTTGGCACAAGGCCAGCAATTATCCCAGTGTATTACTGGTACTTTATTTTATCGACCCCTTAAGGATGAAAGACAAAGTTAACCTCGGCGGGATTTGAACTCAGACCATAAAGGGGTGTAATTCTTTGCTGCAAAGCATGGCATCCAGCCCTCTACCGAGACTGCCAATCCGCCAATATATAATAATAATGAAAATTATTATGTACAGTGGTCAGGTGCACTACAATACATCAAGGTGCATGTATAGTACATAGAATAATATACAAAAGTCAGGAAAGTGAACAGTGTATGAGTCATGATACACACCCACACACGTACATGTGTGTGTGTCTGGAAGAAGAGTCATGTTATATCTTAAGATACAACCTTTCAGATGTTATTTATGCATCCTAAGTAGACGAAAGATCAAAAAGAACAATTCTGTATCGTTAAAACACCTTATAGTCCATTATCTTGTTTTATCTCCTTATCTGTGTGTTTCTTGTACGTCATCTATATGTATTTATAACTCTTCAGTCTTTATCAAGATAAATGTTAATGTTTATATCTTGTTAATACAGATAGTATTGAAGGAATTCCTTCACTTATTCATTACAGTGACTAAGTAGACAGGGGAATTCCTTTAATATCATTTGTATTAACATTCTAATCAGCAGGCTGTTAGGTTAGGCTGTTTGGCTTACAATCATAGTGTCATGGGTTTGATTCCAAAACCAGCTTTTTTCAGGTGGGTGTTGACAATACTAATGGTTTCTGAACAAAATACTGGGTATGTGATAACCTCTCTAGTACTATAGATGATAGCGAAGGCTTATAGCTTAGTGGTTAGAGTGTTGGACTTGCAATTGTGAGGTTCTGAGTTCAATTCTCAGACTGGGTAATATGTCTTTGGGAAAGACGCTATATTTCAAGTTGCTCCAGTTGCCTTTCCCTTGGATGATATTGGTGGTGTAAGGGGGGAGACCGGTATGCATGGGCAACGGCTGGTCTTCCACAAACAACTTTGCCCAAAGAACTTTCTAGGTACAAATCTCCTGGTCACTCATGACCAAAAAGGATCCTTACCCTTTACTATAGATGATGTGGTTGTACTAGACTACCAGGGAAGGTGCATGGCTTAGTGGTTAGGGTGTTGGGCTCACAAACATAAAGCCATGAGTTAAATTCTTTGACTGGGTGGTGCGTTGTGTTCTTGAGCAATACACTTCATTTCACATTACTCCAGGCAACTAAACTGAGACAAGTACTTACAGCAGCAATAGTAGGCTGGAGTAAACCATGATGTATTTACATCCTCTCCAGGGGGAAGTCTTGTATTTTGAGTCACCTAGCACCAATGAAACCAAGATAAGCTCCAGCCTGGTGAGCCTCCAAGTATGGGACAGACTTCAACTCTGAGATGGACTGGAATCCTGTCCAGTGGCGAGTCTTTGTACTATTAGACTCTAAATGCCTAAAGAAAACTGGGATAAGATATATATATATATATCATCATCATCATCATCATCCTCACCGTTTTATGTCCATTCTTCCATGCTAGGATGGGTTAAACGAGTTATCCTGTTGTGGGCAATGCCAGGTCGGTGACCATGTCTTGCTCATACAGAACTGATTTTGGCTTGATTTCTACAGCTAGATGCCCTTCCTAACACCAACCTCATTTACAGTGTGTACTGGGTGCTTTTTACCATGGCGCCTACACAACATATATATATATATAAGATGTATACATGTGTAAGATGCATATATGTGTAAGACGAATCTTTATGTAAGATATACAGGGTGCAGACGATACTTGTTCGCAAGATTACTGTCTAGGAAAAAAATAACACAGTAGTTTTATTTTTTAAGATATATTTATCAAACTTGGGTCAGTTTGTCTTTCGATCGCACTCGATAAACCCGCCATTGGCTTTGATGACGGCCACAAGGCGGCCTCGGAACTGGCTACAGGCCTTTGTCACTGTCCCCCAACTTAGGCCCCTAAAGGCACTTGTGATCCTGGCCTTCAGATCGTCTTTCGTATTGCAGCTAGATCTGTTGGTGTCTCGTTCCACTGCGCCCCACACAAAGAAGTCAAGGGGGTTGCAGTCAGGCGAGCTGGGAGGCCAGATGTCAGGTGAAGTGTGGTCGACGAAGTTCTCTGGCAGGGCGCTGAGTCTTGCTGCCACACGTACGGCCTACCTGCAGCTACCTGGTCGATCCAGGGCTTTACTACCTCGCTCAGGACCTTTTCCACCATTCTCCTGCTGACGCTGAAAAAGTCAGAATTTTCTTTATTTGTCCTCCCGGCACGGATTCCAAGAAGAACTCCGTGTCTCTTCCACAAATTTGGAGGTTCAAAATTATTCATAATCAATTATTCTGAAAATAAATAATGGAAATATAGTCACTGTTTTTATAAAGACAAGAGTGACAACGGAAGTAAAAAAAATTTGCATAAAATTAGCAGTTGAAAATTGCGAACAAATATCATCCACACCCTGTATATATAACATCATCATCATTTAACATCTATTTTTCCATGCTTGAATAGCTTAGACATGTGTACTATATATATATATATATATACATATATATATATATACATCTTACAAATATATATAATTGTGTGTGTGTGTATGTAAAAGATATATACATGTAAGATATATATACACGAGTAAGGTGTTTATAAGATTTATATGTGCATGTGTGTAAGCTACTGTTGTTGTCTGTCGGCTCAAGTGGCTAAGACTGTGTTTTATGAGATAGGTGACCACCACACTCCATAGATGGAATGTACTAACAGGCTCACACAGATTTGAGGGAAGATAACTTCCCCACACACCTACCCTCTGTACTAACAGTACTCTTGATATTTCTGGGGCTTAGAACTTCCATCCATATCTTCCAACATATCTTTCCTATCTGGGAGTTTGTATGTCCCAGTGGGAACTTTCCAGCTCATCATTCTAATCCAACCAACACATTCCTCAGTTACATGTCTGGTGCCTACACTTTTCTCTCTCTCTCTCTCTCTCTCTCTCTCTCTCTCTCTCTCTTTCCCTTTGTCCCTATCTCTCTCTCCCCCTTTGTCCCCCTCTCTCTCTCTCTCTCTCTCTCTCTCTCTCTCTCTCTCTCTCTCTCTCTCTCTCTCTCTCTCTCTCATCTCTTTCTCCATATGTATACATATATGTATTGCGAGCCGATCCCAAATTCCTGAAGGAGATGATGAAAGAACGCAGTTAGTAGATGAGGGATGCTGTGCTGCAAAAGACCCATCCAACCCATGCAACTCTGGAAAAGCAGGCATAAAATGGTGATGATGATGATGATAATTATGTGTATATATATATATATATATATATATATATATAAGAATGTGTATTTAAAATATCCTAGTACATAAAACCTTCAAGCATTAACTGAATGAGTACTCAATACTGGTTGGTAAAGTGTAGAAATTTATTTTTTAAGTAGAAAAGTGGCACTTTATATATATATATATATATATATATATATATCCAGGGAGTGTAACACAGAGTTACTGTAGGTTCACCCGGGTGAGCACTCGTTGTTTAGGTTCACGTCGGTATCAAGGTATAGAGCTAGACAGAGTGTAGTATAATAGAATAAGCACATCTCTAAAATTGTCAAGGGGGCCAAGGGTGTCTTAGCATCACTCAGCAAGACCTTTGTCAGCCGCTCTCCAGATATCTATTTAAGGCTGTACATGGCTATGGTGCGGCCACACTTAGAATTTGCATCACCAGTCCGGAACCCCTATCTTGCTCAGAATATTGACCGCCTGGAAACTGTTCAGAGACGTGCAACCAAGCGAATACCCTCCATCAGGCATCTACCATACTCTGAGCGCCTTGCTTCCCTGGGCATGGATACATTGAAGCTCCGACGCCTGGCAACTGACTTGGTAAACACCCACAAAATTGTTAACCATCTTGCCAGCAACAACCCTGAATACCTTTTTGATTTCCATGTGTCTAACACACGTGGACATGCCCACAAAGTCAGAAAACAGCACAGTTCCCATGACTTTCGGAAACATTTTTTCACGCTCAGAGTTGCTGAAGCATGGAACAAACTACCTGCATCAGTTGTTAGCTGTCGAAACACTGCATCCTTTAAGGCCTCCATGCTTCCCAAGATGCATCAACACTACAGCTAATGTTCCCCCTCCATACACATGAATACCATGACTCATACACTCTTCACTTCCCTGACATTTGTGTATTATTCTATGTACTATACATACACCTTTGACGAGTTGTAGTGCACCTGAGCACTTTACACAATAATTTCATTATTATTATTATTATTATTAAAACAAGGACGAATGGTTACTCCTTCATTACGTTTATTGGTTGCTGACGTGCGTTTCACTATTGATCAGCTCAAGGTTCGATCTGTAATGTCATTACTACCACAGACGTCTGATGAGCCATTGATTACAGAGTCAGGCTAGATCGATTCAGATTGAACCTTGAGCTGATCAATAGCAAAACGTGTGTCACCAACCAATAAACGTAATGAAGGTGTAACTATTCGTCCTTGTTTTATTTTATTATATATATATATATATAATATGTAGAAAAGATAACACTCGAGCACATAATTTACAAGGACTAACGTGAGTCTATGACTCCGTTAATTTATTTTGATATATATATATGTAAAAAGTAAACAGAAATAACAAAGAAAACAACAGAGTGCATTGAAGAAATATATTAGTTTAATGCTTGAAATAAAAGGAAAAGAGTTTTAGTGTTTCAGACACTAGTCCTTCAACAGAATATAGAAATAGAAGTAAAGGATAAAATAGAAAGATAGAGAGTGAGAAGAGGAAAGAATGGGGGAAAAACACACGTGTGTATTCAATCAGTCATTTTGGAATTACACACACACACACACACACACACACACACACACATATATATACTAGCTGGAATACCACCTTCCAGACAGTTTTCCACCAATGTTAGTATGTGTATGTGTGTGTTAGTACGTGGATATGTGTGTGCATCTGTGTGTGTGTGTGTGTGTGTGTGTTTTGTAATGTATGTATCAATGTGTACAAATATATGAAAAGAGAAAATAACATTTTTCGCATATTTCTGATGCAAATGATAAGAACTCCCACCAACATATTTTGACTTGCGGTATATTTATATTAATACAACATTTATTCTCTACAAAATGGTGACACCCAGTTTAATTAAGTGAAGATGGGATATGAACCAGTAATAAACAGAGGCATGATTAAAACAAACCAGCACAGCACCTCCAATGAGATTTGAACCTGTACCAATTTTGAATAAAGCAAGTTTTTTTTATCAACTCTCTCATCATCATCCTTTTTATCATCATTATTTAATGGGCAGTGGATTGGCAGTATCAGTAGAGGGTCGGACGCCATGCTTTGCAGCACAGTTACGTCCCTTTACGGACTGAGTTCAAAACCCGCCGAGGTTAACTTTGCCTTTCATCCTTAAGGGGTCGATAAAATAATGTACCAGTAATACACTGCGATAATTGCTGGCCTTGTGCCAAAAGTAGAAACAATTATTTAATGGGCGGTGGATTGGCAGTATCGGTAGAGGGTCGGACGCCATGCTTTCTAGCATAGTTACGTCCCTTTACGATCTGAGTTCAAATCCCGCCGAGGTTAACTTTGCCTTTCATCCTTACGGGGGTCGATAAAATAAAGTACCAGTAATGTACTGGGTAATTGATGGCCTTGTGCCAAAAGTAGAAACAATTATTTAATGGGCGGTGGATTGGCAGTATCGGTAGAGGCTCGGACATACATAGAGTTACGGCCCTTGCCATTCTGATTTCAAATCCCGCCGAGGTTAACTTTGCCTTTCATCCTTACGGGTTCGATAAAATAAAGTACCAGTAATGCACTGGCCTTGTGCCAAAAGTAGAAAGAATTATTTAATGTCTACTTTCCTTGCTTGCAAGAGTTGGGACTGATTCAGTACTGAAGCGGGGATGCTGACGTCTCAGTTAGGCTGGGTATCCACAACTCATTATACAGTCCCACATTCTTCTGAGTGCATTTTATTGTGTAGATTACCAACACTAAGGAGGTTGTCCTTGACACAACTAAAGAATTCTCTAAACCTTTGTTTGGCAAGCTTTCTATATCTGAATGCCCTTCTTATCACCAAACACTCTACAATGAATACTAGGTGTATTTATAATGTAGATCACCACTGGGGAAGTTGTAATGTCCTTGACACAATATATATGTATATGTAGAAATATCTGTAGGATATGGAGATATGGTCAATATTGGGCCTTGAAACCTTAGCTAGCACTTTTGTTCCAAGAATGAATATAAATAAATATATATATATACTATAAATTATGTCGATAGAATCATTTGACTGATTCTGGCTTGATTTTTACAGCTGGATGCCCTTCCTAACACCAACCTCATTTACAGTGAGTGCTGGGTGCTTTCCCACACACCTACCCCCTGTACTAACAGTACTCTTGATATTTCTGGGGCTTGGAACTATATATATATATTTTTAATACAATAACAGAGATAGTTTAAAGCTAAACTCTGACTGGTAACCATCTCACTCAACAAACATTAGGTTATATTTAAATATAAACCCAATTTAAGTGTTTGGGGTGCTAACAATATGTATAATGTGGAAAAACCAGTTGTATTATTTTATGAGATATAATTAAAGTTAAAGTATATCTCTCTTTCCAAACAATTGTTTCATTATAAGTTTTCTACAAGTTGGGAGAATATTTCCAGTTTATGTAGAAGCCTAATATATATTCATGTAAGAATATATTTAGGTGGGCGCTTATAAATCATCAGTGGAAGCCCATTAAACTTTGATATAAGAAAGAAATTCTTACCGCAGTCAAAAATCGTGTCTGTTAAGTTGCTCCTTCTCGCATCGAATGACCGCGAAATTTGAATTCCAGCAGTTTTTGACTGAGGAAGTATCATAGCGACACGAAGCGGGAAGGTGAGACAACTACGATCCACGAAAGGAGGAAAAAATAATATACACGCGGGTTAATTAGTTTTTTCGAAAACATTATCAATCCAACGTGTTAAGAACTCAATTGAAAATAAAAAAAAATAAATATATGCGTGTATAAATTACACACGCATATAGATATTTTCTTAGGCTAAAATCAGAAGTATATATATATATATACATTAAAGAAATATATTTCACCAATTAATCGAATGGTAAACCATGGAGGCCGGTACTTGGATTTTCAACAAGGAAGAAGTCCAGCGAACTATGTTTACACTTCAAGTTCAAATCATATATATATATATATATCATTATCATCATCATCATCATCATCATTTTAGGAAATATATATATATGTATATATATTATATATATATATATCATATATTATATAATATATATATATCATATATTATATAATAGGGCGGTGAATTGGCAGTATCGGTAGAGGGTCGGACGCCTTGCTTTGACGCATAGAGTTACGGCCCTTGCCATTCTGAGTTCAAATCCCGCCGAGGTTAACTTTGCCTTTCATCCTTGCGGGGTCGATAAAATAAAGTACCAGTAATGTACTGGGTAATTGCTGGCCTTGTGCCAATAGTAGAAACAATTATATAATATATATATATATATATATAAATATATATATATATATATATATAAATATCATCATCATCATCATCATCAACGTTTAACGTCCGTGTTCCACGCTTGCATGGGTTTGGACGGGGGTAGTCCCACTTGAGGCAAGAGTGATTGTCTTGCTCGCATAGGACTGTCTGGCAGGTTTTCTACAGTTGGATGCCCTTCCTAACACCAACCACATTTACAGTGTGGGTCTGGGAGGTTTTTACCGTGTTGCCTACACGGCCACATTACAGCGTGGACTGTGTGTTTTTTTGTCGTGACACCTACACGATCTCATTTGTTTCGGCCTCGATGGCGCGGCACCAACATAACTTTACATAGAACGGGGTGGTGTGGATGGGGTGGGGTGGGGGTGGTGGGACGGGGTGTATTTTGTTAGAGATGCCTACTGGCTGGAGTAGGTTTTACTATATATTTAGGTAAGGCGGGTCTTCTCTGTTACTGAGTACCGCCAAAGGTCTCGGTCCAGTGACATTGTCTTGGAGAGGTGTAAGTGTGTGATGTCGGAGTTTATCAGCTCGTCCCAGGTTTTTCTAGGTCTGCCTATTCCGTGACTACCGTCTATCTTTATTGCCCTGCACTTTGTTATACAGCTATCGACTTTCATGCGCATCACGTGTCCATACCAACGTAGGCTTCTCTCGAGTAAACAACATCTGATCCCTCTTATCTCTAATTTTTTCCTTAGTTCGTTTATGCTTTGCCGTTCACGTATATTACTGTTACACATCCAGCGGAGCATGCAAGCTTCGTTCCTCTCTAGTCTGCGTATATCCTCTGCACACAATGCCCAGGTCTCACTGCCATGCAGCATTGCTGTTCGTATGCAGATATATATATATATATTTCCTAGAGATGGTGACATGAATAGACCTGTTATTTTTCTCTAAAATTTTTTTTCTGTTTCCTCCACTGCCCAGTATCCTCAATTATGCTATTTCTTCTTTAATTCTCATTCTATTTCCTGATGAAGGACTTGCGTCCGAAATGTTAACTCTTTCCCTACTATATCAAGTGTAAAACTAATAATATATTTCTTCATTGTACTGTGTCGTTTGCTTTGTTATTTCTGTTTGCCTTTTGCATAAATATACATATGTATATATATAACCTAAGCTTGTGTTGAAAGTGGACGTTAAACGGTGATGATGATAATGATGTGTATATATATATATATATATCAACTTCACCATTTTGAAACCAAACCACTTGAAACCTCTCCTGGTTCTATGAAATAAGACAATTTGTTATAAAGTTTGTATAGGTATCTAAAAGCCTTCAATTGTAATTTTATGGAAAAATTATTGTTAAATTATGTTTCAGGCACCAGCTAAATAAAGTTATTTTACTAAATCTCTCAAAATTCTTTATTTTCAAAGTTAATTGAAAACCACAGGCAATGTATTTCATTAGAAATATGGTTACAAAAAGACTAAAATGTTTATATTTAAATCTAAAAACGTTCCATCATAATTTTATGTAAGAACCTTTGTTAAGCTAAGTTCCAAACACTAACAATGAGGGTGTTTGTTATATTACTGTATCTCTCCAAATTTTTTTTATTTTTTTCAAAATTAATTGAAAACCACAGGCAGTGTTTGTCATTAGAAATGTGGTAACGAAAGGGTTAATTAACTAAAATCTTCAGACAGTTTTGATAACTGAGGAGCTTTAGTGCCATCACCCACTTCATCCGGGTGGATGGGAGGGTATGAGGGAGTGAAATCCATCAAAATAGGGTCTCTCGTAAGAGAGATATGCTGTGTTGTTTGTACTCAGCCTCTTCAAAATACTTATTACATGTTATGATAAGAAGGAAAGAAAACAGGAGGAAAATGTACTAAAGTCTGTTAAACCACAACACTATGGTTTCTAAATAAAAGATAAGGAGGTTCTCACACTTTAGGAACCATTTTTTTTTTAACATTAAGTTTATTTAGTCAGTAAAATTCTAAACTTGAAAAAATAAAATGGCTTTATACCTACACAGAAAAACTGAGTTTTATATATTACATGTAGAGAGAAAATTGCTATGAAATTATGAGATAAGTTATAATGAAAGTATAAGAGATAACATAATTTATTATTTAACCATTTTGATACCAAACTACTTGGCACCATCTCTGCCTACAAAACTGTTTGTTTTGAAGTGTTTATCATCATTATCATTCTGTGTTGGTTTATTTTTTTATGGAAGCAAGGATTGTGTGGGTTTCTTTTAGTACAGCTTCCTTCAACTTTGTTGCATTCCTTCACTATCTCCTATTTGAGGTTCAACTCTCGCTATTTCTGCCAGGTTTTCCACAGCTTCCCTTCACTTTATTGCATTCCTTCACCCTCTCCTTGGTGACGTATAGTACTATGATATCAGCTCTCACCATTTCTAGTCTTCCTCAGTCATCCTTTACCACATCCTTCTTCCACTTGAGGTTTAGAGTCCTGAGATCAGTTTTCACTATTTCCGGCCAGGTTTTCCTTGGTCTTCCTCTATCACAGCTTCCTCCCATTAGTTACATTCCTTCATCATTTGTGAGGCTCAGCATTTTGAGATAAGATCTCACAATTTTGTTCAGGTCTTCCTCTACCACACCCTCCTTCCACTCATTGCATTCCTTTATCATCTCATCTATGAGATTCAATGTCCTGAGATCATCTCTCACATCTGCTTTAATCTTTCTCTACCTACCTCAGCCTACATCTACTACAACCTCACCCCTTCCCTATTTGTTATGTTCCTGTGTCACCTCCTTATTGTCATTTAGTGCTTGTTTTCCCTGCTAGCAAGTGTTAGACATGTCATCACAGACTGGTCAGTACTTAACAATTTAGTTACCAGCCTGGCCAAAACCAGCTCTAGTTCTGTGAAATAAAACCACCCATTTTAAAGGTTTCCAATTTAAATCAACATCTTCCAACATAATTTTATATAAGAACCTTATATCAAGTTACTATCTTAGTAATGAAATAATTAATAATTTTAGTAAATCCCTCAAAATTCTTAATTAATTAATTAAAATAGAGTGTATTTCATTAGAAATGTAGTCATGAAAGGGTTAAAAAAAGAAGTATTGGCATCAATATTATGAATAACTAAATCTTCTGAAGATGGTAGCCCAGCATGGCCACTGTATAATAACTGACACCCTCAACATTCTTAATTAATTAAAATAGAGTGTATTTCATTAGAAATGCAGTCATGAAATGTCCTCAGTGATCTCCAGCTTTCATTATATCTGCTCACATTTACCTTGGTTTTCATCTATCAAAACTTTTCTCCACTTGTTGCAATCCTTCATCAGCAATTTGAGATTAGCTCTCTCTCCCACCCTGCCCCATATTTCTGCTCACGTTTACCTTTACTTTTCTCTTCAGCAATTTCCTTCCACTGGGAACTCATGGCACTTCTTCAAAATACATATTACGTGTTTTGATAAGAAGCAAAGCAAACAGGAAAAAAAATATCTGTTAAAATCTACTAAACCTCGAACACTACATTCTCAAATCTTTCTGATCATGTCTCATGAGAGATAAGCCAAAAATACATTAATCTAAAACAGAATAAAACTAGGAAACACAACGACAGCAAACATATACACACCTCTTCATCGTGTTAAGCTGTTTATTTTACCGTCTTTCACGTTTGTGTATTTACTTTATGCATACATATATATATATATACACATACACCCACACACACACATATATATATATATATATATTGATGATATATATATTATATATATACGTATATATATATATATATATGTGTGTGTGTGTGTGTGTATGCATGTATACACATGAACACACACACATATATATACATATATGTGTGTGTGTGTGTGTATGTATATAGACATAAACACACACACATATATATGTATATATATATATATGTGAGTGTGCGTGTGAGTGTATTTTTCCTGATGAAGAAGGAGGCAAAATACACCATAATTGGATGTTAGCCCTGCAGTAACATGGGCGTATTATCAATAGGTTCTGTTTCAAACTACAACAACCACATGTTTGGGGTTTTTATAAACATTGATGTGCTCAATGTCTCTCCTCTGTTTCCAGCAGCACAATATCACACTACTACATTACCACAGTACCTCAAAATCACAGTACCATGGTACCACAGTACCACAATATTACACTACTACATTACCACAGTACCTCAAAATCACAGTACCATGGTACCACAGTACCACAGTACCATGGTACCACGGTACCACAATATCACACTACTACATTACCACAGTACCTCAAAATCACAGTACCATAGTACCACAGTACCACAATATCACACTACTACATTACCACAGTACCTCAAAATCACAGTACCATGGTACCACAGTACCACAGTACCATGGTACCACGGTACCACAATATCACACTACTACATTACCACAGTACCTCAAAATCACAGTACCATGGTACCACAGTACCACAATATCACACTACTACATTACCACAGTACCATGGTACCACAGTACTATGGTACCGCACTACCACAATATCACACTACTACATTACCACAGTACCTCAAAATCACAGTACCATGGTACCACAGTACCACAATATCACACTACTACATTACCACAGTACCATGGTACCACAGTACTATGGTACCACAGTACCACAATATCACACTACTACATTACCATAGTACCTCAAAATCACAGTACCATGGTACCACAGTACCACAATATCACACTACTACATTACCACAGTACCACAATATCACAGTACTACATTACCATAGTACCACAATATCACAGTACCATGGTACCACGGTACCACAATATCACACTACTACATTACCATAGTACCTCAAAATCACAGTACCATGGTACCACGGTACCACAATATCACACTACTACATTACCACAGTACCACAATATCACAGTACTATGGTACCACAGTACCACAAAATCATTGTACTGCAATTCCACAGTACCACAATGCCACAAGTAAGTACTACAAAATCACAGCATCACAATGCCACATTACCACATTCCCACAGTACCATATAAACACAATACCATGATGCCACATTAACACATTTCCACAGTACCACAAAATCTGAATAACCACAGTACCACATAAACACAATACCATGATGCCACATTAACACATTACCACAGTACCACATTACTACAATGCCACAGTACCACATTAACACATTACCACAGTACCACAAAATCACAATACCACAGTACCACATAAACACAATACCATGATGCCACATTAACACATTACCATAGTACCACATTACTACAATGCCACATTCATGTATATCTTCCTAGAAATCAAATACTGCCACATGTTGCTGATATCAGCAGAAAAAAATCAACAAAAATATAAAATGTATTATGGTGACTCATTAGAAATATGTAAGAAAAGATTTATTAACTCTTTTCAAACCAAACTGCCTGAAGCTGCCTCTAGTTCAATGATATCACAATTTTATGAACCTTTGTTAAGTTATGTTCCAAACACCAGCTTAATAGTAAGAAAGTTAGTTATTAAATTCTTCCAAATTCTTGATTATTTTCAAAATGATTTGAAAATCAGAGGCTGGCAACAAACAGATTAAAATGTTTATATTTATTTAAAGACCATTTTATCATAATTTGATGTAAGAACCTTTATTAAGTTATGTCCCAAACATTGACTTAATAATGAGTAAATTAGTTACATTACTAAACATCTTCATTTTCTTGACTTCTTTCAAAATTATTTGAAAATCATAGGTAGTGTCTTTTATTAGAAATATAGTAATGAAAAGGTTAATGTGTTTATATTTATCTGAAAACCAACCTTCCATCACAATTTCATATAAGAATCTTTGTTAAGTTATGTTTTGAATCCCAGTTTAATAAGAGGAAAGTTTAAATTTTTGTTTATTTTCAAAATGATTTGAAAATCATAGGCAAAATATTTCATAAAAAATATAGTAACAAAAGGATTAAATATCTAAAAACCTTCCATCATAATTTTAAGTAAGAACCTTTGTTACAGTGTTTCAAACACCAACTTGATAATGAGAAAGCTGGTTATATTACAAAATCTGTCTTAATTTTGATTATTCTCAAAATTATTTGAAAAGTATTTCATTAGAAATACTGTAATGAAAATTGTTGAAGGTTCTAGAAAAACAAATGATGAATAAATTTTGCAATAACATTCTTCTTTTTCTTCTTCTTCACTCACATATTCCTGAGAGGGTCGTGGGGGCAGAGGCCTCAAACACTCCAACCAGTGGGTTCTGTCAGAAGCAACCATCTCCAACTGATCCGGCTAGATCCCCAAGCAAGACCAGCTAATATAGCTCTTGGTCTTGGTCCTGGCTTTGTCTATCCCAACTAAAATTTCCAGGGGTACTATTGAAATCTTGATTGATGTTCGTTGGGTCTCTTGCCAGTTGGTTTTGACCACAAAATCTGTCCAGCAATTATTTCCTGAGACATTCTAACCAAATGCCCATCTCAATTTTTTTTCTAATTCCTTAATGTTGGAGCCATTATAAAATGCACCCACTCCTCTCTGTAAAGTAGTTGTACTAGTACCATCATTGAATACACAAATTCCACTCTGTAAAGTAGTTGTGTTAGTGCTATGATAAAATACAAACAGTAAACTGCAAAGTTTGGAAACCATGCTGAACTATGGAAAATATGAGCAGGACAAGGTTGTTTGAGCCATTTTGTCTTGGACCGGGAAGACCTGTCTAACTTAAGTCAGCATGGAAAACATATGTATGATGATGATGATGATAATGATGATGATGATTATGATAAGAATGATGATGATTATGATAAGAATGATGATGATGATGATAATAATTGTTTCTACGTTAGGCACAAGGCCAGCAATTATCCAGTGCATTACTGGTACTTTATTTTATCGACCCCTGATGATAATAATGATGATGGTTATGGTGATGATGTTAACGATGGTGATGATGTTAACGATGGTGATGATGATGATGATTGTGATGATAACAATGATAATAACAATGATGATGATGATGATAATAAGAATGAAGAAGATGGTAACAGCAGCGATGATGATGATAACGATGATGGTTAGGGTGATGATGATGATGATGATGGTTATGATAACGATGATGGTTATGATGATGATAATGATGAGGAGGATAAGAATGATGATGATTAGGATAATAAAAATGATGATGAAGATGATAATAATAACGATGGCAATGATGATGATGATGATAATGATAGTGATGATAACTATGACAATTGGGGTAGAGGTGAGATGTTTGATTGCTGTAGATTTAACAGGAAGAACATTCCATTATTTTATATTTTAGCAACAATTGCCAAAATAATCATTGCTGACAGGGCAAATACACTTCCTGAAAAGTTGAAAATATTTGTAGTAAAATAAACAATTCGGAAGTCACTAGTAGGATATAACTAATGGGTTTGTAAGTACAGGCAGGGGCTGTGTGGTTAGGGAGTTTACTTTTTAGCCATGTGATTTTGGATTCAGTTCCACTGAATGGCATGAATGATGTTTTGGGCAAGTGTCTTATAATTGTTTCTACCTTTGGCACAAGGCCAGCAATTATCTCAGTGTATTACTGGTACTTTATTTTATCGACTCCGTAAGGATGAAAGGCTAAGTTAACCTCGGCGGGATTTGAACTCAGATCATAAAGGGGTGTAACTCTATGCTGCAAAGCATGGCATCCGACCCTCTACTGATACTGATGGCTTAAGCTTGACCAATGTCATGTGATTAAAATTTGTTGGGCAGAAATTGTATGGAGGCCCACTGTGTGTGTGTGTGTGTGTGTATGTATATGTGTGTGTGAGTATATCTATTTATCTCTCTTTATATATATATATACATACATATATATATATATATATATATATATAAACGTTAGAATATGTGTAATAAGGCCAAGACAATGCAGATATGGACATAGAAAAAAGAATGCAATAGTGAAAGATATTGATGTGAATTCGTCTTTCACCTTGAATTTATTTAAATGTCCTTAATTTTCGAGATAATATCTCTTCTTCGGAGGGAAGTAAAGGTCTCAGACCAGCGTCTTTAAATCTCTAATGAAGCCATGCTGACCGGAAATAGTATAGAGTATCTGTTCTAACTTTAATATCAAAGAATTAAGGTGGATAAAGAGTAGTCTCCCTTTAAGAGGGGTTTGTTTATGTTTAGTTTTTGTTTTTGTATTGTTTTTTTAAATTTTAAATGCGTGCCTGTATATGTGTGTGGGAGAATGCATGAAGGTGTAGGTATGTGTGTGTGTGTGAGTGTGGGAAGATAGGTCTAATCGTAAAAGTGGGGGGTAGGTGTTATCTGGTGTTAGAACTGGTTTTGTGTGTGTATGTGTGAGAGAGAATAAGTGGAGGTGTGCGCGTGCGTGTGTGTGGGGTGTGTAAAAATGGGGCTAGAGGCCCTATCAGGTTATAAATTGGGTGTTGAGCTCTAGTCTATTATTGATTGGTGGATGTGTTCTATCTATAATAAGTGCTTCCTTGATTCTAAGATTGCCGAGGTTTCTTTCCTTAGTTTCTATCCTAACTGTTATGTTTTTATCGGTGTTTTTGCATTTAACTAGGTGTTTCTTAAATGAGGAAGCGTTAGTATTGAGGTGTTCTTTTATTCTTATGTGGAGTGGTCTGGTGGTGCTACCTACATAGAAGTTGTTGCATTTGTTACACTCTAGTCTGTAGACTACGTAAGCCTGGTGGCATAGGTCTGTGTCGTTGATGGGGCAGTTGGCTAGTCTGCAGCAGTTGTCATGTCTGGTGGAGTGTCTCTTAGCCAGCCGTCCGCGCAAAGAAGGACCCGAATGGGCCAGTTGAATATCCAGACCCTCTCGTCTGATGGCTCTGCGAATGGCTGTTGTTGTTTCCTAAGACGCATATAAGACCCATCGTCTCTAGCATAGAAGGACCCCTATACAAAATTTCCTGGCTTCTCTCCCAGGTCCTCAAGCCTCTACTCTCCACCTTCCCCGGACATGTCAGTAGCTCCGACGAAGTTATACGTAGATTACACCAACTCCAGCCAGAACAACTTAAACTTAATAAATACGTTTTTAGCCTCGACGTTGTCTCCCTCTACACTACAGTCCCCGCTCACCCAGCTGTCGATTTATTGACGGACTGCGTGGTCGCAGAGAACATCCACTGCTACGGCCTCCACCCGACGGACATACACCAACTTTTGTCCTTCACAGTAGACAACACGTACTTCACCTTCCACCACCACACATACAGACAGACAACAGGATTACCCATGGGATCCAGCCTCTCTGGCCTGCTGGCCATCACTTACATGAACCAGCTAGAATGCCGAGCCCTCAACACCTGCCATTCCCATGCCTTCTTCACCCGATATGTAGATGACATACTCATCCTTACATCATCCCATGAGGAGGCAGAGAAAATATACACAACATTCTCCAGCATGGACGCCAGTATATAGTTCAGCATGGAACACCCCGATGACCGCGGATCCCTATCCCTGCTGGACTTCCAACTCAGGGTAACAGAGGAAGGCAACATCCACACCTGCTTCTATAAAAAATCCGCCAGCAGGGACCTGTTCGTACATTTCAGATCGGCCCTCCCACTCGGTGCCAAGTTCGGATACATAAAGAACGAACTGGCACGTATCAAGAACAAATGCACCGACGCCAGAGACCGAGACACACACACCACACATTTCCTAGAAGTACTCAAACTGAACGGATACACGACATCCACCACAAACCATGCCAGAAAGAACAGAGGACACCACACCCGAGGCACTAACACTTGCTTCCTGAAGCTCCCACACTTCAGTGAAGAAACAACAACAGCCATCCGCAGAGCCATCAGACGAGAGGGTCTGGATATTCAACTGGCCCATTCGGGTCCTTCTTTGCGCGGACGGCTGGCTAAGAGACACTCCACCAGACATGACAACTGCTGCAGACTAGCCAACTGCCCCATCAACGACACAGACCTATGCCACCAGGCTTACGTAGTCTACAGACTAGAGTGTGACAAATGCAACAACTTCTACGTAGGTAGCACCACCAGACCACTCCACATAAGAATAAAAGAACACCTCAATACTAACGCTTCCTCATTTAAGAAACACCTAGTTAAATGCAAAAACACCGATAAAAACATAACAGTTAGGATAGAAACTAAGGAAAGAAACCTCGGCAATCTTAGAATCAAGGAAGCACTTATTATAGATAGAACACATCCACCAATCAATAATAGACTAGAGCTCAACACCCAATTTATAACCTGATAGGGCCTCTCGCCCCATTTTTACACACCCCACACACACGCACGCGCACACCTCCACTTATTCTCTCTCACACATACACACACAAAACCAGTTCTAACACCAGATAACACCTACCCCCCACTTTTACGATTAGACCTATCTTCCCACACTCACACACACACACACACACATACCTACACCTTCATGCATTCTCCCACACACATATACAGGCACGCATTTAAAATTTAAAAAAACAATAAAAAACAAAAACAAAACATAAACAAACCCCTCTTAAAGGGAGACTACTCTTTATCCACCTTAATTCTTTGATATTAAAGTTAGAACAGATACTCTATACTATTTCCGGTCAGCATGGCTTCATTAGAGATTTAAAGACGCTGGTCTGAGACCTTTACTTCCCTCCGAAGAAGAGATATTATCTCGAAAATTAAGGACATTTAAATAAATTCAAGGTGAAAGACGAATTCACATCAATATCTTTCACTATTGCATTCTTTTTTCTATGTCCATATCTGCATTGTCTTGGCCTTATTACACATATTCTAACGTTTATACCTCATTACACAATGCTTCAAGTGAACTATAACCTCCTCCATATATATATATATATATATATATATATATATATATATATATATAATTCAATATATTAAAAATGGAAACTATATTTATAAAACCATAATTATTTTATTATATATATTTCAAGGGCAACCAAGGCAAATTATGGTGCGCTTTCATCAGATAAAATACAAATTTGTTTTATAAATAAATATTGACATACCCGCATAAAGACAACCTTAACGGTTGAGGTTCGCTGGATATTATATATATAAATATATATAATAAAATAATTATGGTTTTATAAATATAGTTTCCATTTTTAATATATTGAATATTTACTCCACTAGTTGTTGAGTGCTTTATATCAGTTATAAAATTAAAAAAATGTTTAAGCTTGTTGAATCCCAACAAATTGAATATAACCTCTGCATATATATATCATCATCATCATCATCATCACCGTTTTACGTCCGTTCTTCCACGCTAGCATGGGTTAGATGGGTTGTCCTGTTGTGGGCAGTGTCTGGTCGGCTGACCATGCCTTGCTCATACAGGAACTGATTTGGCTTGATTTCTACAGCTGGATGCCCTTCCTAACACCAACCTCATTTACAGTGAGTGCTGGGTACTTTTTCGTGGCGCCTACACGTCCACTTTACAGTGTGGGCTGGCTGCTTTTTTGCCGTGGCACCTCCATGACCACCTTGCAGTGGGAGGGTGTGGGGGCATATTGTCTATATGCTTCAGCTTGTACACATGGGAGGTCGAGTACTCTGTATTACTGCGTGATGCCAGAGGTCACGGTCGTGTGTCATCGCCTTTGAGAGGTGTAATTGGGTAAGGTCAGCTTTTATCACCTCATCCCAGGTCATCTTGGGTCTCCCCACTCCGCGGTTTCCATCGACTTCTAGTGCTCTGCACCTTTTTATGCAGCTGTCATCCTTCATACGCATCACATGTTCATACCAACGCAACCGCTTCTCCTGCACACAGCATTTGATTCCTCTTATGCTCAGTCTCTCTCTCAATTTATGCTTTGTCGTTCGCGTATATTACTATTACACATCCATCGGAGCATGCAGGCTTCGTTTCTCTCTAATCTACGTAAGTCTTCCACCTTCAGCGCCCAGGTCTCACTACCATGTAACATTGCTGTTCGGATACACGCATCATACAGTCTGCCTTTCATTTTGAGGGAGAAGCCTTTTGCAGCTTGCAGTGGTAGTAGTTCCCTGAACATCTTCCATCCCGTTCTTACCCTAGTTATTGTACTTTCTGAACACCCACCTTCGCTGCTAATTCGGTCACCTCGGTAGCAGAAGCTGTCTACTGTCTCTACAGAACCCTCCCAGAGATTGGTGGTACTTGTTTCCTGTGGCTGTTTGCTGCTTGCTGTCCCAGTACAGCTGCTGCATGTGAAGCCTACATTCTTAATTAAGCTTCCTGAGATCCTGCTACATCTCTTGTGTACCCATTGTTTGCATTTGGGGCAGAGAATGGAGTTCCTACCTACACCTTTCCTACATACTGAGCAAGGCCATTTCCCTGAGGGGGATCTGGGTTCTGTTTTCTCGTCTACTTACAAGGACCTTAGTCTTTGTCATGTTGACTTTGAGACCCTTTTTTTCTAGTCCCTGCTTCCAAGTTTGGAATTTCTTCTCTAGTTCTACCATAGATTCAGCTATAAGTGCGAGGTCATCAGCATACAGGAGTTTCCATGGGCATCCGGTCTTAAACTCCTCCGTTATTATATATATGTCCTATGCGAGCAAGACAACCACTCTTGCCTCAAGTGGGAAAACCCCCCGTCCAAACCCATGCAAGCGTGGAATATGGACATTAAACGATGATGATGATGATGATGATATATATATATATATACGAGGTGTGTCAGAAAAGTTCCAGGACTGATGTCACACAAGATTTATTTCAAACCCAAACTTCACACTAAGAGTTTTCTCCTTTAAAGTAATCCCCCTGGAGTCTAATGCACTTTTCCATCCTTTTCTGCCACGCTTGCATGCACTCCTGGAAGGATTCTTCCGGGATCCTCTGCAGTTCCATTGTCACGGCGTTTTTGATGTCGTCCACGTCTTCAAAACGGGTCCCCTCCGGGTCATACTCGAAGATCAATGACTCATCAACAGTGATGAGTGTCCATAGCAAGTCTGGTTCGGTTTCAAGATGCTCGAGGATGTCCTGGCACACTTGCATGTGTCAACCCTTCTGGTCATTGTTCAGCAGTTTTGGCACCAGTTTTTGCGCAGACTTTCCGCATGTCCAAATCTTCAGTGAGAATCTTCCAAACTCTGTCCCGATTCATGCTCAGCTCATTTGCCATCAGTCGAACAGTCAACCGTCAATCGCTACGTAGCATCTGCCTGACGCGCTCAACATTGACCTCAGTCCTGGTTGTTGAGGGCCTCCCGTTCCTGGGGTCATCTTGCACCACTCAAAAACACATGAGTGTGACATCGTCTCATCTCCATACACTTGCTGCAGCAATGCCAGTGCTTCTGACGGAGTTTTCCCCAACCGTACCAGAAACTTCAAGTTTGTTTGTTGCTCTCTGTTCATTGCTTGACGACCTGAAACAGAGGACATGTATATAAAATTATGAAGAAAAAAGTTTAATCGCTGCAGAGAGCTAAGATTACAGTTACATACTCCAGGGGATTACTTTGAAGGAGAAAACTCTTAGTGTGAAGTTTGGGTTTGAATAAATCTTTTGTGACATCAGTCCTGGAACTTTTCTGACACACCTCATATATAGATATATATAGATATATATATATAGTGAAATAAAATAGCAAGGATGATTGGTTACTCCTTCATTATGTTTATTGGTTGGTGACACGTGTTTCATCATAGATCAGCTCAAGGTTCAATCTGTATCGATCTGACCCGTCTCTGTAATCCTCAGCTCATCAGATCCTTTGTAATGGCAATGGAAAAATGAATATACATGCCATATGATAAAGTCAGATGTTCCTATGATTGTCAGTGAAGTTTGTTTTGATTGGTGGATTTATTGGTGGCGATCGCTTAAATAAACATACTAATTTTCCGTCACTAATTTTCTCCTAATGCAGTTTATATATAATATCGTCTTTTTTAATGTATCATGGACTACATTATTGATTACATAAGACAGTGTAACGCAGTCTTCATTCAATTTCTATGTATTATATATTGTCAATAACGATTTTATTTCATGAATCATATCTACATGTATATATACCTGCGTATAATATCAATATACACACTACACATGGTAGCAGAAAACCACCCGAAGGGTTGTTTTTCTGCTAGTATATATAATAAATTCAATTGTAGCTGCAAACTAGTTTGAAAAGTGTAATAAGCATTAAACTTCTTGTCTTCTTGTCTTTGCAATTATAATAACTTAAATTATATGTCACTCTACCCATCTATTGAGTTCTGTCTTTCCCATTCACCAAGCTAAACCTGTATGTATGTGTGTATGTGTGTGTATGTGTGTGTATGTGTGTGTGTAGATAAAAGGTCAAAGAAAACAAGGCTCAATCTATTGCAATGGAGCTTATTTAGCATAAATAAATTTTTATACACACGTCTCTGTGAAGAAAAATGAATGTTAAATGGTGTTGATGATGATTATGATATATATAGAAGAGGTATAATCCCAACAGCCAACCCAGCTGTTTTAACTTCAGTTCCAGTTGTATTCAAGTTGAAATGGTTGGGCTTACTGTTGAGATTCTACTTTATCAATATACCATAGCCATAGCCACACTGCATCTCATTATATATCATGTACTAACGAGATTTGAGGTCTTCACACAATAGACATTCCATATACATACATACCTATATATATATATATGTGTGTGTGTAAAAGGTAAACCGAAATAACAACACAATCGGTACAGTATATGGAAGGAATATATTAACGCTTGAAATAGCAGGAAGAGAGTCTTAACGTTTCGGATGCTAGTCCTTCATCAGAAGAAAGAATGAGAAATTAGGTAGATTGAAGGGACAGGCAGGGTAGAATTGGAAAAAAATGTTTTTAGAGAAAAATAATATATGTGTGTCATGTATTTCCGTAGAAAAGGTAAAGGAAAGAAGAGTGCTCCATGTATAATACAGAGCTATTTAATTATATAATAAACAACACAATATAATTATTCCATTACCATCATCTGATGAACTAACTAGACGTTTCTGTTAGAATCGTCTAATTTCATGAAACCTTGGGTAATGGAATAATTATATTGTGTTGTTTATCATATATATATATATATATATATATATATATATATATATATATACATTATGAAGAGAGAAGAAACATTTAGATATAATTAGTAATAAAATGTATCATACCTAAACTGCTCCTAAATTCCTCGACTACGTAGTTTCGTGGCATAAACAAAAACAATATATCAAAGATATAGAGTCCTTGCGAGGTCTGCCAACTTATCAAGAGGATACCTCATTTTACTAGTCTCAAGAACGCGTCTACACGACGTGAGAAAGAATCCCAAAAGGCGGAGGGGGAGATAGTCACGCGATATAACGGTCGAGAAACAGAGCTAAGCCTCTTATAACCACGAAGAAAATACCACGGAGGCGGAGGGGGTATTCATATCGAGGCCGTAGAAGAGGTAGTGAAGAAGGCGAGAAGTATGAGTAATGGAAGCTTTCCAGTTGTCCCCACACTTCAAAGATTGCTCGACCAGAGGGAGTTATTAATATATTTAGAAACACACAGATACATGCGGACACAAGTCTGGTTCAAACTGAATTGGTCTGTCCCAGTCATTCATTGAGCAACATCGGTGAAGTTGGCACCCTTAACTCACAGTTGGGTGCGGATGCATTCATGTATATATGTGTGTGTCCGCATGTATCTGTGTGTTTCTAAATATATATATATATATATATATATATATATATATATATCATCATCATCATCATCATTTCATTTTACGTCCGCTTTTTCCCTGCTTGCAAGGGTGGGACGGGAACTGATGCTGGCTTGATTTCTACAGCTGGATGCCCTTCCTAACACCAACCTCATTAACAGTGAGTGCTGGGTGCTTTTTTGCCGTGGCACCTCCACGACCACTTTGCAGTGGTATGATATGGACCCCAGTCCCTATCATCTCATTTCTACAGCTGAGTATACTGGAGCAATGTGAAATAAATAAAGTGTCTTGCTCAAGGAAACAACACATCACCCGGTCTGAGAATTGAACTCACAACCTTTTGATTGCAAGGCCAATGCTCTAACCACTAAGCCATGTGCCTCCATATATATATATATATATATATATATATATATATATATATATATATATATATATATATATATATATATATATATATATATATATATATATATATATATATATATATATATATATATATATATATATATATATATATATATATATATATATATATATATATATATATATATATATATATATATATATATATATATATATATATATATATATATATATATATATATATATATATATATATATATATATATATATATATATATATATATATATATATATATATATATATATATATATATATATATATATATATATATATATATATATATATATATATATATATATATGTACTTATATACATATATATGGCTTAGTGGGTAGAGCATTGGCCTTGCAATCGAAAGGTTGTGAGTTCAATTCTTGGACCAGGTGATGTGTTGTTTCCTTGTGCAAGACACTTTATTTCACATTGCTCCAGTTTACTCAGCTGTAGAAATGAGATGATAGGGACTGGGGTCCCTATCATTCCACTGCAAAGTGGATGTGGAGGTGCCATAGCAAAAAGCACCCAGCACTCACTGTAAATGAGGTTGGTGTTAGGAAGAGCATCCAGCTGTAGAAATCAAGCCAGAATCAGTTCCCGTCCCACCCTTGCAAGCAGGGAAAAGCGGACATAAAATGATGATGATGATGATATATATATATGTTTATTACCACTGGGTTGAATTGGTCATTCTGCAATGTTAATGATGATGTAATACGAGAAAAGCATTCAACATTATGCAACCCATCCATCTTTGATGTTGAATCATTTGGTGGTGCAGGAATGGAGTCAAATGTATTATAAAGAAAATGACAGAAGGCTGAATAGGTTGAATTTCCTTAATTATTTATTTATATAAATAATTATCGAAGTTCAACCCTTTTAGCCTCCTGTCATTTTACTTTATAATATATATATATATATATATATATATATATATATATATACATATATATATATATACATACACACACATATATATACATACACACACACACGAATATATATATCTCTTTTCAAATGCAAGTCGATGTTGAAAGGTATGTCGAATCTATTTATTTATAAGACTGTCTATATTGTATTTTGTCTGAAGAAGGCATAACATATTGTTAATATGATATCCCTGAAATATATATAATGAAATAAATATGGTTTTATAAATATAATTTCCATTTATTTAATATCGTAAATATACTCCAAATACTTGTTGAGTGCTTTTATATCAGTTATAAATATTTACTCGTTGTAACCCAACAATTTAAATATAACTTCCCATGTATCTCTATATATATATATTACATTTTCTGTATGATGTGGAAAATATTCCATCAGCATTGCCCAAATGATGTTGGCATCACCTTTAAGGTACACCCAATGGTATCCACCCACAACAAAAATGAAACGCTCATCTCATAACAACAATATGGCCCAATTACTTCACCGCAACTGGTCCTACTTGCATTAATATTTCACCAAAACACATTAAAACAAGAACAGATCCCATAAAATTCAAGAAGTTTTTGGACAAATTCCTCCAAGAAATTCCGAATAAACCTCCTACACCCAGATATGTCTCTGTAAACAATAACTCTGTAATTGAGTCGGCCATGGTGTCCAAATCCTGATTTAAAATACTTTGCCAGGTGGTGCCTTTAAGTTAGACATGGCCTGGGCCAATAGTAGCTGAAACCTATCAAAGTTATAAAAGCTATATATATATATAGCTTTTATAACTTTTCATATATATATATATATAATCATCATCATCATCATCATCACCGTTTTACGTCCATTCTTTCATGCTAGCATGGGTTCGACGGGTTATCCTGTTGTGGGCAATGCCAAGTCAGGTGACCATGTCTTGCTCACACAGAACTGTTTTGGGCTTGTTTCTACAGCTGGATGCTCTTCCTAACACAAACCTCATTTACAGTAAGTACTGGGTGTTTTTTACATTGGCACCTACATGACCACTTTACAGTGTGGACTGGATGCTTTTCTGTTATGACACCTACATGACCCCTTTAGAGTTGAGGGGGTGGGGGCATACTGTCTATATGCTTCAGCTTCGGCTGGTACCTGTGGGAGGTTTGGTCTGTGTAACACCAGACGTCTCAGTCTTGTGTCATCGCCTTTGAGAGGTGCAATTAGGCAAAGTCAGCTTTTATTATCTCATCCCAGATCTTCTTGGGTCTCCCCACATCAAGGCTTCCATTGACTTTTAATACTCTACACCTTTTTATGCAGCTGTCACCCTTCATATGCATCACATGTTCATACCAACGTAATCTCCTCTCCTGCACACAACATTTGATCCCTCTTTTGCTTAGTCTCTCTCTCTCTCAATTCGTTTATGCTTACATATATATTCATATCTGATAGATGGGTGAGAGAAAAGAGTACTCATTGCTGAAGTAGAGTTTTAATATTCATTTTATAAGGTTAAATAGTGAGGCTTGTTACTATGGAGTTTCACCTGTTTATCATAGGGTCATAAATTTGATGACCCTGTTAAATTCCAGAGTAACAAGCCTCACTAATATATATATATATATATATAATAGAACACTGGAGGGTTATATCTGTAGTAGTAGAGCACTCAGTCCATGGGACGAGTTTGGTAGAAGTAGTTCCACAACAGTTAGTTCACCATACCGAGAACAAATGTTTCACCTCAGACCAAGCTGAAAATCTGCATAAGGTGAAACATTTGTTCTCGGTATGGTGAACTAACTGTTGTGGAATTACTTCTATATATATATATATATATATATATATATACACACACACATACACATGCACATATATATATATACATATATATATATATATATATATATATATATATATATATATATACAAAGGAGAGGCACAAAAACAAAGAAAAGAATCTCCAGTCACTGAAGAGGTCACAGAATGTGTGACAAAAGAACTTTGACAATATATGAACAATCGTCTGGTTGTGGAACCAACCAACCGGAAATTTATAAATTTAATTTATAATAAATTGAAGTGAAAGCAACTGGTGCGTGTGTTTCTTATTGGCAACACGACCCTCCCAAAGTATAACAATATCGGTTTCAACACACGTTTTCAGATAAAGAATCTTGCTAAACAAATTCAGAAATGAAATATATATATATATATATATATATATATATATATATATATATATATATTTATATATATAAATATATATATATATGTATATATATATATATAATTATATATATATATATATATGTATATATATATATATATATATATATATATATATATATATATATATATATATATATATATATATATATATATATATATATATAATTATATATATATAATTATTTAGCATTTTCTCTGCTAGCAAGGATGTATACATATATATAATATAAATAAAAGGGCACCAATGCCACCATATGTAGAAATCTTTGTTGTTGTTGTCTCTAAGTAAATCAGTACTTTTACCAGATGTTACCATATTATCTAACACTAACACCACCCACCCTTGTTCAATGTTACCCTGCTCTACCCTCACTCAACCTCACCCCGACCCCACCTCACCCTTGCTCTATATATCTTCAAACAACATTTCTTGTCTGTTGGAAAACAAACTTCAGACAAAAATACAAATACAAAAATATACTGATAGACATATTTATTTTGTTATTCCTTTACTGGTGTCTGTCATTAGGCTGTGGCCTTACTGGGGCAACACCTTGAAGGGACATAGTCGATTATATCAGCCACAATACTTATTTTATTGGTGCCAGTCATTAGACTGTGGCCATGCTGGACCACTACCTTGAAGGGACTTAGTTGATAATATCAGCCCCAGTATATATTTTACTGGTTTCAGTCATTAGACTGTGGCCATACTGGGGCAACACCTTGAAGGGACATAGTTGATTATATCAGCCATGCTTGGGCACTATCTTTGGAAGATTTAGTTGATAATATCAGCCCCAGTATTTATTTTACTGGTTTCAGTCATTATACTGTGACCATGCTGGGGAACTGTCTTTGGAGAATTTAGTTGATAATATTAACTCTAGTACTTATTTAATGGTGTCATTTATAGCACTGTGGCCATGCTGGGGTACTGTCTTCAGAAAATTTAGTCATTCATAATATTGATGCCAATGCTTCTTTTTTTAAGTTTAGTACTTATTTCATCAATCTCTTGTTGAACCACTATGTTACAGGACACAACAAACAGTAAAAACATAGACACTTGCACACACACATACCCATATATTATATAAATGAAGCTGGCAAACTTTGATGGATGTGTAATAGAGATATGTGTGAACAGCAAAGCATAAATGAACTGAGAGGCAAACTGGGCATAAGAGGGATCAGATTTAGTGTGCAGGAGAGGAGATTGCATTGGTATGGACATTTGGTGTATATGCCAGATGACAGCTGTATAAAAAGGTGTAGGGCATTCAAAGTTGGTGGAAGCTATGGATTAGGAAGACCTAAGAAGACTTGGGATGCGGTGATAAAAGCTGACCTCACACAATTACACCTCTCAAAGGCGATGACACAGGATCGAGATCTCTAGTGTTATGCAGTAATACAGAACTGCCTTCTCATGTGCACAGGTTGAAGCATACATCTAGTACATACTACTCTCCCTTACATAACCTTTTCATACAACTCCAATGCTGTAACACCCCTCCATTGATCCACTCATCACCTGATAAGTGCTCCACCTTAGATCTACCTCTCCAATGACCATGCACCTCCTCCACCCCAGTACAAACTGTAAAGTGGTCATTCCTGGTGTCATGACAAAAAGTGCCCAGTCCACACTGTAAAGTGGTGGTGCAGGTATGATGAAAAGCATGATGTCCACACTGTAAAGTGATCATGTAGGTATTATGACAAAAAACACCCAGTCCAAACTCTAAAGTGATCGTTTTGATGTCATGATAAAGTGCACATCACTGTAAATGTGGTTGACATTAGTTAGGGCATCCAACCATAGAAACCAAGCCAAGATCATCTGCTCTAGCTTGGCTCACATCTGGAGAACTTGTCTAACCCATGCTAGCATTGAAAAATGGATGTTAAATATGGTGATGATGATGATGATGATGATGATGATATATATATAATTCAATGCCTGTGTAAGGTACTAATATATATATATATATATATATACACAATGGGCTTCCACACAGTTTACATCTACCAAATTTCCTTCACACGACATTGGTCAACCTAAGATGCCACACAGTGCTATGGAAACTGAAACCATACCTGCATTTATATATGTGTGTGTGTGTGTGTGTGTGTGTGAGAGAGAGAGAGAGAGAATGTATATGAAAGAGAGAGAGCATATATGTGTGTGAGAAAGAGGGGGAAGAGAGAAAGAGTATATTTGTGTAGGTCAGTGATTTAATGAAGAATCTTTCTATAAGCACTGTAAGCAGTGATTGTGTATCAGTGTGTGTGTGTGTGTGTGAGCATTTGTGTGTCTGGGTATGTGAGTGAGTATATATATATATATATATATGTGTGTAAAGAAACTGTAAACTGTAAGCAGCGTAAGTATATATGTGTGTTTTTGTGAGTTAGTCTATATGTGTATGTGAGTATGTGTATGTGAGTATATATGTATGTAAGTATATATGTATATATATGTATATATATATATATATATATATATATATATATATATATATATATATATATATATAGATACATGTATATGTGTATATGTGCGTGTGTGTAAACAGAAACCTTCTGTAAACAGTGTAGTTGATGCCATTTCCAAGTTAAATGCTAACGTATGTGGAAGACAAAGACCAAGGTCTCTGGAGTTTGTTGTTGATTGTATCACACCCCTTTTCTGGAGAATGGGAGGTAGGGAGAAGACGTCTTATGGGGGGGGGGGGGCATCATAACTCCAAAATACATACAGACATATACATGCACACACACATATATACAAATATATGCACATACATACACGTGTGTATGTGTTGGGGGAGATGTTTGTGTGTATAAATGCAGGGTTGCTCAGTTCTTTGAGGACATGTTTTTTAATAGCTTTAACCTTTTCTAACTTGTTCTGATTATCAATTCTTTCCAGATAAATGATGACAGACATGAAGCTGACTCAGCAAATGATAAGGCATGCTGTAATCGTTGCCTTAAAGATAGAGTATAGTGATTTAGAGATTGCATGGTCGTTTGTTGTCAAAGTTGGTAAAGAGCTGAAAGCTACTGATGGGGATTCTACAGCAGTAGCCAAATGTAAAATACATGCTAAGGGTCCTAATACCATCACAACACCTAGATTTGTAGATTGTATGAAAAGTGCAGAAAATTACCGATATGAACCCCAGAGGGTCAATTAGTGCCATTGCTAAGGAGCTCAAGTTTCAAGGTACACTATTGGAAGAATTAGATATGAAGAACTTCAATATGTTATATGTAATGAAAGAGGCCAATTTCCATCTGCAAAGACTAAAGATAACCATCTGATCCACACAAAGTGCTTTGTGAGAAAAATTTTAATAAGGACCACACGGTCAACTGAAGGAATGACAGTTGGTTAAGCAGATACCCTAAAAATGTTCCAATTGTCATGTACACAAAGTTTTTGGTAACAATGATGTTTCTGGGAATCATGAGCAATGAAGGAAATGTCATGCTTAAGAGTCAATGTTTTTTACTATTAAAAGATGTTGAAGAGGGTTGTGAGGCCTTGGATAGAGAATGTGAGCAAAGGAAGACCATATATCTACCAATGAGTCTTTGCGCTGTGTCATAAGGCCAAGATGACCCAAAACTTGAGTTACAATCTCCATGATCACATCACCCTAAACATTTAGACTCCTAGCTCTCCAGACCTGAATCCATTGAACTACTACATATCTTATAAGATACACAAAGGTATGAGCTGTAACAATATACATGTGTGTGTATGAAAGAAATGGGTCCCCTATTATTAAATTACCCTGGAAAAGCCTGTAACAAGATACAATCTTGTAGGAAGCCAGCTGAAACTACATAGGAGTGAGCTGTAAATTTCATTTAATTTTTTATCAACCCACCTGAGGCAAAAGCTATTCTTCTACAATACAAAACTGTGTTTTAAGATGTTTATCATCATCATCATTATCATCATCATCGTCATCATCATCCTCATAACAGATTACAGTTTAAGCAAAGAATCGCTGCTTTCACCCTTAATGGGATATTCTGAAACTCTTCTTCAGAAGATCCCGTTAAGGGTGAAAGCAGCGATTCTTTGCTTAAACTTTAATCTGTTATTTTAATAAATATTTGCTCTACGGTTCTTATATATTTGATATATATTTATCCTTATCGAGCCCCCTTTGGATTTTAGTCTTCAAATTTATTATTATTACTATATACATATATATATATTGTTATACTTTGGGAAGGCCATGCTGCCAATAAAATACACACGCACCTGTTGGTTTTCACTTCAATTTATCATAAATTTCCAAACACAAAACAAGATGGTGCAGGACAACAAAAGAGAGACACAAAATAACAAATTAATCACTGAGGAGATCATAGAATGTGTGATGAAAGAGCTTTAATAATAAACAAATAAAGAACCATCAAGTTATTAAACCAACCAACTGAAAATTTGTAATAAATTGAAGTGAAAACCACCAGGTGCATGTGTTTTTATTGGCAGCATGACCCTACCAAATTATAACAATATCTGTTTCAACACACGTTTGCAGATAAGAAATCTTGCAAAAGAAATACAAAAACGAAGTATATATATACCATCATTATCTTCTTCGTGAAGGGCGGTGGATTGGCAGTATCGTTAGAGGGTGGTCGGACGCCATGCTTTGATGTATAGAGTTACGGCCCTTGCCATTCTGAGTTCAAATCCCGCCGAGGTTAACTTTGCCTTTCATCCTTACGGGGTCGATAAAATAAAGTACCAGTAATGTACTGGGTAATTGCTGGCCTTGTGCCTAAAGTAGAAACAATTATCTTCTTCATGATTACCATCATCATCATCACCAGCAGCAACAACATCAACATCATTATCATCACCATTATCAACATCATCATCACCATCATCACCATCATCACCATCATCACCATCACCGTGTTATCAACATCATCAGCAGCAGTATCATCATTATCATCATTTAATACCTGATGAGTGACGTGTGTTAGTTGATAAGTGATGATGTTAATTAATGAGGAAGTGTGTTAATTAATTAGGAAATGTGTTTACAAGATAAATATCTGAAGAACATTCTAGAGATTTATGATCTTGTGATAAGCAATAATTCATGGTTGTGTGCTTAAGGAGGAGCATATGTACATATATATATACATGCACATACATACATATATAGGTATACATACACATAGACACACATACATACAGACACACATGTGTACGTGTGTGTATATATATATATATATATATATAAATATAAACATTATATTCACATATACATATGTGTGTGTGTACATGTGTGTACATGGGTGTGTGTATATATGTGTGTGTGTGTGTAGGTGTGTGTGTGTATATATATATACACATATATATATGTGTGTGTTTGCAGCAAGCTGAAGCACCTGGTAGGAAGTA
>OZ024743.1:64225893-64270893 GCA_964016885.1 Eledone cirrhosa
CTCTTGTTCAAAATATTTCTTCCCCTGATGACAGAATCAAATTCTTCCAATATTTGTTGTTTCAATGTTTTGAAATAATTAATAACATTTCTTTATTCTTGAAACCATGGTAGGGGGGAGGGGGGGGGCTGTTATGTGAGTTAAGCTAACATATTTTAGTTGGCCTGACTTATATCCCCCCAAAATTAAGATTTTGGCATAAGTTTAATGTTAAATTACTTCTCTGAGTTTGATATTTTAACGTTCCATTGAGATGTCTAACTATTAGAGACAGATAACTTTTTAATTGATATATATATATATATATATATATATATATATATATGTATATAAAACTACATAACATTCCCCTCAATCTGGCCCCCAGGGGATGTGCTAACTCTCAGTTGAAAGGTGCTTAAGCAATATTTTCAATAATCTATTGTTTACTTTCAGATCAGTGTTACAAGAATGGCCAGTATTATGATGTAGGAGAAAGTGTTAAAGATAACTGCAATGAATGGTAAGTAGCAACACACACGCTTATATATATCCACGTTATAGTACCTCACCCATGTCCTAATTTCCCCATCTATTACCCACATCCCTAGATCTACCTCCACAATCCCCATGCACCAACTCACTCAAGTTCCCAGTCCACAATGTAAAGTGGTTGTATAGGTGTTATGACAAAAAGCATCCAGTACACACTGTAAATGTGGTTGGCATTAGGAAGGGCATCCAGCCATAGAAACCAAGTCAGAATCAGTTCTGTATGAGCAAAACACAGTCATCTCAATGGGTCAAGTTGTCTAATCCATGCATGGAAAATGGGTGGGCGTTAATAAATATATATACATATATTATTATATATACATACACACATACATATATATACATACATATGTACATGAGAGTCCCAAATATAGAAACTAACCAATAATAGTTGACCACTATAAATAATAGTTGAGAAAACTGGGTAAATCACCTTTAGAAGTGGAAACAGGTGGACAGAAACACCTACTCTCAGGTCTCGAATACCGCCCCCCACAAACACTTATTAATTTTTCAGATTTTTCCCCCACACCCCCTGTTCTTATCTTCAGTCCCTCTGCTTATTAAATGCTGCTAATCTATCTCTAGTGAAATTTTATTTTAAGTGGTAGCATTCCTGCGACAATTATTAATTTTCTTTAGACATTTAAAACCCTATATGTGACAAAACAAAGAACATTACTAGAAATCCTATGTTATAAAATAAATAGGATGGGTTGGGGGTCTCAATATGTAAACTAAATTACTAATTCTGGTTTTTTAAAAACAAATCAATAGAGAAAACCTAGAACAATTACCTATTTTCCAACTCCACCCCTCTTATTCCAACTCTCCCACGTATCCCCCCCCCCCTTATTATTTGGAACCCAAGAGAACAAGGCGATAAAATTTATTGGGACTTTTAAAGAATAACATCTTCTGTTATCATGGTTAAACTTATACTTGTCCTTCAACCCATTCAATCTTATCAAGTCTTGCCAAAGATAAGATACTTCAGCCAGTATTCTGTTATGGAGTGAGGGACTTGGGATTTCTTGTTTACCACTTTCTATAGATTTATCTTATAAAATACATGTGCTATTGTCATGTCCCTGTTTATTTCCTTATGGGCGTAGGTAATTGAACAAGGAACAGTACTTTACAAGTTTCTATTTCGACACAATGAAGCACAATAAACTAAAACTGTTGAACTGAAGCGAGCCTATAATAATAATAATAACACTGAACATAATTCTCGGGGGCCAGAAAGAATTGTGTACCTCCTCAAACCATAAGAATATACTTCAAACCTGTTGGATAGAATTGTGTACTCCTGTTTAACCCTTTAGCATTTAAAACGGCTGTATCCGGCCAGAATTCTTTCACCTATTTCTGTTCAAACCAGCCATATCTGGCCCCTCATACTGACTTTAAGGTATTGTTCTCAAAATAAATAATATCAAAATCTCATAGATTCAATACTATGTGAAATAATTATATGAGTAATATAGAGTAATATAAATGCTAAAGGGTTAACTGAAGCATAATATATAGGCAGAAAACACAGCACACTTGAAACACATGATTGTGATATGATTGGCTGTCGTTAAATAATTAAACAATTACACTGCACTTGTTATGTAACACTCAATATGAGTTCAATACATGACAGTTATATTGAATTGTTTTTATTTCAGTACTTGCCTTGATGATCATCCATTCTCTGACCAGGTGTCATGGTCTTGTACCAAACATGTTTGTTTAATGAGACGTGATATGATTGAAACTATCAACTACGGCAAATACGGGTAAGTATCTTTTACTGGCCTCAGTCATTTGACTATGGCCATGCTGGGGCAATGTTCTTTTCCTAGTCTCAGTCATTTGACTGTGGCCATGCTGGGGCAATGTTCTTTTCTTGGTCTCAGTCATTTGACTGTGGCCATACTGGGACACTGTTTTTTACCTGGTCACAGTCATTTTCCTATATATATATATATATATATATTAAAATACAAATATTAATAAAATAGATGTTCTTTTTATCAATTACATTTTATTATACATATTTCAGAGGTACAACAGTACGTCCTCATCAGACAAAATATAATGATACATGACATACCCTGAGATGTTAAATGGTTAAGATTTAATCAAGGTAGTGATTAACCTAAGAGAAAGTTTAACATTTATACCCTAATAATGAGAAAATGCGAAAACATAATAAATTCAATAGAGAATGTGTGAGTAAGAAAAACGTTGCTTAATGTAACAGTTATAGAGATTTTAAAATGTATGATACTTCAATTTATCAGGGAAAGCGGTCAATGAGAGCCGCTGAGATAATATATATAGAGAGAGGGAATATATGTAGAAGGAGATTTTCCGAAAGTTAAACGGTTAAGTTTGAAAATATTTAATTTATGCTATTTTAGGGTGAAGAATCAAGATTTTAGGTTTCTTAAAAAACTCATTCTTTGATATACTCATTGAATATTGTTTAACTCTTTAATATATATATATATATATATATATATATATAGAGAGAGAGAGAGAGGGGGGAGGTTATTTCTTCTTATGTAGATAGCAGGCTAGGTTATGTACTAGAATAAATATATATCATATATACTCTGTTTTTATTTTACTTTATTTCTTCTTATCTATGATAGTAAGCTGGGTTATGTACTAACATATATATATTATATTTACTCATGTTTTATAATTTACTATTTCTTCCTATGTATAATGTGAGTCAGGTTAAATGCTAGTATAAATATACATTATATTTACTTCTGTTTTTTCACTTTATTATTTTTTCCTATCTAGATTTCAAGCCAGTATATGCACTAGTATAAATATACATTATATTTATTCCTTTTCTATGCTTTATTAGTTCTTTCTGTCTATATCAGTAGAGCATCAGACAACATTCTTTGCAGCATATAGTTACGTCCCTATATTAGCCTTGCCTTTCATCCTTACAAGGTCAATCAAATAAATCAGCAATAATGCACTGGGGTTGATTTAATCGAATTTCCCCTCCCTCCAAATTGTTGACCTTGTGCCTAAATCAGAAACCATTATTTCTTCTGAGGGCAGTGAATTGGCAGTATCGGTAGAGGGTCGGACGCCATGCTTTGACGTATAGAGTTACGGCCCTTGCCATTCTGAGTTCAAATCCCGCCAAGGTTAACTTTGCCTTTCATCCTTATGTGGTCGATAAAATAAAGTACCAGTAATGCACTGGGTAATTGCTGGCCTTGTGCCTAACGTAGAAACAATTATTTCTTCTGATCTAGATAACAAGCCAGATTATAAACTAGTATAAATATGTATTATATTTCGTCTTGGTTTTTACTTTATTATTCTTCCTACCTCTATAGCAAGCCGGGTCATATGCTAATATAAATATATATTATAATTACTCCTGTTATTTACTTTATTATTTTTTCCAATCTAGATGGAAGGCCAGCAACTATTCATTCCTCCATGGCCATACACTAGCTGATGGAGTGAAATATAGGTTGGGAACTTTCCAACCCAACAATCAAGTTTTCAGAATGTCGGCGTTGAAATCTCACCATGAAGACACTCTTCCAGAATCTTTCGATTCTAGACAAAAATGGCCAGGTCTCATATCTGATATTAGGGACCAAGGTGACTGTGGATCTTCCTGGGCCCTATCTACTGCTGGTAAGTAATCTACCTTTATTGACTTCTTTTTGTTGGCTTCTACAATTATGGAATATACTATATATTAAAAGAATTGCTCTAATATAATATTTATATATATACTCACATATATAGGTTAGTCTCCTACTGTTTGTATTTATCGTTGTTATAAACTATGGCCACATCCACTCGTTTTATTCATGGTGTCACTCTCTCTTAACTTTGTGTTTAGTTTGGACAAAAACTTTTTGTATCACTGAGTGCTTTGTGACCACCTCAAACAATTGGTATCTGCTCTACTGCAGCTATAACTTTATACCATATATATATTATTATTATTGGCATCCATTGGTCTCAAAAACTATGGATCTGTGCTTGGAGAATTTTGACCTCTTCAGTGTGCAGGGTTTTATGGGAGATTAGCAATTGCCCATGCAGCATGTCTCCCTGCTCCACACTATCCAAGGGAAGGGCAGAGGCCAATACAACTTGGCACCAGTGGTGGGACTCCAACTCCAGAGTTATCTTTGGGGTTTACTCCCAAAGTCTTTCTTATAAGTGAGTATAACCATAAGACAGCGGAGGTTTAAGTTCAGAGTTTACCTTCTCCTAAATGGACTGCCATCTTAAGCTGATGAGTTTCAGCTACCTGTAGTACTGGTTTGAAGGCACCAGAGCCTGCCTATACCCTTTCTCCTGACAATAGGGTTAGTTCCACTAGGCTGGCATGTTAAGACACATGTGAAGGCCAGGAACTAGATTTGGTTGTCAGAGGATATTTGAGTTGCATGCCGCAAGGAACATTTTTTAAGCAGTGCGAGATCATCTCCACTGTCACTCCTCACCCTAGCAACCTTGGAACTATATACATATATATGGGTGTATGTATGTACATATATATGGGTGTATGTATGTATATGCATATATATATATATATATATATATATATATATATATATATATATATATATTTATATATATAAAGTCTAAAGTCTGTCTCAAGCCAGAAGGCTCATTAGGTCGGTGCTTATCCCAGTTTCATCGCATGAAGTGACTGAGAGTACAAGACTGCCCCCTGGATAGGATGCCAGTCCATTGTAGGGTTAAACCCCCAGCTATTGCTGGTACTCATTTTCAGCTGAGTATTCTGGAGCAATGTGAAATGAAGTGTTTTGCTCAAGAACACAACACACAACCCAGGAATCGAACTCACAACATTATGATCATAAGTCCAACATCCTTACCTCTAAGCCATGTGCCTCCACTATATATATATCCAGGGAGTGTGGTGCTCCAGGTAAGTGCTCGACTAGGTAAGGAGCTATATATCCAGGGAGTCACCACCACACAAATATATATATATATTTGTGTGGTGGTGGTGGTGATGATAATAATGATAATGATAGTGTTGATGATGATGTTTCTTTATTTTTTTTTATTTTTAAACAGCTATTGCTTCTGACAGACTTGCCATTGGATCCTTTGGACAACTTGTGAAGACTATATCTCCTCAGAACTTACTGTCCTGTGTCGGGGGTTCAAACAACAGCTGTGAAGGTGGCAACATTGACCAAGCATGGGGTTACTTAAGAAGATTTGGGTCAGTTTTAGTTATATATTAATCATTCACTGTTATTTTTCCTTTCTCTTCTTGGGAATTGGCAGATACAGCAGAACAAACACCACAAGGTACTATTTGTTCTGTCGTTCTGCACTCCTGGTTCAAATCCCAACAAGGTTAACTTTGCTTCCTTAACATCTTTCTGGGGTTGATACAGTAAAGTATCAGTCTAACTAGGACAGTGGATTGGTGGAGATGTTACAGGGTCACCCAGGATGATTTGCAGTATTTGATCTGGTCCCATGCAATCTAAGTTCAAAACCCACGTCCTCCCACCAAGGGTTGCAGCTAACAGATAGTATCGACAATGGAAAAATAGATGTAAAATTTATTTCTTTTGTCTGGTTTGACAGTCGGTTCCTTTCTTCTCCAAAGAGTTGCAACCAACAGATAGTATCAGCGATGGAAAGACCAATGGAAACATGGTTTCTTTGGTCCAATCTCTTGATTGGCACCTTTCTCTTCCTTTATCTTGTCAATTAGCAGAGTTGTTAGAGCATTGGATTAAATATCTTGTGCTGTTTCTTTTGGCTCCTTGCAAGTTCAAATTTTTCCAAGGTCAACTTTAACATTCATTCTTTTAGGGATCTATAAATATGTACCAGTCCAAGGATGGTAAATTTGTGTAATTGTTAAAGGGTGGATTGGGATAAGAGTAGAAAAGAGAGAGAAAAAAAGATATGATTATATTATGTTTTATATATATAAATATATATATATATATATATATATATATATATATATATATATATATAGAGAGAGAGAGAGAGAGAGAGAGAGAGAGAGAGAAACTGAGCATAAGAGGAATCAAATGCTGTGTGCAGGAAAAGAGGTTGCGTTGGTATGGACATGTGATGCATATGAAGGATGACAGCTGCATAAAAAGGTGCAGAGCACTAAAAGTCAATGGAAGCCTTGGAGTGGGAAGACCTAAGAAGACCTGGGATGAGGTGATGACACAGGTCTGAGACCTCTGGCATTACGTAGTAATACAGAAGGCCCGACGTCCCACGGGTACAAGCCGAAGCTGATGCATAAAGCCAGTATACTCCCACTCCTTCCCACTGTAAAGTGTTCGTGGATGTGTCACAAAAAAATAGCACCCAGCCCACACTGTAAAGTGGTTGTGTAGGCGCCACGGAAAAAAACACCCAGCACTCACTGTAAATGAGGTTGGTGTTAGGAAGGGCATCCAGCTGTAGAAATCAAGCCAAAAACAGTTCTGTGTGAGCAAGACATGGTCACCTGACATTGCCCACAATAGGACAACCCGTCTAACCCATACTAGTGTGGAAGAATGGACGTAAAACGATGATGATGATGATATATAATGAAGATATATACATATATACATAACTGTGAGGAAGTCCAACAGATACCAATTTTGCTCAATGAAGAAATTAATAAGAATCAATTTTCCAGAGTATAATAAAAAATATATTTGGGAAACACAAATAAGATAAAAAAATATTTACCTATTTATTTAGAGCATCCCTTCTGCAGTTTCATTGAGTAAAACTCAGCATTGAGCTCTGTGATACTCTCAACTTGTCAGGGAGCATTTTCAACAAGGAAGGATTCATCTGAGTTATGCTCTGAAAAATTGATTCTTATTAATCCCTTCATTGAGCAAAATTGGTATCTGTTGCAGTCCCTCATATGTATGTCTATACTCTTGGACTTTAGACACACTATCATTAAATAGAAAAAAGATAGTTTTTTTACCAGTCCAAATGTTTCAGAATATTTCCAAACAAGAAAAAATTCAAAACGTTTTCGAGATTTTTCATATATCTATATATATTCTTGGGGAGGGTCATATTGTTGGTTTTCACTTCTGTATCTTTTATATCTCCATAGTTAATTTATTTGGCAATCAATGTTTATCATTGATTAACCAGTGGTTAAAAATACAGATATAAATATATATATATATAGTCTATCAAAATTCTTTCGTTGCACATCTGCAACATCATCAGTGGTACTATTATGTTTCCTCCTGTTGTATTGTAAGTCTATGCCAAAAAAACACTATATATATTCTTATATATATATATATATAATATATGTATATATATATATATATATATATATATATATATATATATATATATATATATATATTTATATATATATGTATGTATGTATATACATATATGTATGTATGTATGTATGTATGTATGTATGTATGTATGTATGTATGTATATATAATATAAATAATGTTACTTTTTCTAAAGCGGTGTCACTGAGGATTGTTACCCCTACCAAGGCAAGACAGATGCCTGTACCATTCCAAGAAACACCTCACCTGATATATGTCCCAGTGGCACAGTCTTCAAGGAACACATGAAATTTAAGATGACACCACCACACCGTATCCGCGATGATGTAAGTGTGAAACCATATCTTTATGAAAATTATTGTGTACAGTGCTCAGGTGCACTAAAACTCATCAAAGCTGCATGTTTTACTAAACATGGAGCTTTGATGAGTTGTAGTGCACCTAGAATAAAGTACAAATGACAAGAACATGAACAGTGTATGAGTCATGATATACACATAGACACACACACATATGCATGTGTGTGTATGGAGGGGGAATATCAAGTATAGTGTTGGCGAATTTCGGGAAGCATGGAAGTTTTAAAGGATGCAGTGTCCCGACAGCTAACAACTGATGCAGGTAGTTTATTCCATGCTTCAGCAACTCGGAGCATGCAAATATGTTTATGAAAGTCATAGGAGCTGTACTGTTTTCTGATTTTGTAAGCATGTCCACGGGTGTTAAACATATGAAAACTTTACAGAAGCATGCATGGCTCTGTGGTTAAAGAGTTTACATGGTTTGGGGTTAAGTTGTGTCCTACTGCATGAAACCTCAGGCAAGTACAATGTTTTGTGAATGAAACAATCATTTCAGAGAGCAAAAGTATTGATGTGTTGTCTAATTGATGGCAGTTATGTAACTCTGTACCATCAAATTTGAAAAAGTACATCTATTCTATATATATAAAATTCATAAAAAAGTGTGGGGATCTCAGACACAGAAAATAACTGTAAATACTGTCAGTTGCTATAAATAATAGCTTAGAAAACTGGGTAAATACCCCTATAGACAGATAAAGTGGCCAGGAGTAGCTATGAAGGATTGAACTTAGTATCTCCTAAATACTGACTGACTGCTCTAACCATTGAGCTAAGGAATACACTCACATATATATATGTGTGCGTGTGTCCTGTCATTTAGCAATTCAACAAAGACAGATCAATAATACTAATACCAGACTTCAAGAAATAAGTACTGGTGGTCACTATGATCAATTAAATACTTTCAAGTCAGTGCCCCAGTATGGCCACAGTCTAATGTCTGAAACAAATAAATAAATGAAATAATAAAACGATAAAAGAAGGTAAAGTTAGAGAGAGAGGGTCAGGATTTAGAGGAGAGAGATAGGGGGAGGGGGTAAGGAGAATGAGAGACAGAGAGAGGGAGACAGAGAAGAGAGAGAGGAAAAAGAGAAAATAAAACCACTAAAAGTATTTTTCTTTTCTTTAGGAACACACAATTAAGAAACAAATTTATGAAAATGGACCAGTTCAAGGTAAGATATATTTAATAAATATTTATGCTTGAATACATAAATGTTAAGGCAAACTTAGATGTAACACAAGAATTTAAGGTAAATCTATGGTAGCTATATCATCATCATCATCATCTTCATCATCATTTTACATCCGCTTTTCCCTACTTGCAAGGGTGGGACAGGTCCTATTCAGCACAGCATCTCTCCACTTGTCACGGTCCTTTGTCATCTCCTCCATGAGCTTCAACAATCTGAGGTCTGCTCTCACCACCTCTGCCCATGTTTTTCGTGGTCTTCCTCTACTGCATCTTCCTTCTACTGAGATTTATTGGCACCCAGCGGTCATCCTTCATGCGCATCACATGTCCATACCATCTCAGCCTTCTCTCCCACACACTACAACTTATCCCTCTTATACACAGTTTCTCTCTCAACTCATCTATGCTTGGTCGTTCACGTACATTGACATTGCACATCCAATGGAGCATGCTTGCTTCATTTCTCTAATAACTGCTTATATATTAGAAGTCTTGGCTGTGGAAAAAATGAACTGTGAAGTATGAATACTTTCCACTATACCCTTGTATACAGAAATACATAATAAATTATACACCTATGTGTGTATTTCAGATATTTTTGTCTCCTCATCAGATAATAACTATCTTATGGTTCTGTATATGGAAGAATATTGTGATAATGATACATAAGAAATTACACCCGTGTGTGTATTTCAGATGTTCTTGTCACCTCATCAGACAACCTTATGATTTTTTTTTAGTTTATTCCCTTTGACAATGAGAACTATATTTTCTTCTTCTTCTTCTTCTTCTTCTTCTTCTTCTTCTTCTTCTTCTTCTTCTTCTTCTTCTTCTTCTTCTTCTTCTTCTTCGCTCTTTTATTCCTGAGAGGGTCATGGGGGAAGAGTCCTCAAACACTCTTTCCAGTGAGTCCTGTCAGAAGTAACCATCTCCAACTGATCCAGCTGGATCCCCAAGCAAGACCAGCCAAGCTCATGGATGTTATCCAACCGTCTTGTTCAGGGTCTTCCTCTGGGACTCCTGCCGGTTGGTTTTGCCCGTAAAATCTGTTCAGCGATTCTCTCCTGAGACATTCTAACCCCATGCCCATAGTATCAGAGCTGTGAGCTCACAATTCAGAGAAGTAGTGGCTCTACCTGGAATGACTCTCTGATCTCCGAGCTACATACTCTATCGAGTAGCATTACTCCAAAGACCCTTTGGAGAAACGCCATTTCAACTGCTTATATTCACAAATGTACTCTTTCAGTCATTACCCAAGATTCATGATCATTGGTAAGGGTTGGCTCAAATACCAAATTGAAGATAGCGAGTTTATCTTTTACACCTACCTCACTTCTAATTACTGAATGCTGGCACTTTACTATATTTTTAACAAAATGTATTTAATGTCCTTACTGTGGCAAAATTCATCAAATTTGGAAACCGTGCCAAATATGTAATGTATGAGCAAGATGAGGTCACTCCAATATGTCTGGTCTTGGACTGTGACAACCCATCCGACACATGCCAGTGTGGAAAGTGGATGTAAAATGAGGTTTGTTAGATTTTTTTTAAATTAATACCTGTATGTATAACATTTCAGTTCCAATTACTTGTGCCAAGCTGACTTTGATATGTAAAATTGGAGGTTTGCTGTGTATGAGGGGCTTCTCAAACCTGCCTAAAGGTCTAAATATGGTCCTGGCAGCACTAGAGAGGCTATCATATGGTTGGCTTAACTCAACTGCTCTCTCAAACCCTATATCGTCTCCGTTTAATCTCCAGACCTTCAATCTCCCATCAAAAACTATTTGACATTATTTAAATCTATGAAATATTCTTTGTTGACTCAAATTTGAACCTCAAATGTTTTACAAATATTTCATCCTTGGTTTTCACTTCATTATTTATTCATTTTTTATTTTATTCTGCAGCCATATTTAAAGTGAAAGAAGACTTCTTCATCTACAAATCTGGTGTCTATCGCCACATCAACACCGTTTCAAACCTACCCCAAGAATACCATCAAACTGGTTCCCACTCAGTTAGAATTATCGGGTAAGTGACATAAAACTGGTTTATATTCCATGTTGGTATACTAATGAGGAGAGAAGTGTCACTGAAACTGAAGGGAAAGGTGTGTGTTGCTTGTCTGAGAAGTGCCATTATTTATGGGAGTGAGAAGGGTAGTGGATTGGCAGTATTGGTAGAGCATCAGACAACATGCTTTGCTGCATAGAGTTACGTCCCTTTGTGTTCTGATTTCAAATCCCTCTGAGGTTAGCTTTGTCTTTCATCCTTCCAGGGAGTCGATAAAATAAAGTACCAGTAATGCACTGGAGTTGATTTAATTGACCTTCCTCTCCTCCAAAATTGCTGGCCTTGGGCCTAAATCAGAAACCATTATTTATGGGAATGAGACATGGGTGATGAATGTGGAGCAACAGAGAAAGCTGGAGAGAATGAAAGGGAAAGATATATGCTACACGTGTGAGTGCTGCCATGATTTAAGGGAGCAAGACATAGCTGATAAACATGGAGCAGCACAACATATTCACAAAGAATCAAACTACTGTTGTAATTGGAGAGATAATAATGAAAATGATTGTGTACAGTGCTCAGGTGCACTACAGTTCATCAAAGGTGTATGTATAGTACATAGAATAATGTACAAATGTCAGGAAAGTGAACAGTGTATGAGTCATGGTATATACACACAGAGGCCACCAATATAGCAGCAAGTAATAGTAACCAGTTTAGAAGTAAGATAAAATAATTGTTTCTACTTTTGGCACAAGGCCATCAATTACCCAGTACATTACTGGTACTTTATTTTATCGACCCCATAAGGATGAAAGGCAAAGTTAACCTCGGCGGGATTTGAACTCAGACCGTAAAGGGATGTAACTATGCTGAAGTAAGATAAAATAATGTTGACAACAATTTGTAGTTCGTTGTAACAGAATTTATTAACAATGTTTAAGGTTGAGAAGAGCGGGATTAAGCTGGGATGGCATGCCAAAATAAATGAACAAATGAATTAAGAGTTTAGAAGGTACGGTCAACTGGCTGAGGTGTTAGCCAGGCCCGTCGTTATTGTTGTCGTTACATCGGAAAATGTTTGCGGAGCAAAATAACAATTGTGTTTACCTTACCGCAGTTGACATGCAAAGAGGATTAGTTTATTAAAAGATGCGGGAAAGTCTCAGTTTGGGCGGAAGTTGAAAATACATATCCGTGCGTGGATCACAATTGACCTGACTTAGCCAAATAATGTACGGATAGCGTGTCAATGCACCAAAGGAAAGTAGCTTGCTACAAATGAATCAGATGTAGTGTATAAGAGAGAAGAATGTGCTTGTATGGACATGTGATACATATGGATGATGATCATTGAGTGAAGAAGTACCCTAAAACTGAGCCTGGGATAAAAAGCTGCTAGAGTTGTTTTTTAAGTTCATGTCGTGTGATTGAAGTTAAACAGAGAGAACAACAATATCAAAACAAATTAAGATCAAGAAATATCAAGAAATATTTCAGTGAGAGGTTCTGGTTATTGTATTTTTCTTTTAAATTATTTCTTCAATGTAAAGAATAAAATTTTTAACCTATTTAAAATTTATTAATTGTTTTTCATTTAACCCAAATATTATTTCAGGTGGGGTGTTGACAATACCAATGGTTTCCGAACAAAATACTGGGTAAGTGATAACCTCTTTAGTACTATAGATGTCTTGGTTGTATTAGATTGCTTGGGAAGGTGTATGGTTTAGTGGTTAGGGTGTTTGGCTCAGAAACATGAAGCCTTGATTCAGAAACATAAAACCAATTCCTTGATTCGGTAGTGCATTGTGTTCTTAAGTAAAACACTTTATTTTCTGTTGCTTCAGTACACTTATCCTTATCCTCGGTTCACCTCCAGGGGTAATGTTTTCTCCATCATGTTGATCATGAGGCAAATGACATATTAGTGCTAGGGTAGGGTGATGGTCTTCAGACAAAAGGGTTGATCATATTCACACACACAACTATATATAGTTCATCCAATATTGCTAGCAGTGGAGTTTATATGGAATCTCAAAGTGGAAAATGTCTTAAACTTACAACAAAGTAATCCCCAACAGTGACAATTGGTGCAGAAATTGTAGCTTACTAATTAGAAAATTAGTAAAATTTTTCTCTATGAAGGAAACACACACACACAAAAAAAGTAAATCTGTGCAGAAAAATTTGCAAAAGTGTAATAATCTTTTTTTTTCAATTCTTTTCAGCTGTGTGCCAATTCCTGGGGACCCTACTGGGGTGAAAATGGCTACTTCCGTATTATTCGAGGAGAGAATGAGTGTGATATTGAGTCCTTTGTCATCAGTGCTTGGCCCCAACTTCCACAAAGATTTCATCGTTATGGACCCGTACGAAAACGAAGAGCTCTCGATGATGCTAGAGTAAAAGAAATTCTTTTTGGAACGAGAAGCAAATGAAATGGTTAAAAATTTAAAAAAGCATATCTATAGAACTGGCAAATACTTCCAAATGAGCTTTTTTTAAATAAAAAAAAACAATTTCAAATGCCCTTTTTTAAAACCCTTTCATTACCATATTTCTCATAAAAGATACTGCCTATGGTTTTCAAATAATTTTGAAAATAATCGAGAATTTGGAGGGTCTTAGTAAAATATCTACTAGCTTTCTCATTATTAAGATGGTGTTTGGAACATAACTTAACAAATGTTCTTACATAAAATTATAATGGAAGTTTTTTTTAGCTAAATATAAACACTTTAAAACAAATTAGTATCATAGAACCAGGGCCAGTTTCAGATGAATTGGTATCATAAGGAGTTAATGAAAAAAAAAACATTTCAGAATGATCCTTTTATTGTTTTTAGAGAAATTTCTGAATGTTCATTTTCTTAAGAAAAAATCTTTAAAAAATAAACAAGAACATACCCCATTGATTGAAAAAATAATCATTCCCCACCCCCATGCAATCTGATTTATTTAAGAAAAAAAAATTTAGTAATATATTTGAGTTAACTCTTATTTTTTTTTTTTGCTTATCTGTTTGTCTAACGTTATACATACAAACATATATATTACTAAAACAGAGAATGTCTGTCTGTCTGTACAATCACTAAACCTCGAGAACCACCCAACTGATTGTTTTCAAACTTTACACATGTAATACTTATGTTCCTATTGAGTGTTCTGAGCAAAAACAATTTCAAATTTTCAATGCCCTAGGGACCGCATTAGGCGATTTAGCGATCTCTTTCTCTCTCTCTTAGTCTTTTTCTTTTTAGATAGATACATAGATATGACGTCGCGCCATCTGTCTGTATGCCTGACTGTCTGCATTACATCATTATGACGCGATCAGTGTGTGTGTGTATATATGTATATATATAGTGTGTGTATATATATTCTTCTGCCAGGGAACATCTTCACGAACCAAAGTATCGTCTTCCTGTTTTCCTTCTGTTGCAACGTTTTTCGAAATATTTACATCTGCGTTCACAGATTGATATTTTTATATTAGTTTCAGAAGATCCCATTAAGGGTGAAAGCAGCGATTCTTTGCTTAAACTTTAATCTGTTATTTTAATATAGATATTCGTGTACAGATATTTTTGCATACACAAAAACAAAATATAAACAAACAAGGCCAACGATTACATCAGTTAGTCTTAGTGTACTTCATACTGCTTTTAGGTAGAAGATACTGTTAAGGGTGAAAGCAGCGATTCATTTTCTGCGTTCACAGATTGATTTTTTTAGTTTCAGAAGATCCCGTTAAGGGTGAAAGCAGCGATTCTTTGCTTAAACTTTAATCTGTTATTTCAATATATATATATATATATATATATATATATATATATATATATAGATATATAGATATATATATATATATATATATATATATATATATATATATATATATATATATATATATATATATACAAAATTAAGATAAATCAAAATAAATTTAATCTAAATCAAATTATGGGTGTCATGCCAGAAAGACATGCGCCATATCACCCGTAAAATAAGCTCCAAGATTCTAATCAATAGGTCCGAGCATTTTATAACAACTAGAAATTGATTAACATATAAATAAACATATGAAACAATCACAGGGGATAATTTGTAAAAGTGTGTAAGCACACATAGCTAGGTCGGTAAGTAAATAAAGTTTAACTAGAACTTCAAAAATAGATACCTTATAAAATGATTAATCTTCCTTGTATATATTCCATTAAAGAAATATATTTCCCCAATTAATCGATTGGTAAACGACAGTGGCCAGATCTTGGATTCTCAACAAGGAAGAAGTCCAACCATCTATGTAGATATCTATTTTTGAAGTTCTAGTTAAACTTTATTTAGTTACCTACCTAGCTATGTGTGCTTACACACTTTTACAATTAGCTCCTGTGATTGTTTCATATGTTTATTTATATGTTAATCAATTTCTAGTTGTTATATATATATATATATATATATATATATATATATATATATATATATATATATATATATATATATATATTGGCAACATGACCCTCCCAAAGTATAACAATATCGGTTTCAACACACGATTTCAGATAAAGAATCTTGCTAAACAAATTCAGAAACGAAATATATATATATATATATATATATATATATATATATATAATTATATATTCGTGTACAGATATTTTTGCATACACAATAACAAAATATAAACAAACGTATTTATTTCACGAGGCTCGATAAGGATAAATATATATCAAATATATAAGAACCCTAGAGGAAATCCCGAGCAACGCCGGGCCATTCTGCTAGTATATATATATATATGTATGTAAAAGGAAAACAGAAATAACAACACAATCGGTACAGTCTTCCATATACTGTACCGATTGTGTTGTTATTTCTGTTTACCTTTTACATACATATATATATATATATCAACGCTTATGTGGACCTCTCAAAATTCGTTAGATTTTCTTATTGGACTTTCACCTCGAAACTGGATACCAACTCGGAGTACACCTGAACTTCCATCAGGAAAACTTTCGTATCTTTGAAATTGTCTTTGCTTCTTATATATATATATATATATTATCATCATCATCGTTTAACGTCCATCTTCCACGAAGAACATCCAGTTGTAAAATACCCAGCCAAATTTACAGTTCTCCCTGGAATAAGGTGCAATACATGGCCAATCCTGGTCAGACTTGCCTCTTAGCGTGGACGACCTGTCTAACTCATGCGGACATGGCATCTTTTATCTAATTTTGATAGTATATATATATATATATATATATTATGAAGAGAGAAGAAACATTTAGATATAATTAGTAATAAAATGTATCATACCTAAACTGCTCCTAGATTCCTCGACTACGTAGTTTCGTGGCATAAACAAAAACAATACATCATAAAGATATAGAGTCCTTGCGAGGTCTGCCGACTTATCAAGAGGATACCTCATTTTACTAGCTTCAAGAACGCGTCTACACGACGTGAGAAAGAATCCCATATATATATATATATATATATATATATATATATATATATATATATATATATATATATATATATATATATATATATATATATATATATATATATAAATGTACGTATTGTGTTTATTTGAAAACATCTTGAAGGCCTTTCGCTATGAATTTAAGGTAGCGACTATAGTCACATACATACCTTCACCAAAAACAAAGGGAAGTAACCGCCGATTAATCGTTTCTCACTGTTTAGTGGATATCAAGGGTATATATCACCTCTGTTTTTGCTGTGAGTTGTATAGAAGCCTGATTCTTAAAGAATACCAATTATGTTTATGAGCTGTTTAAACTCATTAACATACAGAGCGGTTTCCGGCCCAGCAACAATTAGAAATTTGTGCTGGTGCTACACATCAGCCCAATATAGAATAGCAAAGACTGAATCCAAAAATCTTGTTAAATCAGACAAACTTAAGCAAATGTACAACAACATTGAGGAGCTGAATAACCTACCACCCAACAGGTTATATCATGCTGTTCTGAAGAAACTAAAGACTAAACCAAGAAATCTTAGCTGGGGCATTAAAAATTCAAACGATACTATTCTTACTTCCAAAGATAATATCCTTTAACGCTGGGCTAAATTCTATAAAGAACTGCACTTCAGCAACTTAGAACTAACAACCATTCATGATTCGACATCAGATGTTATTCCATCTATCTTAACTAGCGAGATATATCATGCCATCAAAAGTTTGAAGTGAGGAAAAAGCCCTGGACTGGACAACATATACTCAGAATTCATCAAATCTGGAGGTAAACCAATTATCAAAGCACTTCAACACCTTTTTAACCAAACTGGGTGGGAGATCCCCCCCCCCCCACCCCAACAGACAGGGAGAGTGGACAGGTATGTTATTGTAACACCAACAACACTACCACTCCAACGTGTCAAATGGCAGAATGAACAAGAATTCAAGAATTGTGTAAGTAATTGTGAGTGTATGTACCTTGCTAAAGATTATTCAGTGGTGGTTTGTATTTTTGTATAAAATGAAGGTGTCCCAAAAAATGTATACACACTCTGATTACCTGTACAGGCAATATTTATTAGAATGCTGTTGAAGGGTATATATATTTTGGGGGGACACCCTGTATATTTTATTTATTTATTTGTGTTTGATTCGTGTATTGTCTGAACAAAGGTAAATTGAATGTAGTAAAAAAACAATTTTCTGCCTACATACAAATCTCGGTTATTCTGCCACTTGACATTGGATTTACAGAACCATGATTTTTTGGAATGCACTGACCTAACAGAAAAGCAACAGAATTCTATGCCAAATCACGTGATGGTCCTCAACCAATCAAATTCTTTTTTATGTCATCTTTGCTAAGCAGAATAATTTTATTCAATGGCATTACAAATTGTCCATAATTCTTTCAGAATGAAAATATAAACACAAATATATACACACATAATAAATAAAATTAACATATACAACACACCAAAATATACGATCAAAGCGAGAGAAAGAAAAAGAAGGGGAAACAAAAACAAAAACTACCGTCAATTCACCACCAAGTGCGACAATTGGCCACACACCACAAGGGTCAACAGAAATTGTATCTTAAAAAGATGGGCAGGGCAGCCAGCGCATGGATCCCCATTTGCTTATAACAGTGAGAGATAGGGAGAGCGAGAGAGACGAAGGCAGTGACTATACCAGCATTGCTGAAGTATTTTGTAGAGTTAAAGGTTAAATGATTTCGTTAAATACCTCATCCAACTGTTAGTCTGTCTGGTTGTAAAACTAAAGAATTACGAAATACAAAAGGAAGTCTCCACATGGTCACACAATTTGCTAGAAATAACAACAGGCAACAAAAAAGAAACATACGCACCATATGATTCACACTTCATCTTTATTGCTCGTTATTCATTAGTTCGTCAAAATTTTATCGTCACACCTTCTGTGACCTCCTCGATGACTAACTGTTCTTTTTTGTGCTTCCCCTTCTTTCTGGTCTTAAACTTTTACTCCATGGAGTTGAATAACGAACAATAAAGACAATGTAGAAATCATGTAGAAATCATAAGGTGCGTGTGTTTCTTTTTAATTTGAGCTGTCATATCCATAAAACAAGAGAATTTTCAAACTCCAATCAGACGCGACAGTTACGGAAAAGATCCACATTTTTACTTCTTGCTTAACTTTTGAAAATCGTCAAAGATCATGAAACCGGTAAAGTAACTGAAAATAATATGAAAAGCTTCAAGTAAATATTCAATTTCTTTTCTTTATATCTCTAACCGTGTGAAATAAATAAAAACTTTCTTTCCTTCATTAGAAGATAGAATGAGAAATAAAAGAAGAAATAGATACAAGAGTGTGAGAAAATGAAGAAACAGAAACAAATTTTTGTAGACAGACAAAACACTTTTGCATTCAGTCAGCCATTTTGGGGATATCTCCCTCTCTGTTACGATTGGGAATACATGGATGAGGAAAGCATGATCCAAAGAGGAATAGACGGCGTGCTGTGACCAGCGGCGCTGAATGGACGCCTGACAGACTGGTCGGTCAAGGTGATCAAGGTGATATATATATATTAAAATAACAGATCAAAGTTTAAGCAAAGAATCGCTGCTTTCACCCTTAACGGGATCTTCTGAAGATCCCGTTAAGGGTGAAAGCAGCGATTCTTTGCTTAAACTTTGATCTGTTATTTTAATAAATATTTGGTCTACGGTTCTTATGTATTTGATATATATTTATCCTCTTTGGATTTTAGTCTCAAAATTTATTATTATTACTACATATATATATTGTCAACGAAACTATATATATATATATATATATATATATATATATATATATATATATATATATAGTTTCGTTGACAAATATATCAATGTGCCCAGACACGCAGATATATTGCCCTTGGTATGACAGTGTGGTTTTAGCTCAATGTAGGATAACTGGTATACTACAGAGCCGTTATAGGTTTAGGAATAACCAAACAGTGCTTAGAAATACATTGTTTTATTAGCTAACAGTGTTTCATCCGTACCCTAAGGCAGGAATCATCAGAGCCTATAAACAAGAGTATATCAATAGTTGCATGCTCCATCAAGGTTAAAGGACCAGCAGGGGGGTCCTGAGGCCAGCGCTATGTAGAAAAAGACACAATACATGACGCATATAATATCATAAAATGTCATAAAAAATTACATCAAAGATCACATCAAAAATGTATCACTTACATGGTGCAATAGATGATAAGGAGGTTGGGAGAGGGTAGCAAGGAATGAGTGAAGGTGTTACTAAGCATGATCAAAAACAATAAAAAACACAGAAACAAAAAAAAAAAAAATAAATAACAAAGCAAAGCATAGATACATCAAAGCACAAGCAGTGTAAATACAGGATGTACAGGCAGATTAAGAGAGCTTGCAAGTATGAGTCTGTGAGAAGGATAGTTGGTTAGCGGTGGTGCAGCTTTACATGTAGGATTGCCTATAGGAAGGTTATATCGCCTTGTAACAGGTTGATCCTCCGTATCTTATCAGCACCCTACGGTCAACATCCATTGGTTCCAGTTCCGATTTTCGATTTTAAATTGTAATTTTTAGTTCTAATTTCACTTATAACTTCCAATATGAAACTATGATACATATAATTAAAAATATATACTCTTAGGGGTTGATGGACAGTTATTAGTGAGAGGTAGTATAGAGACCTGTAAATACTAACACTCTCCCATCCCCACTGGCTTTCGGCTGACTGCCACAGATGGGATGGGTGGCAGTAAACTATGGTGCCGGCTTGAATGGGTCATTGTCTGGCTGAGAGAGGGAACTGACCAAGCGAATTTCGTTTAAATCTGCGGTAACTAATGGTCAACTTCCCCCTGGAACTGCGCCTGCGCAGACCAGTGGGGGTGAATTGGTACTCACAGAAGAACGGATGAAGAACCCAAAAGCACATACTTCGTCCGTTCCCATGTCGATTCAATTTGGATTGCCTCGGAAACATAACCTTATTATGTAACAAGCTGTCTGACGATGTCACGAGACTGGCGCACGGAACAGTGCGGCCACTTTCGCCATTGAAATATATATCACAGCATTATTATTGAACATCTGAAACTACTTCGCTTTTCCTTATTCTATATATATATATATATATATATATATATATATATATATATATATATATATATATATATATATTAAAATAACAGATTAAAGTTCAAGCAACGAATCGCTGCTTTCACCCTTAACGAGATCTTCTGAAACTAAAATTTAAAAAATCAATCTGTGAACGCAGAAGTAAATATTTCGAAAAACGTTACACACTATATATATATATATATATATATATATATATATATATATATATATATATATATATATATATATATATATACACACACACACACACTATATATAAATATATACACACATCACACATACACAGCTATGTCATAATGTTGTAATGCAGACAGCCAGGCATACAGACAGATATTATAAGGGCGCAACGTTATATATATGTATCTATCTAAAAAGAGAAAGACTAAGAGAGAGAGAGGGAGATCGCTAAATCGCCTAATGCGGTTCCAAGGGCATTGAAAATTTGAAATGTTTTTTTGCTCAGAACACTCACATGACCATACGTATTACATGTGTAAAGTTTGAAAACAATCGGTTGGGTGGTTCTCGAGGTTTAGTAATTGGACAGACAGACAGACAGGCATTCTCTGTTTTAGATATATACTAGCAGAATGGCCCGGCGTTGCTCGGGATTTGCTCTAGGGTTCTTATATATTTGATATATATTTATCCTTCGCGAGCCTCGTGAAGTAAATACGTTTGTTTATATTTTGTTATTGTGTATGCAAAAATATCTGTACACGAATATATAAATAACAGTACAGAGAAGTACGGAATACCTCGGCCTCGGGTTGGTGTCTACATTTTGTGCTTATAAAAAAAATTCGTCGTACAGTACCAGGGGGTTTTTCCGTTCGAAGAAAATCAATACTTTTTCACGAAATAAATACTTTTGTTGATATGTGTATGAAAAAATATCTGTACACGAATATGTATATAAATATATATATATATATATATATATATATATATATATATATATATATATATATATATATATATATATATATATATATATATATATATATATATATGTATGTATATATATATATATAAGTATATATACGTACATACATATATGTATACAGACGTACAGTAGTATCTATATACATACATACATGCACACACATATGTATGTACGTATGGGTTTACCGAATATTTATTATAATGCTCGGTTTGTTTGTAAACAAACACCCCGAATTATTAGCCGTACAGTGTTCGGTAAACCCATACGTACATATATGTCTGTGTGTGTGCATGTATGTATATACATACTACTGTACGTCTGTATACATATATGTATGTACGTATACATACTTATATTTAAGTATCAGCCGTATTAAGAGTGAGAAATGAAATTTCATTTTTTCCATTTATCGTTTTCGGTACACCCGGCCGACTAACTCACTCGATATACAAATTAGGCTGCTCAGCCGTTAATATACATAAGGAAAGTATATACTTTCAAACGTTCAATCGACTGACAGGAAGGTATACGGTGGTGATGACGGCTAATAAGCTACAAACTAATTCATAGTCCATCGAAATTCCGTCGAAACGGCTTGAGCTCTGCCGTCGGGGTCATACATTTTCCTATATATATACGAATGTATATATAGCAAACAGGGGGAGATAAGCTGACAGAGCTCTGTTTCGTACTTGTTGGTACTTATCAAAGCTAAGCACTCCTCCTGTTTTGCTGAAAATTACGAATGCTGGATTCTTATAAAATTGTCAGCTTATCTCCCCTTGTTTACTGAAAATAGAAGTAAGTGACATAGTCACTACTTTAAAACAATAGCGTAAGGTCTTCAAAATGCTTTTAATTAAGCATACAGTGTATTGCAAAATACACTATATATACATTCATATATATATCGAGGTGCATCTGGGAGTGGTAACTAATCTCTCTGAGGCTGAGGTCACAAGAACAGTTAAAGAGCTCAAATGTGGCAAGGCCACTGTGGAAGATGAAATCTAGCCCGAAATATTAAAAACCTTATATAAAGAAGGTCTTCTCTGGCTGACTCGTGTGTGCTGGGTGGCCTAGATCTCTGGAAAGGCACCTACCCAATGGCAAAAAGGGACACAAGAGAGATTGTTCCAATTACAGAGGTATCTCCTTGTTAAATCTCCCCGATAAAGTCTATAATACGTGTCTGGCAAAGAGATGCAGGGAGATGGTCGAGTCCAAGCTAGCTGATGAACAGTATGGTTTTCACCCTGGACGACCAAATATTCACACTACGACAGGTCTTCGAGAAATCATGAGAGTATTGCCAAAAGGTATATGCTTATTTTGTGGACCTTGAAAAGGCATATGACCACGTTCTTCGGAACCTGCTGTGGAAGATTGTGCAGGAGTATGGGATTGATGGTCAGCTTCTTACTGCTTTGATGTATCTACATGAATACCCGAGTACTTGTGTTCGGATAAATGGTGCTAAATCGAAGCCATTCAATCTGGGAGTTAGAATATGCCAAGGGTGCGCACTGTCACTTCTCCTGTTCATTATTTACATGAACAGCATAGTTACCTCCCTTTACGGTCTGAGTTCAAATCCCGTCGAGGTTAACTTTGCCTTTCATCCTTACGGGGTCGATAAAATAAAGTACCAGTCACGCACTGGGGTCGATTTAATCGACTTTCTCTTTCCCCAAAATTGCTGGCCTTGTGCCTATATAAGAAACCATTATTTACATGAACAGCATAGTTAACGCCCTTTACGGTCTGAGTTCAAATTCCGTCGAGGTAAACTTTGCCTTTCATGTTTACGGAGTCGATAAAATAAAGTACCAGTAATGTACTAGGTATTTGCTGGTAATGTGCCAAAAGTAGAAACAATTATTACATGAACAGGATTGGCATATGCAGCCGGGCTGGAAGTGCTATCATGACTGGCAAGTATTAAATCAGTCGGCTGGAATTTGCAGACGACTTAACTCGACAGAAGATCTCCGACTTGCACTTGATAGGTTTGATGCCGAGTGCTGCCTGGTTAGAATGAAAATCAGTGCTGCGAAAACTGAGACACTCTTCTTCTCAAGGAAGCCTGCGCAGTGCATTCTACATCGAAATGGAGTTCCACTGAAGCAGGTGAAGAAGTACAAGTATCTCGGGGCCATGTTCACAAGTGATGGAAGGCAGGAAGCTGAATTAAATGCAAGAATTTCAGGAGCTGGTATAGTAATGCGCCAACTTCAGCATTCGGTAATCAGAAGAAAGGAGGTAGGCTTAAAATCCAAACTCGCTATCTTCAATTCAATATTCGTGACAAATCTTACCTATGATTATGAATCTTGGCTAAAGTCCGAAAGAATACGAAAGCCGCTGAAACGGGGTTCCCCCGAAGGGTCTTTGGAGTAGCGTTACTCGATAGAGTGCGTAGTTCATAGATCAGAGAATAGCTCCAAGTAGAACCATTAATTCTCCGAAATGAGAGATCACATCTCCGATACTATGGACATGTGGTTAGAATGTCTCAGGAAAGAATCGCACGACAGATTTTACGGGCAAAACCAACCAGTAGGAAACCAAGGGGTTGATCCCGAGCAAGATGGTTGGATAACATCCATGAGGTTGGCTGATCTTGCTTGGGGATCCAGCCGAATCAGTTGGAGATGGTTGTTTCTGATAGAACCCGCTGGAAAGAGTGTGTGAGGACTCTGCCCCCACGACCCTCTCATGAAAAAGTGGGCGAATTTCTAAAAATCTCAAAATTTTCATTAGAACATTTTCCAAACATTTCACCAAAACATTCCATTAAAACCAAATAACGAAACGAAATTAAATTTCGTTTCGTTTGTAACTCACTTTTGTATGACTGACGCTTAAACAATTAAGTTAAAAATGTACATCCACATATGTATACTGAAATACTAGTATGCATATGAATACACACACGTGTACATATGTAGATGTACCGAGTTTTTCACTGGACACTTTACTGTGAGTGTCCAGCTATTCTGTATGTAAACACACAGACAAACCGGTTTTTAGAGTCATACTGGTTTTCGAGGAAACACCTTTCCTCTATTCTTCAGAAAGCCAGACAAGGAATATTGGACTAGTTTCGATGTTGTTACATCTCATCAGCAATATTTACCTATCTTCCGGCCTTTCTAGAGAATCGTAAAAGCACATATCGTTATATGCTTTTTCTATGAAAATTAGTAGTGGGCAGACTAGAGAATAGAGGAAAGGTGTTTCCTCGAAAACCAGTATGACTCTAAAAACCGGTTTGTCTGTGTGTTTACATACAGAATAGCTGGACACTCACAGTAAAGTGTCCAGTGAAAAACTCGGTACATCTACATATGTACACGTGTGTGTATTCATATACATACTAGTATTTCAGTATACATATGTGGATGTACATTTTTAACTTAATTGTTTAAGCGTCAGTCATACAAAAGTGAGTTACAAACGAAACGAAATTTAATTTCGTTTCGTTATTTGTTTTTATCGTCTCCGCTGAACCGGTACGTACTCACGCTCTATGCAAATTAGTCTGCCCACTACTAATTTTCATAGAAAAAGCATATAACGATATGTGCTTTTACGATTCTCTAGAAAGGCCGGAAGATAGGTAAATATTGCTGATGAGATGTAACAACATCGAAACTAGTCCAATATTCCTTGTCTGGCTTTCTGAAGAATAGAGGAAAGGTGTTTCCTCGAAAACCAGTATGACTCTAAAAACCGGTTTGTCTGTGTGTTTACATACAGAATAGCTGGACACTCACAGTAAAGTGTCCAGTGAAAAACTCGGTACATCTACATATGTACACGTGTGTGTATTCATATGCATACTAGTATTTCAGTATACATATGTGGATGTACATTTTTAACTTAATTATTCCATTAAAAATTTCATAAAAAATTTCATTAAAATTGTTCTCAAAAATTTCATTAAATAATTCCCCCACAATTCCTCTCACATTTCATCAAATATCTTCCGTCAAATTTCCTCATATGTTTCAACTAATACTTCATTTAAAAATTCCTCAAAATTTTTCTTCAACACTTTCATTAAAAAATTCCTGAAAAATTCTATGAAAAATTTCCAAAAATATTTCACTAAATCTTTTACCAAAACTGTCTTTAAGATTCAATTAAAAGTTCATTAAAATTCGATTTGAAAATTTGTAAATTTCAAAAAAAAAAAAAAAAGATGTTCTAAAAATAATTTTCGAAACTTCCATAGAAACCTTTATAAAAAATATTCTCAAAAACGTTCATTCAAAATTTCCCTAAAATTTCATCCAAAATTTTCAAAAGACTTTCACCAATAATTTTCTCGAAAATTCAATTAAATGTTTTATCAAAATTTTATTTTAAAATTTGTCAAAAATTTCATATAACATTTTATCAAATCAAACAATACCGTCTTTAAAAGGACAAGGATACGATGAATATTGTAATCATAAATACACGATGTCCGTATCCCCCCGCCGAAGAACTCGATAATGCCCCTTTGGACATGTGTCTGCTCTTTAAGGGTGTGTATGAGTATATGATTATAAACGCGCAAACATACATTTACAAAAATAAGTCGCTCAAATTTATATATAGATTGTACACACAAGTGTAGTGAATGTTAGACGCTGTTTTCTGTAGTTTGGCATCACCCCTTCCTTTCTCAATCATCTCTAGTGTGTGACGTCATCACCCCTTCCTTCCTCAATCCTCTCTAGTGCGTGACGGCATCACTCCTTCCTTCTTCAATCATCTCTAATGTGTGATGTCATCACCCCTTCCTTGCTCAGTCATCTCTGGTGTGTGCCGGAAGGACGGACGGAAGTCGCTCAACTTTATATATATGATGTGATGGACTCTCTTGTCGATTCGACGTACGAGGGTTCAATAGTCTTTTGAGTTCATTGGTTTATGTTTATGCCTCAAATGGCTCTTCAATCCAGTTGCTGATTTGCATATCAATCCATATTCGGTGCAGGTGACAGGATCTCAAACAGCGGGGGTTGGAATACCTGAAAGGAATTTGGTGTTGATCTTATCTCACAGAAGTGGGCTAAACGAGATTTCTCAAAGTTCTTTATACCTTCGTGACAGACAGTTCTCCATTTTTTTACGGTTGGTAGTCGTGGCTGCTTCAAACGAAGAAAGAGGTACGTTGACAGACTTAAGATTGTACTTCAGTTTGTCTTTATATCAGAGCAGTGGCCTGCCCACACTATGCGCACCATCCTGGAGCTGACTGTACGACATCCGTAGGATGCATCGGATATGACTCAATCGGATATGATTCATTTCCACCAATGTTGCACCTTGCGAACAGTTCAGCATTGGAGACTCTTTCAGAAAGTGCATTTCCACAGACAGAACGAAGCCAGCGTTTGTGGAAGACAACAAACTTATGAATGTGAGTGCGGTAAAGTGTCCATGACTCTGAGCCGTATAAGAATGTTGTCAGTTTCACTGGACGACAATCTACAAATCTTGTTTTCAGGGATATACCTCTGACACTCCATAGGCGGTGATGAAGTTTACCAATAGCATCAGTTGCCTTGGATTTGCGGTTAACAATCTTATTATCCAGGGATATAATATATAATTGTTTCTACTTTTGGCACAAGGCCAGCAATTATCCAGTACATTACTGGTGCTTTATTCTATCGACCTCGTAAGAATGAAACGCAAAGTTAACCTCGGCGGGATTTGAACTCAGTCCGTAAAGGGACGTAACTGTGCTGCAAAGCATGGCGTCCGATCCTCTACCGATACTGCCAATCTACCATTAGGATTGGCAGTATCGGTAGAGGGTCGGACGCTATGCTTTGCAGCAAAGAGTTACTGCCCTTTATGGTCTGAGTTCAAATCCCGCCGAGGTTAACTTTGCCTTTCATCCTTACAGGGTCGATAAAATAAAGTACCAGTAATAGACTGGGATAATTGTTGGCCTTGTGCCAGAAGTAGAAACAATTATATATAAGTATATAGAATGTATATAAGTATATATATAATGTATATAAAATGTATTATATTCTAAACTGAAAAGGAATTTCTCCAGAGCTGCTGCGGAATCTGTGCTTGTTTATAGCTCTGTCACTTGGACGCTAACGTCGAAACTGGAGAAAAAGCTAGACGGGGCATACACACGTATGCTCCGTGCTGCTTTAAACGTGTCTTGGAGGGAACACCCAATAAATAAGGATCTCTATGGCAATATACCACCTATCAGCAGGTCAATACGTGGACAGAGACTCAAATGTGCTGGCCACTGTTGGCGCAGCAAGGAAGAAATAGCAGGTGATGTGTTGTTATGGAGTCCATCTCATGGAGCAAGAAACGCTGGTCGTCCCAAGAAGACATACGTCAAGCAACTTGAGGACGATACTGGATGCGCTGCGGAAGAACTGGCAAACGCTATGAGAGACAGAGATGGATGGAGGAAACGTGTCGTAGAAAGCCGAGCAAGCTCGACCTGATGATGATGATATTCTATACGGATTATTGAGGTAGAATCAACATGACAATTGACATTGTGTTTGACAAGACCGGGCAGGAATCAGTTTCAATATGTTGATAAGTTGTTTAGTTTTAAAAAAAATATCACATTATCCACATGACAGGTGCAATGTTCCGAACATGGAAGAGCCGAACTCCCACTGTCATCGTCTCCATCTCTCTCGCCCTCTCCATCTCCCTGTATGGTGAGCAAATTGGGTCCCACGAGCTGGCCTCCCCACAGCCCCAGTGGACAGAATGGAGAAGGCTTTTCCCCGGAGGATGGTAAGGAAGATGCGCTGGAAGTGTGATACCATCTTGCAAGGCTCACACCTGCGGCTGGCCAGCTCAGCACCTATGGTGGAGAGTAGGGAGGTAGCCCTATGGCCAAGGACACCAGAAGTCTCCACTGCCAAAGGCACGACTGCAAACCTGTCGGGGAGCGACTGGTACTTGGAGAGTTTGCCCTCCTCAATTGACTTTACAAATGCGTAAATAACATAAATTGCTCACAATCCTTTCAGAAGAACATTACTAATATAATTGTTTCTACTTTTGGCACAAGGCCAGCAATTAGCCCAGTAAATTACTGGTACTTTATTTTATCGACCTCGTAAGGATGAAAGGCAAAGTTAACCTTGGCGGGATTTGAACTTGGAACATAAAGCGCCGTAACTCTTTGCTGCAAAGCATGGCGTCCGACCCTCTACCAATACTGCCAATCCACCCAAGCGTTGATACACACAAATATTGACTTTCGTATTGTACTTCAGTCACAATGATTTGAGAAGACATTTATTAACATATTCAATATACAACATTTCTTCTTCTTCTTCTTCTTCTTCTTCTTCTTCTTCTTCTTCTTCTTGTCGTGGAGGATCATCATCGTGTTCTCGCAACTAGTCCATCCTGTCGTTGGGGTTCCACACTAGATGTGCCACTGGTACAGTCAGTCTTTAGAGTTCCACACTAGATGTGCCACTGGTACAGCCAGTCTTTAGGGTGTCAAATTAGATGTGCCATTGGTCTTTAAGGTGTCACACTAGATGTGCCACTAATCTTTAGGGTGCCACACTAGATGTGCCACTAGTCTTTATAGTGTCACATTAGATGTGTCACTAGTATTTAGGGTACCATACTAGATGTGCCACTAGTCTTTATAGTGTCACACTAGATGTGCCACAAGTATTTAGGGTACCACACTAGATGTGCCACTAGTCTTTATGGTATCACACTAGATGTGCCACTAGTATTTAGGGTACGACACTAGATGTGCCACTAGTCTTTATAGTATCACACTAGATGCGGCCACTAGTATTTAGGGTACCACACTAGATGTGCCACTAGTCTTTATAGTATCACACTAGATGTGCCACTAGTATTTAGGGTGCCACACTAGATGTGCCACTAGTCTTTATGGTATCACACTAGATGCGGCCACTAGTATTTAGGGTACCCCACTAGATGTGCCACTAGTCTTTATGGTGTCACACTAGATGTGCCACTAGTATTTAGGGTACGACACTAGATGTGCCACTAGCCTTTATGGTGTCACACTAGATGTGCCACTAGTATTTAGGGTACGACACTAGATGTGCCACTAGTCTTTATAGTATCACACTAGATGCGGCCACTAGTATTTAGGGTACCACACTAGATGTGCCACTAGTCTTTATGGTGTCACACTAGATGTGCCACTAGTATTTAGGGTACCACACTAGATGTGCCACTAGCCTTTATGGTGTCACACTAGATGTGCCACTAGTATTTAGGGTACCATACTAGATGTGCCACTGGTGCAATCAGACTTTAGGGTGCCACTCTAGACTCTTTTGCAGTCAGTCGTCGTACTTGTCTCTATTTTTCGACATGCAAGAAGAAGAAGAAGAAGAAAACTTGTGGTGCAAGGGAGGTAAATAATGTGTTACTTAACATCGAAAAATAAAAATATTATGAATAATATTTTTCTCAGTGAATCTTACACATGTACTGAGAGAGAGAGAGAGATAGTGTATCTTTTAAGTATAAAGGTGTAACATTGAAAAAATGTGGAGGGTGGGGCAATGCCCTCCAGTGTCACCCACCCCTCCTGACGACAGTTCCAGAGAGAGATGGGAGAGCGAAAGAAGGAGAGATGAGAGAGAAATAGAGAACCGGAGAGGAGTAGAATCAAGGGAAAATAAAAGGAGAGAGAAAGGGAGGGGGAAAGGAGTGGGGTCAAGAGAAAGAGAGAGAAGAGAGAACGTGTGTATGTGGGGAGGGGGAGGGAGAAAGAAAGAGAGAGACGGAGGGAGGGTGCACTTGTCAATTTCATGTAATTAAGTATAAACGTCCGGTCCAGTGCGCATGTCAGTCACAGCTGCCAAGGAAACCGCGCGCCTATTTGTACATTAACAGCATCAGGTAAATATTTACATATGTCACATATACCTATATCTTCTATATCATATAGATATTATTATATTTTTTTTATGTAGTATATATATATACCCTGTAGTTTTGTATAAAGAAATACTATGTATTCTATATATTGTAACAATATTTTCACTTGTTTATTATAGCTCTCACAATATTTGAAGTCTACGTGTATGTACTTGTCACATTTAGCGTTATATTTGTGAGGTTCATAGCAATAGTTAATTGTATTTATTATACGTCTGAGCTCAAATCTCGCCGAGGTTAACTTTGCCGATAAAGCACGGAGTAACGTACCGGGGTCGATTTAATCGACTTTCCCCTCCCCCCAAATTACTGGCCTTGTGCCTATACTAGAAATCATATGTGTTTATGTTCATTCTGAAAGAATTGAGAAGAATTTGTAATGTTATTCATACAACTATGAATACAATTATATATATATATATCCTCTTGGTGATGTATTCGATGGTATTTTGGTGTATTTTCTGACTTTGGTTATTTCTTTTCAATTTTACATATTTTTCGATTTATTTAAGTTAATGTCTATGATATTTTGTTTTGATGTAGATTTCGGTTTATCTTGTATTGGTAAATTACTATTACATCTATCTCGGAGACCAGTGTAATAATTGTTTCTGATTTAGGCTCAAGGCCATTAGTTGGAGTGAGGGGAAAATCGATTAAATCTACCCCAGTGTATTACTGGTACTTTATTTTATCGATCCCATAAGAATTTTAAATTTTTTTTTTTTCGCAAATAAATTTTTTATTAAATTTTAAATATATACATAAATAACATTACAAATTGCCCACAATTCTTTTAGAATGAAAATATAAACATGTATAACAAGTACGATTAACCATTGCTTGGAACCCAAAGACAAAAGCTTCAGCCTTGAATGTAATAATAAAAATATTTTTTTATGTTTATTAATTTTAAGGGTAGTAAGTTGATAGGTTTCGTTAAAAGTTTGAATGTTAAATTTATGTTTTTTTCCTGTGATTAAAATAAAATGTGTTTTGAATGAATTAGGCCTTTAAAATCGTCGTAAATTACTCGTTTTCTGTGGTTTTCTCATCCGAGAATTCTAATACGTGTATATATATATATATATACACATAGTATGTTACTGGTACAGTGAAGGCCATCGATTAACTATTGTTATGTTGAAAGGTTTTACAACTTAAGTGCTCAAGGATGTTATCCAACCATCTTGCTCAGGGACTGTCCCTGGGTCTCCTGCCGGTTGCTTTTGCCCGTAAAATGTGTCTAGTGATTCTTTCCTGAGATATTCCTTGGCATAATTTGATCTCTCATTTTCTTTTCATTGACCAAAACAATTTCGAAGATTCTCCTGAGTGTAAGAAGGAAGTCCATGTCTGTCTTCTACTGTGGGTGGTCATGAATGCCAATTCTGACGAGACCGTACTACACCCTCCTCCTCCAGTTGCTTCAAAGATGACTATTCCATCCCAAATACTTCCAGACCCAGATCTTCAGCTCTCACCATTCAAGAAAGGAATTTTAAGAAAGGAACCAAGTCGTCCTAAATCACATTCCAATGTTCGATTTAATCTAAAAACTCATCCACTAACAGAACTCAGCATAAGTAATGGTGACATTGTTAATTCGGTTGACTCTCTTCCTAGTCCCCAGGACCCAACTCCTGACACAAACACCACACCTTCATCACACACTCACAGTTATACAACCACTGGTGTTCCTCTTATACCATTAAACAGTTCACAACTAATTCTACATAAAATCAATGCCTTGACACAGAACGAGGAAGACAACTTAATCAAAGAACTTCATCGACAATTAAATATAGATAAGAAGAAAGAAATAAATGAAAAAGTAAGTTTTAAAAATTTACTATTATTATTCGCGGTAGAGGGTCGGGCGCCATGCTTTGCAGCATAGAGTTGCGTCCTTTTATGATCTGAGTTCAAATCCCGCCAGGTTAACTTTGCCTTTCATCCTTACGGGGTTGATAAAATAAAGCACCAGTAATGCACTGGGGTAATTGCTGGCTTTGTGCCAAAAGTAGAAACATTATTATTATTATTATTTTTCATTTTATTTCCATTTTATTTTATCCTCCTGCCAAGTCTCCAACAGAGATTTAATGTATACTAGCATTAAAGCCCGGCGTTGCTTGGGGTCATTAAGTTACCAAAGTTAGGTTGCACCACCCATTTTATGGCATCACTTTTTTGTCTGCCAGGCACTGGGTGAATGAATTGCAGACCTGGAAGCAGGAGCTGCGCCAGCAGTGACAATTGTAGTTTCGCCTATGGATATTATCTCTGTGCAAAAAAGTGTTGAAATTTATTGTTTCACAGTACTTGCGCAACACGCGCGTAGACGATGCCAGCCGAACAACAGAGCTGCGATGGAGTTGTTCTGCATGGTTGTCTGTGTGTTTTCTAAATTTAAGACAGTAGGGAGGGTTGTGATATGAGGGAGAGTTAGCTGTTGTTTCTAGCAGGTTTAGTGACCTCATAGAGGATATGTGTTTTCTAAATTTAAGACAGTAGGGAGGGGTGTGATATGGGGGAGAGTTAGCTGCTGTTTCTAGCAGGTTTAGTAACCTCATAGAGGATATGTGTTTTCTAAATTTAAGACAGTAGGGAGTGGTGTGATATGGGGGAGAGTTAGCTCCTGTTTCTAGCAGGTTTAGTGACCTCATAGAAGATCTGTTTTCTAAATTTAAGACAGTAGGGAGGGGTGTGGTATGGGGGAGAGTTAGCTGCTGTTTCTAGCAGGTTTAGTGACCTCATAGAGGATATTATTGTTTATCATTATCTATATTGCTGGCCTTGTGCCTAAAGTAGAAACAATTATCTATAAAAGGCAGATTGTTGTTGTTGTTGTTGAAGTGAGTGTGTGTTTGTATGCGTTTGGAAAAGAGGTTTTAAAAAAAATTTATCGCTTATTGTTGAATAAATGTATCTGTTGCTTTTGAATAATTGTTGTTTCGTATGAAATGTAATAATTGTTTCTACTTTTTTGGCACAAGGCCAGCAAATTACCCAATACATTACTGGTACTTTATGTAATAATAAACGTTCTCTATCTCTCTCCCTCTCACTCTCTTCTTTCTCTCTCTTCGGAAATCACGCATGTTGTCAGATGATATGAGAGAGTAAAACGGACAGTATCACCATCAAGCTTGGAAAGAGAAAGTATGAAGTTGTAACGATTTTGAATGGTAGTGGAAAGAGTTTAGCAGTTTAAATGACAGAGGAAAATCGTAAAATATTGAGTTTTATCTATTTTTTGCGTAATTGTGGGTGAAATTGAAAAAATTAGATGTGCCAAGACGCAATCGATGCTATTTCGAATACTGAATTGTAAATTTCAATTGAAGAAATTCTATATCGTAGATTTCTATAAGAAAGGAGCATGACCACACACTGAGCTTTATAGATTATGATATACATCAGGTGGAGTGAAACATCCTGAGATGTTCAGCAGTTGAAGTCAGAACCATTATTTATCGGACGCCATGCTTTGACGCATAGAGTTACGACCCTTTACGATCTGAGTTCAAATCCTGCCGAAGTTAACTTTGCCTTTCATCCTTACGAGGTTGATAAAATAAAGTACCAGTCACGCACTGGGGTCAATTTAATCGACTTTCCCCTCCCCAAAAATTGCTGGCCTTGTGCCTATATAAGAAACCATTATTAAGGGCAGTGGGTTGGCAGTATCGGTAGAGTGCCAGACACCATGCATTGCAGTATAGAGTTACGGCCCTTTATGATCTGAGTTCAAATCCCACCATGGTTAGCTTTGTCTTTCATCTTGTGCCTCAATCAGAAACCATTATTATTGTTACCAGCCCACACTAAATGTGGCTGGCATTAGGGAGAGCATCCAGCTGTAGAAACCAAGCCCAAATCAGTTCTGTATGAGCAATACACGGTCATCCAACCTGATTTGTCTCGCAACAGGACAACTCGTTTAACTCATGCTAGCTTGCAAAATGGATGTTAAATGGTGATGATGTTCTTTTCCTAGTTTTTTCTGGGAGGGAAATGGGGGAAGAGTCCTGAAGCATGCCTTTCAGTGGGTCCTGTGAGAAGCAACCATCTCCAATTGATATGGCTAGATCCCGAAGGAAAACCAGCCAAGCTCATGGTAATGATAACATAAGGCCTTTTATGTTCCAAGTTCAAATTCCGCCAAGGTTAGCTTTGCCTTTCGTCCTTACAGGGTTGATAAAATAAAGTACCAGTCTCATACACTGTGGTTGATTTAATTGACTTTTCCCTCCTTCCTAAAATTGTTGGCCTTGTGCCAAAAATAGAAATAATTATTATTATTATTATTGTTTGAAAAAGTGTTTTGGACTGGCCCGGTACTTAACTACTATTTCATCATATCTACTGTATATGGTTAAAAGATAAATTTACAGTTACTACAGATATAGGCTAAACCACGATCACAGCAATGTATGTATGGACTCATGAGGGAGTCATAGGAGCACCATATTGACATACAGCATTTTTAAACCTAGGGGAGCCCATCTCCTCTCCAGTTCGGAATACCATAGATTTCTGTTAGAGAAAGAAAGTGAGAAAGAGATATAGAGGAAGAATCGACCCCAGTACTTGACTGGTACTTTTTTTATCACAATAACAAGGTCTAAATAAACATTGTTTTCAATATTTTGTACCGTTACAGTAAAAACAACAATCCCAGCAGGCAGTGAAATTTTCTGATACTTACAGCTATGATTGTCACATTTTACAAAAACTAAAATTATTTCATGAATTCCATATGTCTAATACCCGTGGGCATGCCCACAAAGTCAGAAAACAGCACAGCTTCCATGACTTTCGGAAACATTTTTTCATGCTCAGAGTTGCTGAAGCATGGAACAAACTACCTGCATCAGTTGTTAGCTGTCGAAACACTGTATCCTTTAAAACCTCCATGCTTCCTGAGATTCGCCAACACTACACCTAATATTCCCCCTCCATACACACACTTGCGCATGTGTGTGTGTATCATGATTCATACACTGTTCACTTTCCTGACAATTATACATTATTCTATGTACTATACATGCACCTTTGATGAGTTGTAGTGCACTTGAGCACTGTACACAATAATTTTCATTATTATTATTTATATATTTGCAGGCTTCTGCTAAAGTTGACTTCAAACCTGACAGTGTTTTATACCCAAACCTTATCAGTCTTGATGTTCCTGTTGTCTGTGTAAAAAAAAAAAAGAAACTTGTTAAAAAGAAAGTAGGTGCTATTTAATCCTTTTGATATTAAAATGTCTGATAAGCGTTCTTGGTTCTATCCTAAAAAATGTCTAATATTAACCATTTCATTAACATATTTCTAATGAAATACACCACCTATATTTTTCAGTTAATTTTGTAAATAATTAACAATTTGAAAAGATTTAGTAAAATTCCTAACTAACCCCATTAACAAGCTGGTGGTTTGGCAGAATCGGTAGAGCATCAGACAACAATCTTTGAGGCATATTGCCCTTTATGTTCTAAGTTCAAATCCTCCCGACGTTAGTTTTGCCTTTCATCCTTACAGGGTCAATAAAATAAAGTACCAGTAATGCATTGGATCGATTTAATTGACTTTCCCCTTCCCCCAAAATTGTTGGCCTTGTACCTAAATCAGAAACCATTATTATTAAGCTGCTGTTTAATAGTTAAGGTGGTCGATGTGGCAGAGTCATGAGAGTTGGATATTTGTTCCGGGTCTCTGTGTTCTAAGTTCAAATCCTGCTAAGGTCCACTTTGCCTTTCATCTTTTCAAGGGTCCATAGATAAAGTAGCAGCCCAGTACTGGTGTAGCTCTTTCTTGTCACATTCTGGATGTTCTGCTGAATCAAAAGAGTGTGTCTAGGCCAGTGTGTTGTTTATGATGTAACACAGGTTTCTAACTTTGGGTAGACAGCACAATATGGGTGGTATATCTTTTATGGTGTAGAGCAGGGCTCTAACTTTTAGTATACAGTACTAAGGGTGGTGTGGTATTTGTAATTTAATCTTATATATGAAGTAGAGCAAGGGTGGGAGATTGGCAGACTCCTTAGAGCATCAGACAAAATGCTTTATAGCATTTAGTTACAGCCATTAACATGCTGAGGTCAGCTTTGCTTTTCATTCTTCTGGGGGTCAATAAGATAAAGCACGAATGAAGTACTGAAGTCAATTTAATTGAGTCACCTCCCCTTAAAAAATGACTGGTCTCTTCTGCTATGATGAAGCTGAATATCACATGGAAAAGCAACTCCATTAGTTTTCAAACAAGGCTCATGTTGTACAAGCCCCTGGTGAGTTTGATCTTTCTGTATAGGTGTGAGAGCTGGACTCTTACAGCTGACATGGAATGAAGGATCCAGTCATTCAAGTATACATGCTTCAGAAGGCTGCCACACATCCTGAATACAGCTTAACCCTTTAGCATTCGCATTAATTTTCAAATGTCATGCTTATCTGTTCACATTATTTTGAGTTAATAAAGTACCAGTAATGTACTGGGTAATTGCTGGCCTTGTGCCTAAAATAGAAACAATTATTTTGAGTTAATCATACTCAAGAGGGTTATCAATTTTATTTGTTTGTAATTGTCTTAATTTTCCATGTGCAGGCTTGAAATTTTGTCAGTCATCATCATCATCATTTTACGTCCGCTTTTCCCTGCTTGCAAGGGTGGGACGGGAACTGATTCTAGCTTAATTTCTACAGCTGGATGCCCTTCCTAACACCAACCTCATTTACAGTGAGTGCTGGATGCTTTTTTGCCATGGCTCCTACACGTCCACTTTACAGTGGAATGATAGGGAACCCAGTCCTATCATCTCATTTCTACAGCTGAGTAAACTGGAGCAATGTGAAATAAAGTGTCTTGCTCAAGGCAACAACACATCACCCGATCTGAGAATTGAACTCACAACCTTTCGATTGCAAGGCCAATGCTCTAACCACTAAGCCATGTGCCTCTATTAGATGTTTAAATATCAATAATTTACAATTATATAATTTTACCTGATTTTTTGGGTTAAATTTGACTTTTATGGGCAGGTGAAATTAATTAATAGGGGCATTTGAAGTATCAACCAAGTGTAAATACTGGTTTAATTTTAAATACGTTGTTTTCGGCATAATACTTGATATATAAGGATCACTAAACCTTATATCAGTGCTCCAGTAATTCCACAGTCTTGGAAATTGTTTTATACCGAACATAATATTTACGGTAAAACATGCTTGCATTTCCGCAGCATCTGTCAGTCGCCAAACAGATCGGGTTTTCTTCGATTTGAAATCTGTTGTTGGGCATATCGATTAATCTCTTCTGCTACAACTTCGAAGAAGTTTGTGGTAAAAACAAAAAGAAATAATCCAATGTGTTAGCATTGGGAGCTAATGTGTGTTGTGGACCAGTATTTGGAATAAAATCGGGAACATATATTGGTGTGGTATTTTTCAATGGCGTCCTGGAGATCTCCTTCGTTTTCACTTTCAAAACCACAATCATCGTCGGATGATATTTCAGAAATATAAACATCTGATTCATTTGAAGATAAATCACTAATATTATCTTATGTTTCTTGTTCATTCTGAATGTCGTCGTGTGTAAAACCTTCAAAGTCGGTATCGCTACTTTCACAAGCCTTGTTGATACACAAAAAATCTGTTCTACTTTCAACGTTAAAAAAACACGTGTTGTTTTAAGTTGTTTCACTATATTAAGTGCTAATTTTCGCGGTAAGGGCCTAATCTCGCAGTAATCTCGAATTGACGAGATTTTGATGACGGTGTTGTTTATTTTTAGAACGATATTTTAGTGTATGTGTTATCGGCCGGTTTCGGGCGGTTTGAACAAATGAAGGGGAAATAATTGCGGCCGGTTTGGAGCGGTTTGAACACGAAAGGGTTAAGACAAACAACTTTGTCAGGTAGCAAATCAACAAATAGCCTGGGAGATAGGAACCAGTCCTTGTGATAATTTAAAGATGGAAGCTCACCTTGTACAGTTTCATATTCTGTCATGTCTGCCTGCCTAAAACCATTCTTCAGAATACAGTTGAGGGAGAGGAAAAAAGATGTTGAGAAAGAAAATTCTCGTCCAACATAATCAAGGACTGGACTGGTTAAAACACTGCAACCCTTATGACAGAGAACAGAAACCAATGGCTGTGAAAACGTCTAGACTGTTATTATAATTCTATACTTTCCTGTAACTGTGTGTATCCAATTTAGAATAGATACACTGTATCCCTGTATGTTGTAAGAAGTGACTAAAAGGGTTTAGTGTCAGGGAGGGCATCCAGCTGAAATATATTGTCCCACATCCATCCCATGACTTTCGGAAATATTTTTTCATGCTCAGAGTTGCTGAGGCATGGAACAAGCTACCTGCGTCAGTTGTTAGCTGTCAGGACACTGCATCCTTTAAAACCTCAATGCTTCCTGATATTCCCCCTCTGCAAACATGCGTGCATGTATGTGTGGTGTGTGTCTGTGTGTATATCATGACTCATACACTGTTCACTTTTCTCACATTTGTACATTATTCTATGTACTACACATGTTCCTTTGATGAGTTGTAGTGCACCTGAGCACTGTACATAATAATAATTTTCATTATCATTATCAACTAATTAAAAGGGTTTAGTGTCAGGGAGGGCATCCAGCTGTAAAATATTGTCCCCCAAAAGTCCCTCCAACCCATAACAGCATGAAGAGTTGATGTACAAACAATGATGGCGATGATGCATCTATTGATATTAACTAATTTTATCTCATTTCAGACACAAGATACTGCTTCTCCAGTGTTTTATGATAGTGCCAAAGAAAACATCCATGAAGAAAGGGGCAATTTCTCAGTTCAGGGAATCCAACCTCCACGTGCAAAGCTGTTAAAATCTCCATTTCTCTCTGCCTTCACTTTATATCACCACAACAAAGCCTGGGAAGGACTTCTACTTCAGAATCAAAGTTGACATTTAAACATTTGGCAATATTTATACAAAATAAAATTTATTTTCTTTGTTCTCTCACCAATTCCTGATCCTCATATTTATATATATTTTAAAAATCAAAATCTTCATATATAATTATTCTTTGTATAGAATCTTGTTTTGTTTTGTTTAATAAAAATTGTTTTAATATATAACTCATACATGTTATTATCATCATGGTCATCATTTTACTCTCACACACACGCACATATATATATATATATATATATATATATACAAGTGGAAGCTTAGTAAAATCGAAGTTTTGGCTGTGGCCAAGCAAAACGACCTACAATTAGGAATGAGCAGCAAAGCACTCAATAAGGTAGGCCTTAGAGTAATAACAGGCAGACCTAGCCACACAATACCAAAAACAACGAAGAAACTAATCAGGTTAGACAAAATATATATTCAATTTAGGAAAGTTGGTTGATCAGATAATCCATTGACTTTGGTTGTAAACCGATGTAAAGCAATCTACAACTTGTATTCCTTAAAATATTATCAATAAGGCATCAACTGGAGTGTTGATATGATAAAAAAGAGACGGTTTTAAATGTAAATCCTCTTATTATATAATCTTGTTATAAGGCGTCAAAGTGGTTGCATAATAACCCTTTGACATGTTTTCATCAGACAGGTGCAAAGTTGTGTTTATATAATAAACAAAGGATGTACATTTAAAACCATCTATCTTTATAATATATATATATGTGCCATTATTTAATATAGAAATAGGGTGATGGATTGGCAGTATCTGTAGAGCGTTGGACAATACACTTTACAGCATAGAGTTACGGCCCTTTACATTCTGAGTTCAAATCTCGACGAGGTTAGCTTTGCCTTTCATCCTTGCGGGGTCGATAAAATAAAGCACCTGTAATGCACTGGGGTTGATTTGAAATTACTGGCCTTGTGCATAAATCAGAAACTAATATTTAATATAGAAACGGCTTCTAGAACTTTCATTCGTATGAAATTCAGGAATGCTGTGGCATCACCTCTGTGAGTCTGTGATTTGAAGTCAGCTCTCACAACCTCTGCCCAGGTCTTTCTTCGTCTACCTCTACCGGAACTTACTTCCACTGGCATTTCCTGGCACTTATTCACCCAGTGATCACTGTCCATGCGAATCACATGTCCAAAAGTCTTCTCTCCTGTACACTATCTCAAATTCCTCTTAAACCCAGCTTCTCTTACAACCCATCCAAGCTCTGCCTCTCTCTCTCACTTACATGTCCAACGGAGCATGGTTGCTTCATTTGTCTCCAGACTGCGCACGTGAGTTTGGCTTTTACACTTACCTCCCTTCTGATTGAACCAAGGGATCCTTCTGCCACTCGGTACCACATCAAGCTGCCTTTGCTCACAGTATTTAACAATTGAAGCAGAAAGTTCTGAGCTGAACAGTCTCCACTCCGTTTCAACGACCTGAATTTGGATGCTATAGTATCTGTATACCTTATCAGCCAGTATTTCTCACTTTATCCTGTAGGTCGAGCTGGACATGTAAGTTTTGTGGGTTTTCTTAGTTTTAGGTGGTCTCAGGCTGCAGATAACTAGATGGTGATCAGTTGACAGCTCAGCCCCTCTCTTAACACAAACATCCAGCACAGAATTGAAAAGATTAGAGACTATAACAATATCAATTACTGATCTCTGTCCCTGATTTCCCTTATAGCATGTATATTTATGGGTGTCTCTGTGCTGAAAACAGAGAGCTCATTACTAGAACAGAAATCTAATAGGGCCTCTCCGTTCGTATTTAGATCAGGGTCGCCATTTGTTGAGGAAACCCTGACTATATTTAGCCAGTAGCATCTGGCCTCTTCCACTAATTCCCGCTCATTGGCTGTGGTCTCGGGATATGTAACTTTTGTGCTTCCATCCCACGTCTGTCTGTCTGTATATATGCATATTTCTGAGTGTCGTATACGTATAAGCCAAATGTCCCATAGTTGTAAGTATTTGCCGTTTGGACAGATAATTCCAGGTTCTACTATCCCAAGTATTGTGTATTCCGTTGAACAATGGTCTTACTAGTTTAATACATATATATACACACACACATCTCCGTCTAACCCATGCTAGCGTGGAAGAACGGACGTAAAACGGTGATGATGATACGCATATGTGTAAATGTAGACTGAAACTGCAATGAAAATAATTCCAGTAAAAAAATATTTCACGGGAGGTAACTCAAACATTTACTAGTTATGTTGCATGTAGTCTCCCTTACTTTCACGAAACTCGTTATCGTCTTTGATTGCTCTCGAATCAACGCCGACGATGAAAAACATTGATATCAAAGGCATTCAAATCATGACTATACCATATTTTATTCACATTTCCAGCAGTTCGTAAGACCGCGTAAAAGTTACGTAAATTTAAAATAATGATTTCTAGTATCGGCACAAGGCCAGTAATTTGGGGGTAGGGAAGTCGATTAATTTATCTTTATTTTATCGACCCCGTAAAGATGAAAGGCAAAGTTAACCTCAGCTGGATTTGAACTCAGATTGTAAAGGGCCGTTACTCTAAGCTGCAAAGCATGGTGTCCGACTCTCTACCGATACTGCCAATCCACCGCCCTTAAAATAATTGTTTCTACTTTTGGCACAAGGCCAGCAATTACCCTGTACATTACTGGTACTTTATTTTATCGACCCCGTAAGGATGAAAGGCAAAGTTAAAAATAATAATAATGAAATTATTGTGTACAGTGCTCAGGTGCACTACAACTCATCAAAGGTACCTGTATGGTACATAGAATAATGTACAAATGTCAGGAAAATGTGTACGAGTCATGAAGTATATGTGTGCGTGTGTATGGAAGGGAGGCATCAGGTGTAGTGTTGGCGAATCTCAGGAAGCATGGAGGTTTTAAAGGATGCAGTGTCTCGACAGCTAACAACTGATGCAGGAAGTTTGCTCCATGCTTCAGCAACTCTGAGCGTGATAAAATGTTTCCGTGGATGTTCAGTGCAGTCCCCAGAACAAGATAAGAATTATGCTCTTATCCAGCATGTAGCCAGCAACTCATTTTAATTTGGAATGTTAATGTGGCCCTTTCGTACAAAAAAGGTTGGGGACCTCTGATGTATGCGATTTCTAGCAATGTACTTTTTATGTTCATTGTTTTTTAATGTATAAAGAAAATTAATTGTCGCAGGAATGCTACCACTTAAAATAAAAATTTCGCCAGAGACAGATTAGCATTAATAAGTGGGGTGGAGGCGGATATGAGGGGGATATGAGCGAGGGGAAATTAAAAAATTAATAAACGGTCGAATGACTATTATTCTAGACCCCGGTGGTGGACTGGCAATATTGGTAGAACGTCAGACACCATGCTTTGCAGCATAGAGTTATGGCCCTTTACGTTATGAGTTCAAATCCCGCCGAGGTGAGCTTTGCTTTTCATTCTTACCAGGTCGATAAAATAAAGTACCAGTAATGCACTGGGGTAATTGATGGCCTTGTGCCAAAAGTAGAAACAATTATTCAAGACCCGAGAGTAGATATATTTTGTTAATAAGAAGGAATACATTTTCACTGAAACGTCTCAAAGAACGCGGTTTCCTAGGGTTACAGAAATTACTTGTTTTGTTTCCTTTTCCTTTTTAAAATAACATAAACACTAATCGCTAAACACGTTCACACACAGACACAAACACACACACACACACACACACACACACACACACACACACACACACACACACACACACACACACACACACACACACACACACACACATATATATACATACATACACACAGACACACACAAACCCACATACAAACTTACTCATAGAAACAAACAGACACAAACACACACATATACGTACAGACAGGCAGAAACATACACACACACAAACCCACAAACACAGACACAGACATCTATTATTTAGATGTGTTCTGTAAACACATTCAGTAATGGCCACACAAATTCTTATTCAACATCATCGAAACCACCACCAGCACAACCAGCAGCACAACCAGCACCACCACCAGCACAACCACCACCACCACCACTACCACCACCACCACTACCACTACCACCACCACCACCACCACCACTACCATCACCACCACTACCACCACCACCACCTGCACCACCACCGCCACCACCAGCACCACCACCGCTACCACCACTACCACCAACACCACCACCACCACCACTATCCAAGATAGGTGACATGGTGACCGTCTGTCTGCCAAGCGAGACCCTAATCCCCATCGGAAGGAAACGGTCTTCGTGGATTATCTGCGGTCCCTATATTTACTATGAATGAAACCCATGTGGTCCCTATATTTACTATGAATGAAACCCCTGTGTTCCCTATATTTACTATGAAAGAAACCCCTGTGGTCCCTATATTTACTATGAAGGTAACCCCTGTGGTCCCTATATTTACTAAGAAGGAAACCCCTTTGGTCCGTATATTTACTACGAAGGAAACCCCCATGGTCCCTATATTATTAAGGGAGCCCCTGTGGTCCCTAAATTTACTACGAAGAAAACCCCTGTGGTCCCTATATTTACTACGAAGGAAACCCCTGTGGTCCCTATATTTACTAGGAAGGAAACCCTCGTGGTCCCTATATTATTAAGGGAGCCCCTGTGGTCCCTATATTTACTATGAAGGAAACCCCTGTGATCCCTATATTTACTATGAAGGAAACCCCTGTGATCCCTATATTTACTATGAAAGAAGCCCCTGTGGTCCCTATATTTACTATGAAGGAAACCCTGTGGTCCCTATATTTACTACGAAGGAAACCCCCGTGGGCGGTGGTGATGGTGGTGGTGGTGGTGGTGGTGGCGGCGGGAGTAGTGGTAGTGGTGGTGGTGATGGTGGTGAGGGTATTGGCGGTGGTGATGGTAGTGATGGTGGTGGTATTGGCGGTGGTGATGGTGGTGGTGGTGCTGGTGGGAGTAGTGGTAGTGGTGGTGGTGGTGGTGGTGTTGGTAGTGGTGGTAGTGGTGGTGGTGGTG
>OZ024743.1:64275893-64280893 GCA_964016885.1 Eledone cirrhosa
TGCAGCTGCATCGGCCAATTCTTCTTGCAATGGTCATTCTGACGGAGCAGAACTGCTCAGCCAACCAACCCCAACCAGAACCAACCGCTCAGGGGCAACGCACAATGAGAGCATGACAATTATTATGCACTAATCAAGAAAATACTGGGGCATAGCACAGGAAACGAATAAAACAATTTTGCCACTAATATTATTGTAAATTTTTTTTTTTTCTTGTCCAATTCTTTAAAGTTTTATCTTATTTTCTTGTCCTATTCTTTTAAAGTTTTATTTTAGTTTCTTGTCCTGTATTTTTAAAGGTTTATATTCCAACAATATTACTTTTGTTTGCTGTACGCATTTTTCTATCTGGTCTACTATTTTTTAAGGCAATGCAAGCAACAACTATCTAATAATTAAATGATCATAGTGAATTACTGACAAGTGATTGACATTTTAAAGTTCTTTTGAGTATAATTGCAATCTAGTTGAGGCAACTGGCTTAATGACAAAGCTAGTAAATCATGAATGCATTTGAGATGATTAGTGCATAATAGTGAATTGGTGAAACTTGTGCATTTCAATGGTGTTACAACAATAGATGTAAGTTATATAGTAGTAATACTTTATCATTTTAACTTTTTAGAATGGACAAAAACCCATGCAAAGAAATGACTTTGACTGCAGTGATCCTCTCCAATTTACTTACAAAGCAAAACGTAGTCAAATACCTTATCATCTCTGATAAAATGCCCATTGAATCACTGAAAATCGGATGCATGGAATTCCTCATAAAATGCACCTATGAATCGGAAGCCATCACATATATCAATGGATATAGGAAGTTGTTCACACTGGAAGACCATCACTTCATTTGTGACTTCATCAGTTATCTCCACGATTATCTCAGACACCCAATGCCATTGATGAAAGGTGATCCGATGTGTGAGCATGTAACTAATCTTATAGAAGTTGTTATCGACCACCTGTCTTTTAGTGACATTTGACTGATTTGACTGATAATGATGTATTTTTAAAAAGTATGTGTACATTCTTGTTACTATTTTAAGGCAATGCAAGCAACAACTATTTAATAAAATTTAAATTTAAAAATGACCATTGTGCATTACTAGTATGATGACATTTTATTAAGTCACAAAATTAGTCAGTCAGCCATAGAACAAGGATCAGGTGGCAAAAACATTGGCAAAAATTTGTGTCAATTTAAGATTTCCAACATTGTTCAAATGAATCATATCTGGTTTGAAGTCAGATTTGTCAAATTTTGACCAATTTTCAATGTTGTGAAGATTGGGCAAGTTCAATTTTTGAATCATTTCTTTCATGCAGTAATTAAACTTTTCCAAACGTCGTCATTTCTGGATTACCTCCCCTAGCGTCACGCTTACTACTCACTCACTTGAACACAAGATTTATCAGCAAACTTTGATTATAAACTTTTTCCCGCTGGACCAAATTTCTAGATTTTTAAGCCAAAAGATGCGTAATGATCTACTGTTCATGCTCATATAAGTTTTATCTCAGTTAAATAAAGTAGAGCCGCGCTGTACTGTCGTAAACAGACGATTGCCAACGAAAACAAGACCACAACAATATTACTAAACGGACTACCGTCCGTTTAGGATATATGTGCATTTATCGTAATAAATTAATATTTATTATATATTAAATCACTATATTAGTTCTACCTTCATGGGAGGAATGAAACCTAAATAATGGATATGTTATTGTACAATATATCTATATTTGCACAAACTATATATAGCGTTAAACCGAAACGGTAATTATGATTAAGTTATTATATATTATACATATAGATGTAAAAAGCCAAATGCAGAGATATACGAAAGTAATAATATGATTTTGCTATTATACAATATATACATATTTGCAAAAAAATTAGGTATACAGAGATATACTAAGTATTAATGAGACAGTATACTTTTGGTAAATGATAACGTTTATAATCTTATATAATAGATTCATACATGCAAAGGTTATATACATACATATATATAAAATAGTGTAAACGCATGAATGATTCCCAGTTCAAAATAAGGTCCGTAAAAATTTACAGGTTGGATATTTGAACTATATTTAAAACATATATAGAAAAATAAAGATAGGTATACTTAAAAACATGCAAAAGTTAAATACATATATATAAATAAAGGAGTGTAAACGCATGAATGATTCACAGTTCAAAATAAGGTCCGTAAAAATTTACAGGTTGGATATTTGAACTATATTTAAAACATATATAGAAAAATAAAGATAGGTATACTTAAAAACATGCAAAAGTTAAATACATATATATAAATAAAGAAGTGTAAACGCATGAATGATTCACAGTTCAAAATAAGGTCCGTAAAAATTTACAGGTTGGATATTTGAACTATATTTAAAACATAGATAGAAAAATAAAGATAGAGAAATAATGGCATGGATCAAAGTTAATAATATTATGTTATGTATATCAACGTGTCGGCATGTTATTAAACAAGTGTCATTCAAACGTTATTTCTTTTAAAGACAGTTATAAGATAAAGCAATATTAAAGGCCATTAAGATTTTCAACTGTTGATTATGTACGTCTAAAAACCAAGTTTAGTTGCTTAGTGTTTTTTCCTGGTCTTATGGGAGGCTTGAAATGTAGACAAGGCTTTATGAAGGCAATTAGAGAATAATTCACTTTTTTTGTTAATTAAGGTCTCATAATTATTAATAATCAACAGGGTCTCCATTGTACAAAGCGCGCAGTTACTTGATATACTTGAGTTGCGGTAAATTCCACTATTCCGAAGTTTCGTCCAAAAAATGGAGTATTTTAAATTCTTCTCTTTTAATGACCATATAAGCTGTGATAAAGAAGTGGATGATTTCCTCTTGGAGTTCGAAAATGAGCATTTATGGTTCGCAAATCTGGCTTTAAATGTAGAAGAAGTCGATCCTATGTAGTTGTATGTGTTGTAATCAATTTTTACGGTGCATTTATACACCAAATTACTATCTAAACAATTATTTTGCAGAGGGCAATCAATTTTATTTCTACAATTACATTTTGGTTTATTATCATTTATGTTAACGCTATTATTAAGATCATTATGCTGATTCTGCTTTAGAATTTTAGTGTTTAATTTAGCAATGTTTTGGGCCATATTCATAGTTGTAGAATAAGACAATTTAATGGTGTGTCTATTAAAAATGGAATGGTATTTATGTTGAGTAGGGAAAGAGGTGTCCAAAGCATTAAAGAATAATTTTGTAATTGGTGTTCTAACTGCTACCGAAGCGGGGGGGGGGGGGACAAACCATATGACTGATTTAGTTCTAGTTCTTTTCCTCAGTTTGTTTCAAAAGAACATCTATTTTATTAATATTTATATTTTAATATTAATAACTCTGGAAAATATTTTTTTGTAGAGTGCTTCCAATCTAATGTAAAACTTATTCTTTGATGTACTCATTGAATCTTGTTTAACTCTTTAATATATATATACATATATATATATATATATATATATATATATATATATATATATATATATATATATATATATATATATATATGTATGTATATGTATATATATATATTAAAAGAGTTAAACAAGATTCAATGAGTACATCATATATATATATATATATATATATATATATATATATATATATATATATATATATATATATATATATATATATATATATATATATATACATATATACACATATACATACTTATATATATATACATATATATATATATATATACATATATACACATATACATACTTATATATATATACATATATACATATACATAATATATATATATATATGTATATATATATATATATATATATATATGTGTGTGTGTGTGTGTGTGTGTGTGTGTGCGTGTGTGTGTGTGTGTGTGTGTGTGTGTGTGTGTGTGTGTGTGTGTGTGTGTGCGTGTGTGTGTGTGTGTGTAGACCGAATGTCGCCATATTGTTGATACCTATAAGATATTTTATTAAGAAAATTCACTACCACTACCACTGGCACCAACACTACAGAAGACACCACCACTACAACCATCACTACCACCACCACCATCACAACCACCACCACCGCCGCCAAACAAAAGCAAAATGTCCACTTAGTAAAGATTTATTATGTCAGATTATCTTCTCGAACAGACATACATATATACATACATACACACATACATACGTACATATATATGTACATGCATATATACATACATACATATACATACATATACATACATAGATACACATACATACATACATACATACATACATACATACATACATACATACATACATACATACATACATACATACATACATACATACATACATACATACATACATATGATGGCTGCCCCCTCGTTATCGAGTATGGACATTGCACAATATAACATTATTAATGATAATTAATTAATTTTATCGTGCAATGCCTGTGCGTGAAGATCTTTTTTAAAGTGAGGACTGTGCGCTGAGCCAATCCCACTCTCTGGGCGACAGTAGCTATAACTCGAAAAGAAGAAAAGATCAACATCATCGGCAACTACTAAGCCGCAGATTTTATATCGGAGTTATCCCAGTTTCCTGAGTTCCCTTCCCCTAGAAGAATGCCTTGACAAAGGCTAGGTGTCCTTCACTCCCAGTGGTTTAACCGCGCGATCGGGTGTCCAGCCTTACTATCTCTATGTCCTCGCACATATACATACACATGCAACCATGCATAAACACATATACATATACACACATATGTACATGTGTATATACATATTTACACACTTTTGGATGGCCGTTGACTCTTATTAGTTCTTCCGCCCTTTGTCAGGTTTTGTTTTTTGTCCTGCAGGGTGTGCAAAATCCCCCTCTTCGCCAAGTAAACTTTGTGAGGTTGCCAGTTTAGTCACCGACGACCCGACCCTGCGACAGGTTGTGCTGGGTTAGATGTTACCAGTAGCACTCGAGAGTGGCCAGACATAC
>OZ024743.1:64285893-64300893 GCA_964016885.1 Eledone cirrhosa
CCCTGTCGAATGGATCGCGTGATATGGAACGGCTCCGAGAGGTAGCCGTTCACCTTAACCCTTGAGCAGATAGATAGATAGATAGATAGATAGATAGATAGATAGATAGATAGATAGATAGATAGAGAAGGTATGTGTATGAAACGAGAAGCTCGCCCCTTCAACACCGTCCAGGAATCTCTGAAATAACCCATCCCCAACAATTGTCTGTTATCCAGAAATCCAGGTTAAGGAGTGGGAGTTCTTGGAAGATGGACCATCAAAGGAAACCCCCTGTCCCTTACACAAGCAGACAAATACAAACACAAACTCTCTCTCTCTCTTTAGCTCTCTCTCTACCTCTCTCTCTCCCACTACCCCCTCTCTCTCCCTACCTCTTTACCTCTCTCTTTCTCTCACACATAAACTCTCTTTCGTTTTCTTGCCACTTCTCTATCTCTGCCTCTCTCTTTCTCTCTCACATACAAACTCTTTCTCTTTCTCCCTCTCCTCTTTCTTTCGTACAAACATACTTTTACTCTCTCTGTCTTCCTCTCACACACAAATTCTCTCTCTCTCTCTCTCTCTCTCTCTCTCTCTCTCTCTCTCTCTCTCTCTCTCTCTCTCTCTTTCTCTCTCTCTCTCTGTTTCTCATACACGCATACGCACTCACGCACTCACACACACACACACATACAAATACAAATTCTCTCTCTCTCTCTGAAACACACACACAATGTATCGCGCTCTTTCTCTCTCTCTCTCTCTCTCTATCTTTCTCTCACTCTCTCTCTCACATGTACCTCCACCAACACCACTACCACCACCAAAGTGTTCTATTTAACTTTCCAGACACTGTTGTTTGGAAAGGAAACTCCATCAACGCCCTCACAACAATAACAGCAACAACTACACCAAGAACACGCACACACACGCATACACACACACACTCAACTACATACTCCAATATACAACAAAGTCTGCATGTATGTTTGTGTGTGTATATAGTATTTAGTTTAGTATGTTTGTGTAGTAAACTGTATGTGTATTTGTTCCCTTTCCCTCTCCAAACATTTGTCTTAGATATCCACACACACACATACACACACACGCACACACACATATATATATATATAACGTGTGTTTCTTATTGGCAACATGACTCTCCCAAAGTATAACAATATCGGTTTCAACACACGATTTCAGATAAAGAATCTTGCTAAACAAATTCAGAAACGAAATATAACATATTATAAAGTAAGAAGAAATAGTAGATACAGATATATACCTATTTTTTCTTGAATGTCCCGACTACAGTTTCGCTGGTCAGTATGCAAAAATCTTACATCATAGAGATGCAACATTGTTGTGAGGTAAGCCAGCTTTTCAAGGGAACACCTCAGGGAAAGAGCGCTTCTAGACACGTGCGCATGCGAGAAAATCTCAAAAAGGCGGAGGGAGATATTATCACGTGATACACCGGTCAAGAAAGGGGACTAAATCCCTTGTAGCAGTGAAAAATATCTCAGAAGGCGGAGGGGGATATTAATATGATATAGCTCTGATATCGAGTCAATTTAATTATTTCGATTATCTTGTCTCTCATAATCATAGAGCAGCACTGGTTAAGGTCGACAATACACAATCTCACATACTTGTGAAAAAATATGTGTATATATACATGTGTATATATGTATGCACATATATATGCGTACCTCTCATTATTGTCTCAAACTCCCTCGCGGTAGAGTAACCACGAAAGTATAGTAACTTCTTTCAAGCAAACACTATAAACACCTTCAGTCAACCTTACCACCCGTCTGTAGCCTCTGTATCATATTAATATCCCCCTCCTCCTTCTGAGATATTTTTTCACTACAAGGGATGTAGTCCCCTTTCTTGACCTGTGAGCGCCAGAAGACACTCGAGGTGCCAGGCGCCCATTTTCGGTCTTCACTTGACCCAGGGCTGCAGCTCTGTTAGTGAGACGAGTTGTGGAAGAGCTCGTCTCACAAACGACAGCCACACCGGTTCAACGGTCAGGACCACCTGGAGATGGCGTAGCCTCAGCGCGTGTTTGCGCATCATCAGCCACGGCATGCCCAGCCCTCCGTTAGAAGGGTGTTGGATCTCCTCACCAATGGAACCTGTTTCTTCCAGAGGAACTTGAAGAGTAGGCGTTCCATTTTGGTGAGGTATTCGCGGGGATAAGGCACGACTGTCAAGCGGTCGTAGATGACGGACGCTATGTTCGCCACCTCCACTCGACCTTTCAAGGAGAGTTTGCACTCAGCCCACTTCTGGATGAGTGCAAACACCTTCGCCGTGACCTCGTTCCAGTTATTGTCCACCTGGAGGTCTGGACCAAACCAGTCCCCGAGCAATTTCACCGGTCCTTCCGTCCAGCATCCAACGACACTGTCGGAAGGCATGGGTTTGCCTCTCCATGTGCCGAGCTGCAAACCGACAGACTTGTTTGGGTTTAGTCTTGCTTCTGTCAAAGTTTCGTATTCCTGTAATAGGTTGCCGATTACCCCGATGTCCGAGGTTTTCGACACCATTACGGTTATGTCGTCGGCATAGGCCGACGCTGCTTTCCGCAGTTTCGATCGGGATACCCTGCAACAGCACCAACTTCCGCAGTGAAAATATGTTGGATGTTTTTACCCTGAGGGGGCATGATATTTTGGAAGACTGACCAGATCAAAATTTGACCTGTCAGGCCCTCTACAAATTGGTATAAAAATAAAAGTTCACAATGACGAATTTCTAAAGAAATTTAAACAAAGCTTACCGAGCAAGTTTAACACGTGTCCATCCCAGAGATAGATAGATAGATAGATTTCTTTATTAGCCACAAGGGCGCAACAAGAAAGGGGACAATACAAAGACATGCCGGGGATTTTACATACAGTCGTGTAAAAAATATAAAAACAAACAATTACAACAATCGAAATCCCCAATAGGGGGGAGGCGCCACAAATGGGTTGTTTAATACCCCGTCGATTGAACAACCCTCAACTCGAGGAGCGTGTTATGCAAGTGCTCCTTTCTTCCTTTTGCTCTCTTCTTCAACCTACAGGCTTATAAACAGAGAAGGCCCAATCACTCGGGCCATTTTCGCTTCATTCACCCACCTTTCAATAAATTTACTGGGGTGCAGTGCCTCTCTCTCCACTCTGATTCTCCTTCTAAAGTGATACTTAAAGAAGGGAATCAATTGTTGTCCGGAGAGAAAGGCATCTGTCCTCAGTCCTCTCAATCTCGTCCACCATATAACTTCTTTCACCATAGCCACCGTACAAAGGAAAACCGCCTCTTTTTCGTTTTTGAAAGAGGCTGGCGGTTTGATCCTTACTATGGACTCGGCAGTCAACTGTATTTGTCCCATACGCGACAGCCGTTGTTATGCATAGTTCCACAGGTCGGTTACGCCCGGGCAGTGTACAATTGCGTGCAGGACTGTTTCAAATGTCCTGCGCGCATCTTGGACACGTCTTCTTGGAAGGATCCCTGCCGGGGCGTCTGTGCCTGTAAATCTTGTCACGAACCGGTAGAGCTCCTCGGTAGCACTGCCAAGCCAGGAACCTCTGGAAGTTGCCCATAGGTCCCGGGCGGAAAGTCCTACCAAACAGACTGGTGAGCTCATCGTCTTCGACGCCCAGAGTCTCTCCGAGCAAGTCGTCGCCCTTGTAACGTACAATCACTCTATAGAATGTTGAAGTGATTGCTGTGCCCGCTTGCCAGAGGACTGTGAGCGCCTGGGCGCATTCAATGTGCTAGGCGCCCATCGTTTTCGGTCTTTTCTTGACCCAGGACTGCAGCTCCGTCAGCCAGATGAGCTGCGGGAAAGCCTGTCTCACAAACGGTGCCCACACCGGTTGGGGGTCGGTGAGGAATACCTGGAGATACCGCAGCCTCAGCGCATGTTTGCGCATCATCAGCCACGGCATTCCCAGCCCTCCGTTGGAAGGGTGCTGACAGCAGACGGTTCTCCTCACCAGCGGAGCCTGCTTCTTCCACAAAAACTGGAAGAGCATGCGTTCCATCTTGGCGAGGTGTTCACGGGGACAAGGCACGACAGTCAAACGATAGTAGATGACGGACGCTATGAAAGTGTTCGCCACCTCCGCTCGACCTTTCAAGGACAGTTTGCACTCTGCCCACTTCTGGGTGAGTGCAAACACCTTGGCCGTGACCTCGTTCCAGTTTTTCTCCACCTGGAGGTCTGGACCGAACCAGACCCCGAGCAATTTCACCGGTCCGTCTGTCCAGCGTATGGACCTGGTCGGGATTGCACACGTTTGCGCTTTCCCTACCAGGTTCTCGAGGACAAGCGCCAGCCTCGTTGTTAGCACCTTGGCCAAAATCTTTAACTCTGTGTTGAGCAGAGTTATGGGCCTGAAGTTGTTAATTTGTCCCCCTTGTTCTCGTCTTTCCTGATCAGCATTACTACGCCCTTGCCTGCAGAACTGGGAATTCTCCCATTCTGCTGCTAATTGCAGTAGACGGCTTCGAGGACGCCAGAGAACAAGTCCGGCATGCCTATGTCAAACTCATAGAGTAGACCATCTAGACCGGGTGACTTGCGTTTCCCGCAGCGACAAAGAGCGTCCCGTATCTCAGTGTCCGTGATCGGTCTTTCGCAGAACTCGGCGTCCGTGTACGAGAGACGCGGCAGGCCGTCGAGGTATGAACTAAAGTCCATTGCTCCGTTCGGCCCACCGTCGTTCTGCTCAAACAGTCGCACAAAGTGCTGCTGAAAGGCCGCGCACATTTGCTTGGGGTCAAGTAGCACGCGTCCGTTTTGGTCTTTCAAAAACCGAATCGTGGACTTGTTGCCACTTTTTGCCTCCGCCACTCGGGCCCAGCTGACAGCTTTCGCTCCTTCGTTTCCTAGAGCACGTGTTTTGCTTCTGACCACACAGCCTTCGTGTTTCGCATCGAAGAACTGGTCCAGTGCCGTTCTCGACGCTGACACTCTAGCTGCGTTTCCACTTCTAAGTGCCTCCTCTACCTTGGCTACTAGTTCTCTTTCTATTTTGTTTTTCTCTAAGGCTAACTCTCTACTAAACCCTATCGATTCTATTCTAATTGCTTTCTTGAGAGAGTACCACCATCTATTGTTGACAATGGCTCCCGTTAACTGTTGCTTGACTAGTCTACTTATCCGTTCACTGTAAGCTCTACGTGCCGGCAACGACACGTTCAGCTTCCAGTATCCGGGTCCTTGTTTATGTGTTCTATCACGGTTGACTAAGCAGACGAGTAATTTGTGATCTAAATAGGCAACCATGTGCATTCGTGGACAGCTTAACATCTCCTTGTCCCTTTCTCTAATGAAGAACCTATCTAAATACGATCTAGATGTCCCGCTGCGGTTTGCCCACGTCCACTGTGGTGCAGTCGGGAAATCCAGTCGATACCTATCGGCCAGTTGGAATTGGCCGATTAAAATTTTGAGGCTGTTGCACCCCCCTCTACTGGGACATGCTCCCACATAGTGCCATCGTGCATCTAGGATACGATTCCAGTCCCCCACTAAAAGTAAGGAGCGAGACGTTCCCAGAAAAGACTCTAGGCGCTTAAAGAAGCCTGGCCGTGATTGCGATTGCCCGGTCGGGGCATAAACGGCAACCAGTCTGAAGGCTCCACCTCCAATACTGTTTACGTCTAGGACTACCAGTCTACCCTCCGGGTCCAAGTCTACTTGCTGTACTTCGACGTCCATGTTCTTCCGAAACATGACGGCCACTCCACCTCCACCTCCTGGCTGGCAGAGAGATGTGTAGATCTCAAAGTCGTCGAAGATGGTGGTTAGTTGATGGCTGTTGTGGATCCTGAACTCGGTGATGGCTATCACATCCATACCGTGGGACCTAAGGTCGTTTAAAAGTTGGCCCTGTTTCCAGGGCATTCCTAGACCACGCAGATTCACGCTTCCAACTCGTAAACTAGTCATGTTGGTGAAGAAGAGTTGGAGAAAAAGGACGAAAGGTGCACTTACCTTTTCGTTTCCTGGAGATCGTGTTGTTCAATCTCCATTTGGGTGCTGGATGGGTGTTGGGTGGGGTGGGGAAACATTGTAACAGGACGCGGTTGATGGGTTTCTGGCAGGGGTTGCCCACGTCCTGTGAAAATTTATTTTTCAGGTCATTATAGGTCTCCATAGAAACCCTTATAAGTTTAAGGTGTGGAGACGATTCTGCCTTGACGAAAGTTTTGCCCTCTGTCTCCACCTTGGGGTTTTGGGAGATGACTTCCATCAAACTCTTATTTTTTGTGTTGATGTATGCGTATTGTTGTTTGTGTTTTTGTTGTGTTGTTTTAGTTTGTTGTTCGTCCGGGAGTTTTCTTGTTATGGTGGGTGCTTGTGTTTGGGGTGGTGTTGGTGTTGGTTTTGCTGATAGGGGGATGTTTGACTGTGGTGTTGTTTGTGTTGTTTGTGTCTGTGGTTGTGTGTTGGTGTTGGTGATTGGAGTTTTGGGGGTTTTATGGTGTCTGTTTTTAGATTTCCGCGGTTCTCCCTCTGCTTCACTTAAAGAAGAAGCAGCTTCATCCGTCGATAAATAATCATCGTCAGGAGTGTGGGGTAGAGGTATGTTGTGTGGTGGTGGTGTTTCGGTGTGTGTGTTTGTGGTAGTGTTTGATGGAGTGGGATGGGGTGGGGCTGTGTTCTTCAGGGGTGTTGTCTGTGTTTTTTCTGTTGTTGTTGGTTGAGTGGCTGTTTGTTTTGGTGTGTTTGCTCGTTTCGTCTGTTGTTGTTGTTGTGGTGGTAGTGGTGGTGGTGGTGGTGGTGGCGGAGATTGTTTTGGTGTTGGTGTTGGTAAAAGTACTTTTTTTAAAAGATTTGTTTGTAAAGGGCATGAGGCTTTTAGGTGTGATGTGCTTGCACATCGAAAACAGTGTGGCTTTCTGCCCCAGTTATGATGTTGATGTAGTTCTGGTTGTCGACCAGGACTCTTTCGGGGATTTTGGAAATTCTTTCTGGTGTCATTTGTATCAGAATTTCCAAATTGTCCCTGCCGATCTTTGTCTGGTCGATTTCCTGACCGAAAGAATTGTATCACTTTCTGGCTCTATAAAACCAGCCAAGATCCACCAAATGTTGATGTTTGGTGGTATATTATTTATTTTAATATTTTGAGTTCTTTTTCCCATGTAAGTAGGGAAAAAGGTGTGTGCTTTTGTGATTACTAGTGTAACAGAATGCTTTTGTGCGAGGGCCTCGCTTGTAAAAAGTACCGAAACACTTCCATATAGTCTGGCCCTCTGCATAAACTCAATGTCAGGCAGAGCCTCTTTCAGGGTTGTTTCGATTTCTCCTTGACTGAGGAATACTGTTTTTTTCGTTTGATTTGAAACAGTTCGGAAGGTTACTGTCCTTCGAACTGTTTCTCGTTTAATTTGCAAGGGTGAGTTTATATGAAACCCACCCTTTTCTTCAAAGGTTATGAATTATTTTGCATCGGTCAACATTTGTTTGGAGTTGCTTATGTCGATGTGTTTGTACTCTGTTTTATTTATCACAGTCTGTGCTAATGTTGTTTTTTCAATTTTGTTGTTGTTGTTGGTTTTTTCGTTTGTAGTTGTGTCAATTGTTTCTGCATTTTCTGTGTTTTGGGGGCTGTTATTTTCATCTTTTGTTGTGTAAATATCCATTTCTTTACGAAACGAAGTTTTGTTGTTGACAGTCATATCTATGACGACGCCCATAGTAGCAGAAGCAGATATAACGTTAAAATCTGCCTTTTTCTTTCTATTTTCTCTGTTTATGTTCTCCAGCGTTCTTTCTGTGTTATTCATGTTTTATAGTTGGCAAAATTGGATATTTTAATACAATTTTTAAATTAAATTTTCGCCCCTAAAGGGGCGAAAAATGGGATTACCACCCAGCTGACAATTCAGCTTGGGGGTTAATCTACAAAATAATGTTTTTTCAAACAATTTTTTCTGCTTTTCGTATATAAATTTACAAAAAATCTTACCGGCGATGTTCCACGCGTCAGGCAGAAAGATAGATAGATAGATAGATAGATAGATAGATAGATAGATAGATAGATAGATAGATAGATAGATAGATAGATAGATAGATAGATAATTTGACAGGTATGAGCAGTAATTAAAATCGAGTGTTACATCATTGCAGATAGCGATTTTAAGACGCATCCAATCACACACTAGCCAATGAAACATATGTTAATACTTGGAATAAACCCTACGGTATAGCTTATCCGGGTTATTCTTCATTCTTTCATTATACACACATACATACACACACATATATATATATATATATATATATATATATATATATATATATATATATATATATATATAGGAACGAGTAGGACCCCGACGGCTGAGCTCAAGCCGTTTCGACGGCTAATTCTGGACGATTTTAGTCCAGAATTAGCCGTCGAAACGGCTTGAGCTCAGCCGTCGGGGTCCTACTCGTTCCTATTACCCACTCTACTACCCTAAGTATTGAGTACTTTGGGGCGTTATGGTCCACCTGGTTCCTTACCACATTTCCTTCGTTATATATATATATATATATATATATATAGTAGTGAAAGATTGATGAATAACATGGTCGGCTGTACAAAAAGGTTTTATTTCTAGTATTAACAATTGTTTCATTGATCAGGTGAGTCTAAAGGCCGCTAATCAATCGAAGTTGCGTCACTCGACCTTACCGAGTGTTTACCTCTGATCAAATCATCAAATTATATTAACAATTGTTAATACTAGAAATAAAACCTTTTTGTACAGCCGACCATGTTATTCTTCAATCTTTAACTATTACTACTCCAAGAATAACCTACATAAGAATTCTCGCGAACTCGCTACCTAACGATGGAAACCTCTTGTTGAGTCAAACAAAGCCGTACGTTAAAACTACCCACAATACGGAGTACTCAACAACCTCTAACTGGATTACCTATAACGATAACTTGTTATCCCATATATATATATATATATATATATATATATATATATATATATATACTAGCAGCAGTACCCAGCGTTGCCTGGGTAGGTAAAATAATATCTGCTTTGATGAAAAGGTGTTGATCTTAGCGACTGCTTCTCGATGACTCATCTATGGCCACACACAGGCCATGCGGGGGGGGGGGGAGTGGTGATGACCTCTATCACTGATAAACGCGGGTGACTGACGAAGGGGCATGCTGGGGGAGGGAGGTAATGACCTCTAACACTAAGCCAAATTTCCTCACGCTACTTGACTGGAAACCGATGAATTCTCAAATACACAACTAAAAGCTCGGACGACGTCAGTGGCCATATTTTTGAATATTTAAGCGGCTGCCACGCTGTCCCTGAACCACAAATGCAAAATATAAAGCCATTACAGGATGTGCAATGATAAATTCTATTTTGCTTTAAAATTTGAACGAAATCGGTGGCAAAATGTGAGAGCTAGAGCCAAAAATATTATTTTTCGATACCTAAAAAAAGGTGACCCCCCCCCCCCCTCCCTATCGATTTTTATCTGCAGAATGACCCCGGAATGAAAAAGAACGATATGCTGATATATAGAAAACACTCCCCGATGACTAATCTATGAGCCTGTAAAGTTTCATGAAAATCGGTCGTAAGGTATATGCCCCTATAGGTAATACACAGACACACACATACTTAATTTTAGATATATACAGATATATATATATATATATATAACGAAGGAAGTGTGGAAAGGAACCAGGTGGACCATAACGCACCAGAGTACTCGATACTTTTGGTAGTAGAGTGGGTAATAGGAAAAGAGTCAGGACCCCGATGGCTGAGCTCCGGCCGTTTCGACATCTAGATCTGAACTCAGAACTAGCTGTCGAAACGGCCGGAGTTCAGCCGTCGGGGTCCTGACTCTTTTCCTATATATATATATATATATATATAGGAAAAGAGTCAGTCTCTCTCTCTCTATATATATATATATATATATATATAGAGAGAGAGAGAGAGAGAGAGAGAGAGAGAATGTGTGTGTGTGTGTGTGTGTGTGTGTGTGTGTGTGTGTGTGTGTGTGTGTGTGTGTGTGTGTGTGTGTGTGTGTGTGTGTGTGTGTGTGTGTGTGTGTGTGTGTGTGTGTGTGTGTGTGTGAGAATGTGCGTGTGTATGAGAGAGAGAGGGGGGGAGCACCAGACAAACAAAATAGTTGAAAGTAAAAGAAGTTATGACATTTCTCAAAATATATTTGAAACGAAAAGAAAAAGAAAATATGTCGAGATGGGAAATTATTTAATAATAAAAAAAAGTGGTGGAATGAGGTAGAAACCGAAACGAAATACAGGACGAAACGAAATTCTGAAAGGCTTTCATGAAATAATGTCTGTGTATCTTTTCTTCCATATCAAACGGACACCAATGTAGTTGGTATGTTTATCATTTCAAAATATTCTATTTTAACTCTTTTTCGGTAGATTTTTCTGAAGCGCTTCTGAAGATATCCTGTTTTTAAACAGCCTTTAAGGAAAAATTCATCCTGGAGAGAGAAAGTGACAGAAGTTTTCATGTCCGCCTCTTTACCCTTTGATTATAAAACAGAACCTCAGATAGAATGCTTTGTGGTATTTGTTCATGTGCTCTGCTCTCTGAGTTCAAATCCCTCAACATTTCGAAGTCGATAAAAAATTACCAGTACAGTCCAGCACCGGAGTAGTTTTTTTCTCTGTGTCTTTTTCTTGCTTTCTCTCAAGCTCTCTTTCTCCCCCCCCCCCCTCCATCTCTCTCTCTCTCGAAACGGTTTAAGCTTAGCCGGCGGGCAAAAACTCCCTATAATTTGTGTATTGTTCCAATTACAGAGGAATTTTCTTGTTAAGCCTTCCCGGTAAAGTCTATGCTATGTGTCTGGAGATTGTCGAGTCCAAGCTAATTGATGTACAATGTGGTTTTTGCCCCGAACGCAGCACTGTCGACAAATATTCACACTGTAGCTGGTCTTCGAGAAATCGTAGGAGTATTGCCAAGAAGTATATTCTTGTTTTGTAGATCCCGAAAAAGCATATGACCGCGTTCCTTGGGATCTGCTCTGAAAGGATCTGCAGGAGTATGGGGTCGATGGTCAGCTTCTTGCTACCCTGATGTCACTATACGAATGCCAGAGTATTTGTGTTCGGATAAATGGTGCTAAGTGGAAACCATTCAATGTGGGTGTCGGACTCTGCAAGGGTGCGTCCAGTCACTTCTCATGGTCATTATTTTCCTGAACAGGGATTGGTAAGGGCGGTGGATTGGCAGTATCGGTAGAGGGTCGGACGCCATGCTTTCCAGCATAGTTACGTCCCTTTACGATCTGAGTTCAAATCTCGCTGAGGTTGACTTTGCCTTTCATCCTTACGGGGTCGATAAAATAAAGTACCAGTAATGCACTGGGTAATTGCTGGCCTTGTGCCTAAAGTAGAAACAATTATTTTCCTGAACAGGATTGATATGCGCAGCCGGGTTGGAAGTGGCATCACGACTAGTAGGTCTAAAATCAGTCGGCTGGAATTTGCAGACGACATGGTGTTACTTAACTCGACAGGAGGTGATCTCCGATATGCACTTGACAGGTTTGATGCCGAGTACTTCCTGGCTGGAATGGAAATCAGTGCTGTGAAAACCGAGACACTAGTCTTCTCAAGGAAGCTTGAACAGTGCACTCTACATCTGAATGGAGTTCCATTGAAGCATGTGGAAAAGTTCAAAAGTCTCGGGGTTATGTTCACGAGTGATTGAAGGCGGCAGGCTGAATTAAGTGCAAGAACTGCAGGAGCTGGTGTAGTAATGCGCCAGCTTTAGCATTCAGTAATTAGAAAAAGGGACGTAGGTGTAAAAGCCAAAGTCGCTATCTTCAACTTGGTATTCCTGCCAACCCTTACCTATTGTCATGAATCTTGGGTAATGACCGAAAGACTACTAATGCGAATACAAGCGGCCGAAATGGAATTCCTCTAGAGGGTCTTTGGAGTAATGTTACTCGATAAAGTGCCTAGTTCGACGATCAGAGAGTTACCCCAGGTAGAGCCGCTACTTCTCCGAATTGAGAGATCACAGCTCTGATACTATTGACATTAGGTTAGAGTGTCTGAGAAAAAAACCGCCGGACAGATTTCACGAGCAAATCCAACCGACAGGAGACCCAGGGGTAGATTCCAAGCAAGATAGTTGGATAATATCCATGATTTGGCTGGTCACGCTTGGGGCTCCAGTCGGACCAATTGGAGATGGTTGTTTCTGACAGGATCTACTGGAGGGAGTGTTTGGGGATTCTGCTACTACGACCCTCTCATGAATAAGTGGGCGAAGAAGAAGAAGAAGAAGAAGAAGAAGAAGAAGAAGAAGAAGAAGAAGAAGAAGAAGAAGAAGAAGAAGAAGAAGAAGAAGAAGAAGAAGAAGAAGAAGAAGAAGAAGAAGAAATAATATATATGTATATATATATATATAAAATTAAAGAGTGGTGTGTACGGATATGCTATAAAATAGAGTGAAGACCCTTGACTGGCTATGTGTTGTGAAGGAGGTTCGATTCCTTGTAACGGCCAATGTAACTTCTTTTTCCATCTTTAAAGGTCTTTACTCTATGTTATAGCCAATTCATGCATGAGCACACCGCTCTCTATATTAACTTTACTCCCTCAGCGTTTTGTAAAAGTCCGAGAGATCGGCTACGTATACACGATGTTATATATATATATATATATATATATATATATATATATATATATATATATATATATATTTAGAAACACACAGATACATGCGGACATACACATATATATGAATATATCCACATCCATCCTTGAGTTAATGGTGCCAACCTTAACCGATGTTGCTCTATGAATAACTGGGACAGACCAATCCGGTTGGATTAGACTGAACCAGTATCAGAGCTAAAAGTACATTATGAAGAGAGAAGAAACATTTAGATATAATTAGTAATAAAATGTATCATACCTAAACTGCTTCTAGATTCCTCGACTACGTAGTTTCGTGGCATAAACAAAAACAATACATCATAAAGATATAGAGCTTTTGCGAGGTCTGCCGACTTATCAAGAGGATACCTCGTTTTACTAGCTTCAAGAACGCGTCTATATGATGTGAGAAAGAATCCCAAAAGGCGGAGGGGGAGATAGTCACGTGATACAACGGTCAAGAAACAGAGCTAAGCCTCTTATAACCCCGAAAAAAATACCACGGAGGCGGAGGGGGTATTTATATCGAAGCCGTAGAAGAGGTGGTGAAGGAGACGAGAAGTATGAGTAATGGCAGCTTTCCAGCAGTCACCACACTTCAAAGATTACTCGACCAGAGGGAGTTATGAACAATATATTTAGAAACACACAGATACATGCGGACACACACATATACATGAATATATCCACATCCATCGTTGAGTTAATGGTGCCAACCTTAACCGATGTTGCTCTATGAATAACTGGGACAGACCAATCCGGTTGGATTAGACTGAATCAGTATCAGAGCTAAAAGTACATTATGAATCCATTCTGATTTATATATATATATATATATATATATATATATATATATATATATATATATATAAAAAATCAGAATGGATTCAGTTTGAAACTGGTTTGACCATTACTCCATAGAGTACTCGATACTTGGGGTAGTAGAGTATGGTTATATTATAAAAAGTCGGGACTCGACGGCTGAGCTATTGTCGTTTCAACAGCTAGTTCCAGCGTCTCTATAACACACACACATACACACACACACACACACATATATATATATATATATATATATATATATATATATATATAAATGAAAGGTATAGAAAACACTGCAGCGAAAAGCGAACAGCATTCCATAGTATATAAGTGACTATAGCGTCAAAATGGGAAAAATAGTTAACGTAAGATGTGGGAAAAATAATTTAAACTCATCCTAAAGAGAATCAGGATATAAATTCATCCACAGAATTTAGTGAAATCCAGGGAAAAATCAATAGAGCCTTAACTCATGATAAAATAAAGTTCAAGATACCTATCCTTCAATTTGGAAAAACTTCAAATGCTCTGTATAGTCGTAAGACTATTTCATGAAAACTTTCATCGGAGATGGTCACGGTTGTAATTCATCATCAGCAGAGCTCAACTCGATAACCAGGATTCTCGCAGATTAATATGCCAAAAAGGGGATTCTAAAGCTATATATATATTAAATTCTAAGTGTTAACTGAACAAGTACTTTCATGCTTTCGCAATCTTCAGGTTCATAATATGTGGTGACAGTCAAGTTTGCAATTGAAAATTGCAAACTTGACTGTCACCACATATTATGAACCTGAAGATTGCGAAAGCATGAAAGTACTTGTTCAGTTAACACTTAGAATTTAAAATTCTATCATACTATTTCATTATAATACCATTATAAATTTTAAAGGATTGTAAATAAAACGAGTAAATCAGACAAAGTTGGAATTCCTCTTATTAATATAATCTTCTATACACAATCATACACACCCGTGTATATTTATCTATCTCTCTCTCTATATATATATAGTAGGTAGAAAATCCAAGGTATAGAGCAACTCAAGTCCGTAGAACGAGTTTGAATATCCTGGCTCTTCTTCTCTTCTCTCCTTGCTCTCCATACCTCCTTGCTCTCATTTTCTCCTTGCTCTTCTCTTCATCTTACTCCCATTAATAAGGTCAGTTATTACAAAGTTGCTGCAACGAAGAGAATGGGTTTATTATCATCGGCACTGGTTAAACAAGTTGGTTCCCATGACCAACGAAACGTATGTACCTGGTATGACATCGTTGAAGTAACTGGCGTTTAAAACTTTCGCGTATATGTTTATTGTACATAAACGAAACGTATAAATCTTCATATGACAGAGATTTGACTGTTATTTCTAGTCGCCCGGTCGATCACATGCGGGTTGGTTCTTCAATTGGTTGGTATTCAAGTACTTTTGGGTCACGAACAATCGTCCCAACCCCGCTTATTAAATTTTCAGATCGCCACCCCCAATTTTGA
>OZ024743.1:64305893-64315893 GCA_964016885.1 Eledone cirrhosa
TTCTGAGTTCAAATCCCCCAAGGTTAGCTTTGCATTTCCTCCTTACGGGGTCAATAAAATAAAGTACTAATTTAATCGATTTTCCCCCCTCCACAAACATCATTGGCTTTGTGCCTAAATGAGAAACCATTATTTTACATTGACTCAATGTTGGGACTTTTTTACTCGGATTTGATAATACACACACGCAGGTATAAACACACGCACACGAATACACAAGTACACATATTCCTGTGAGATAAGCACTCTGCATAGAATATTGATTTGCTGTCAAGAGCTGTGAGTTTTTTGTGTCTCCTCTCTGTGGTCTGTATACTTTTTAAAACCTGAGTAAAAGGCTTTCATATCGTTTTTATCAACATGATACTGTAGCTCTTTAGCGTTGGTCTCCCATCAATCTGATTTCAGTTTCCTAGTATGTTGTTGCAGCTTCCTTCTTGTTTCCCTCAGTTTCCCTCTGTTTGACCTTGTGTTCCTGCAATGTTACTTTCCTCAGGTTTGTCTTAGACTTGTTGAGCTGTCTCATATGTAGTTGATTTCAACATATTCCATTTTTCTCCAACTCCTTTGTTTCCTTATCTTCCCATACTTCCAAAACCTGAGCCACCTATTCCTGCAATTCTTGTTTCACTTTAGAGTCTCTGAGTTTCATCATGTTTAGCTTATTTTGGGGTCGGCCTTTTATCTTCATGCTTTTCTTCCTGATGGCAAAAGTGACCTTTGATCTGATCATGTGGTCAGTAGAGTAGTCTGCACCTGTCATGTCTCTGGTATCCAACACATCATTCTGATGGTCTTTGTGTTTGAAGACAGTGTTTGTGATTACGAGGTTGAACTCAGAGCAGAGGGCTAGATAAAGCTCACTGTATAAGTTACACTTTCCTATTCCATGTTTGCCTATCACACCAGGCCATTGGTCTGCATCTTTCCCTACTCTTGTATTGAGATATCCTGCAATTATCAGCTTGTCTTTGAAGGGAACATATCTCAGCTTAGCATAGAATTCTTCTTTCACTCTCTGAGGGTTAGTCATTGTGGTGTAGACATTTTTGTGAAGTGACAGTCTCATGGTCATGAATATATCATTAACTGGTGTTGGGTCTTCCTTCAGTTGTAGAGCGATAGAGTTCCTCATTGCAAGGCCAACACCAACTTCCCTTCTTTCTTCTTCCTTCTTTACACTCCAGAAGAATGTGTAGCTGTGATCTACCAAGCTGTCATATCCAGGTAAGCATGTTTCACACAGAGCGGTGATGTCAATGTTGTATCCATATAATTTCTTTGCAACTAGAGCAGTCTGATGCTCAGGTCTTTGAAATCTTGTTTTATCAAGTAGGGTTCTAACATTTCATTCAGCGATATTCAGTGTTTTCCTGCGTCCTAGTTTACTTTTCATTGGCTGCCTGAGTATGGGTGAACCGGGCAACGTTTGAGCAGATATTGGAATCCTTTGCCTTTGTCATTTGCCATAGAACTACTTGCAAAGTCATAAAGTGAAACTAGCTTTTGCAATTGGCTAGTGTCACTCTCTCAATACTGCTACTGTCTAGTGGGCAAAGACAGACCAAGACATGTTGGCATCATATTACATCAGCTGACCGGATGATAAGTGTGTTTATCTCCGCCGTTTGCTGATGCCACAGGTCACCATCATGGTGTGATCCACTTGAAACAAAAGATTTATTTCATGCTGCAAGGATGCCCAGATTCACCCATCATACCAGAAGAATGTTTTTACACATAATATATATAAAAAATATATACATATGTACATACTTTATTAGATGGCCGTTGACTTTCCTGAGTTCCTCCGCCCTTTCACAGGTTTTGTCTCTCATCCTCAACAAACAAGTTTAATGGAATTGCCGGTTTAGTTGCTGAAGATCCAATCATGCAATAGGTTGTACGGAGTTACATGTTACCAGTTGTGATCGAGAACGACCTCACACACACATACACACACACACACTGACACATATATATATAACGAAGGAAGTGTGGTAAGGAACCAAGTGGACCATAACGCACCAGAGTACTCGATACTTTGGGTAGTAGAGTGGGTAATAGGAAAATGTTCAGGACCCCGACGGCAGAGCTCAATCCGTTTCGACAGCTATTTCTGGACCAGAAATAGCCGTCGAAACGGCTTGAGCTCTGCCGTCGGGGTCCTGAACATTTTCCGATATATAAACATTTTCATATATATATATATATATATATATATATATATATATATATATATATATATATATATATATTTTAGGAACGATCGACTTTTTTGTCAAATCGGACCGAGGGAACAATGTTTCCGTTGGTCTTTCCAATTGCTAATACTATCTATCGGTCGCAACTCCAGGTAGAAGGAGCAACGTGAAATAAAGTGTCTTGCTCAAGGACATAACGCATCGCCTGGTCCAGGAATCGAACTCACAACCTTACGATTGCGAATACAATTAAACATATATAAAGAAAGTAACAATCAAATATTCGAATTTTGAAAGTATATTAACTTACTGTAAGTTACTACAGCGCATGATTAATTGTAAAATAGTTGGAAGGGTTGGACAGAGTCACTTGCGGGAATCGAAGCCACATCTGCCGTATGACAGCTAGTTGCGTTATAATTATACCAGAGTAATATTGACCACTTACCCGTCATTTTTAAGCCTTAGTTATCAGTCAGGAATTGTAAACAAAGAAACAATCTTTTTCGAAACGTCGTCAGTCATTTTACGAAGCGTCAGTTGTCTTCCGAAGCAGTGTCAATCGCTTTACGAAACGTCGTCAATTGTTTTACTAAGAAGCGTCAATCGTTTTATGAAGTGGATCAGTTATCACAAACATCCCTGTTCAACACATTAACAATTCTACCAATCCATCACCCCTGGACTGGTACTTTCTTTTATCGAGCCCGAAAAACAAGAAAGGCAAAGCTGATCTCACAGGGATTTGAACTCAGAGCGTAATGACCCGGAAAATACCGATGCAATTTATCTAACGACTGTCAATTTGTCGCCTACAAACACACATACATATATACATACATTTGAATGTCGCATCATATCTCTCCGACAACATCTACGAACCTCGAAGCGTAGGAGCCCGTTTCTTGAGCAAGTCTATCTGCATGAAACAGATAAGATCATGAGAGTTGGGAAGGAACTCCTCGAGAGATATTCCCTGTGTGATAATCAAAAACTCACACCCAGGGAAGTCGCTCAGCAGTATCGCAGTGAATCCATGGATGAAAAACTGCATGCTTATCAGCGAAAAATCATGCATGGATATGTTGCCAGGAAGCTCCAGAGTGAGAGTAGTGTAGATAAGGAAAGTAGTCTATCTTGGACCAACAACCGCTATATTGGCTCCCACTTTGAAGGATACGCTTTTGCATTCCAAGAACAGGAGATTAACACGAAATACCTGATTCACAAAAGAGATAGGGATGCAGGCAAAACACCTAGATGTAATAACAAGTGCAGACTCTGCAGAACTAACATCGAGGATATCACCCATGTCATCAGCAGTTGTCCAAAGATGTCATCGCGGTACTATCTACCTATGAGGCATGATGTAGTGGCCAAAACACTGTACAATGCAGTTCGTAAAAAAGATAGCCCCGATAATAAACACATTAAAAGCTACAGCAATGTGGAAGACATCCATGTACATAATATAAAAAAGTACTGGTGGAATGTTCCAGTAAAAAACCCAATAAAATGCAGGCATAACAGACCAGATATTATGAAATGGGACAGAGAGAAGAAAGCATGCACAGTAGTGGAAATTAGCTGCCCAGCAGATGCCAATATAATATCAAAGATTAGTGAAAAGGAGAATATTTATGCAAAACTGATGAGAAATCTGCAGATACTCCACCCTGATTACACCTTCAGATTTATGCCTGTGATTATTGGGGCACTGGGGTATGTTAGTAACTGCCTCAATTCAAATCTTGAGAAGCTAGGCTTCACAGGAACAGAAAGAACACAACTAGTTAGGAAATTACAAGTACAATCCATTAATGGAACAGTAGAAATATGTAAAACATTACAAAAATGTTGCATCTAATAACTGCATATACACATGTACAGATATAAAACATATACACATGCACACATACAACTCAAAACATACACATCCACACATACAATAACATCCATATCTACACATGCATGCATACATAATCTACTTAGTTGATGTTGTGTAAATTCCAATGAGAGAATCTTGTGTCTATGTTAGAAACCGACTCTCTCTATTGGTAAACAATTTGTGAAATTATAAAACCAGAAGAACATACATACGCATCCATATATACATATATATATTCACTTAGGATAACGGAAAAATAAAGAATAAAGAAGGATAGATATATCGATATATCAATAGCTACACACACACACACACACACACACACACACATATATATATATGTGTGTGTATATGTATGTTTGTATATAGATATATATAAAGACAAGCTGTTAAATATATATATATAATATCCAATTTAGTTCGTAAACACGTGGTTAAAATACCTAACAAGCTTCAATGACCAGCGTGTATATTATTTTATATTCTGCGATGACCTTCCCTTTCCCTTTTGGGGACAGTGTGAATTTTCTTTTTGAAGCACTAATGGCTTTTCAAATTTAGCTGTCCTTCTAGCACTGACGGATACCAACACTAATTATTAATATCGATGTAATTTTTTATATCGATATTGCATGGGCATCCACTGATGAGTTATAAGGGCCCGCTTGTGTGTATATCTATGGATTATATACAAGTTTCTACATAACTTGGACATTATTTATCCCAAATTGTAGAAATCTTATAACGAAACGATCGTATGGAAAGAAAGAGAGATTTATTTAATTATGTTTCATATAAAATAATACAACTAACTTACCACGAAATACTATATAGTTAGCACCCCAAACACTTAATTGGGATTATACTTAGGTATATCCTAATGTTTGTTGAGTGAGATGGAGTTGGTCAGTGTATCGCTTAAAGCTTTCTCTGTTAATGTATTAAATATATATATATATATATATATTTAATACATTAACAGAGAAAGCTTTATATATATATATATATATATATATATATATATTAGAAAGAGTCGGTTCTGACAGCTAATTCCACACTGGAAGAGAGGAAGATATATCTGTATATATATATATATGTGTGTGTGTGTGTAGAGAGAGAGAGAGAAAGAGAGAGAGAGAGAGAGAGAGAGAGAGAGGTAGATAGATAGATAGATAGATAGATAGATAGATAGATAGATAGATAGATAGATAGACGAAATGAGATGACACGAGATAAGATGTATATCTTATAGATATAAGGAACTTCTGGGTTGATTGTATGTGAAAGCTTTTAACAAGTCGACGGCAAAATAGTTGTTTGACGGGATCAAATGGTAAAAATGGTTCCTTGTATATTGGAACAAAGTTTGAAGGGATCAAATGGTTAGAAAGGTTGCTTATTGGAAGTAAGTTTTAAGAATTACCGGAAACTTGGCGAAACAATGTGTTTATAAATAAAAGATCACATGAATCGTATCTTGATATACAAACAGTTTATATCGCCCGTCAGTCGTAAGTGAGAAACCTTGGTAAAGGGTTGATGGTAGTGGGGGAGGTGGTGGTGGTCTTGGTGGGGTGTTGGTGTTAGTGATGAGGTTGGGAATGGTAAGGGTGGCGCCAGTGGTGGTGGTGGTAGTGGTGGTGGTGGTGGTGGTGGTGGTGGTGGTGGTGATGGTAGTGATGGTGGTGTTGTTGTTGTTGGTGGTGGTGGTGCTGATGGTGGTCGTGGTGGTGGTGCTGATGGTGGTGGTGGTGGTAGTGATGGTGATGGTGGTGATGGTTGTAGTGGTGGTGGTGGTGGGGTGAGGGGTGGAAGTGATGGTTGTGGTGGTGGTGGAGGCTGTGGTAATGTTGGGAATGGTAAGAGCAGCGTCAGCGGTGACGGCGGCGTTGATGGTGCTAGTGGAGGTCGTGGTGGTGATGGTGGTGATGGTAGTGGTGGTGGTGGTTGTGTTGGTGGTTGTTGGTGATGGTGGTGGTGGGGGGGGGGGGGGGGGGGGGGGGTAGTGATGGTGGTGGTGGGGGTGATGGTGGGGGGCGGGGGGTGAAGGTGGGGGTGGTACTGATGGTGGTGGTGATGGGGGTGGTGATGGGGGTGGTGGTGGTGGTGGTGGTAGTGATGGTGGTGGTGGTGGTGGTGGTAATGATAATTGTTTCTACTTTTGGCACAAGGCCAGCAATTACCCAGTACATTACTGGATAATGGTGGTGTGGTTGTGTTGGTGGTGGTGGTGGTGGTGGTGGTGATGGTGCTAATGATAATGGTGGTGTGATTGTGTTGGTGGTAGTTGCAGTGATGGTGATGTTGATGGTGGTGGTGGTGATGGTGGTGGTAATGATAATGGTGGTATGGTTGTATTGGTGGTGGTTGTAGTGATGGTGGTGGTGATGGTGTTGGTGGTAGCAGCTTTGGAATAAAATCAACGACATTGGAAATACCAGGACGTTAATATCAAGTTGTAAGCTATCTTCCTTTCTTTTCTCGAAAGCATGAAAAACAAAGATGACCTCGACGGGATTTGAACTCAAAGAGCAGAGAACCAGAACGAATACCGCAAAGTATTCTATCCGACGTTCTAATGGCTCTGTCACTTCGTCGAATTTGGTACTTGAATCTGATAAATGTCACATATTTCTGGCGTTTCTTGGAAACAAACAAGTTAAAGCATGTTTACATGCTTACATATTAGATATGTAACAGTTCTAGTCCTGTAGAAGCTATTTCTATATTAAATATTGTATATACTCTACTATGTATTGAGTACCTTACTTACTGTAGTTATCCTCGATTGAACCCGGGATACACATCTCTCTCTCTCTCTCTCTCTCTCTCTCTCTCTCTCTCTCTCTCTTTTTTTTCTTTCTCTCTCTCTCTCTCTCTCTCTCTCTCTCTCTCTATATATATATATATATATATATATATATATATACTCATGGGTCCTGAATAATTACCCCTTCCTCCACCGCTTAGATTTTCAGATTTTTTTTCCAATCCTACCGCTCTTATTCCCCCACTCCCACTCCACCGCTGCTCATTAAATTTTATAAATGTATATATACATATATATATATATATAACTGAGGATGTGTGTGTGTGTGTGTGTGTGTGTGTGTGTGTGTGTGTGTGTGTGTGTGTGTGTGTGTGTGTGTGTGTGTGTGTGTGTGAGTTTGAATCCCTATAACTCGAGAAGTACCCAACCGATTTTTTTTCAAACTTTACATGTGTATTACTTATGTTCCAGGAAATGTTATGCACAGAAAATTCAACTTTTTGATCCCCTAGAGCCCGCATTATATATAACTGCGGTTTTTTTCCAGCTTTTTAGGGCTTTTTTGAGGCGTTACGTCAGACCGATTTCCTTGAAATTATAACTATGTATTAGTCAGTCTCTTCTTCATACCATGAGCAAAGAAAATCCAACTTTTTATGGCCTAGGGCCCGCATTAGGTGAAACACTTCATTTTTTTTTCAGCTTTTGGGGGCTTTTTTGAGGTGTTACATCTAGCCGATTTTCCCGAAATTTCAAGGCATATTATGCACATAAAGAAATTCATTTTCTTGATTCCTAGGGCCCGCATTAGGTGAAAACCTGCATTTTTCATGCTTCATCGAGGAAAATCTTAAAGATTATCCAGTCATCAGAGTACTCGGTTTATTTTCTTTACATATTGTCCAGGCATGCAGCTTTTCCACGATTAGGTCTGTTGGCGGTCCGCGTTCCAAAATACCTTATCCCGTGCAACGCCGGATACCCCTGCTAGTATTTAATATAGAAAAGGCTTCTACAGGACTAGAACTGTTTCATTCGGGAGAAATCATAATTAAAATTTTATACACTTATCATGTATACGCAAACTTAGGTTTCGGGGCCCTGTTATGGCAAAATTACGTAATTTTGTCCTGGCGTCCGACGAGAGGACAGTATTGAAACGGCTCTTCCACTATACAGTGGTGGCCATCATGTTAAGTGTGTGGAATTATATAATATATTGTGGTAGTTGTGGTGTTAGTGATGGTGATGGTAGTAGTAGTAGTAGTAGTAGTAGTAGTAGTAGTAGTAGTAGTAGTAGTAGTAGTAGTAGTAGTAGTAGTAGTAGTTACAATGGGAAGAAAAACAGAGTGAGAAAAAAAGATTTATGCTGGAGAGAGCGATATATATATATATATATATATGTGTGTGTGTGTGTGTGTGTGTGTGTGTGTGTGTGTGTTGTGTGTGTGTGTGTGTGTGTGTGTGTGTGTGTGTGTGTGTGTGTGTGTGTGTGTGTGTGTGTGTGTGTGTGTGTGTGTGTGTGTTTAATAGTAGCTATGATGCTTCCATAGGCGGTATGCCAGTTGAGCACTCTATGTTCTTACAGAGGAGAGTGTGATATAATATAAAACGAAAAATCAGTGATGCATCTGGACGCAGTTTATTGTGTGTTAGAAAATTTGTTCCGAGAGTATTGCATGTGTCCGAAGAACCTGCAGATCTAGAATCAGACAGATCCATACAATGATCCTGTCTTGCGCTATCTGCCGGTGAAACAATTGTAACACACAATAAATTGAGTCCAGATGCATCACTGATTTTTCGTTTTATATTATATATATATATATATTATATATATATATATATATATAAATTAATAAAAATAATGAATAAAAACAAAGAAATAGTTCCTTATATCAAAAAATGTATCTACATATATATATATATATATATATATATATATATATATATATATATTTCGTTTCTGAAAAAAAAACAGTAGAAAATGCTAAAGGGATTTTCTCACAGAATAAAGAATCATCTGTACTCTACCAACATGCTAAAATAGTACATAAGGGTAAATTAGAGAACATAGAAATGAAAATAGAATCTACACACAGAAAAGACGCAATGTTTAGACAAATCACAGAGGCAATAAACATAAATGAATTATAACCAAAATTAAATAGAAAACATGAGTGGAACAGTAACATCACAACTTACAATTAAGGACAAAATGAAAACACACACGCACATAGAACAAACAACCAACCAGTAACATGTAAATAAACAAATAAATAAACGAATATAAACACACACAGACACCCGGATGTAACACATGCGTAAACTAAGCACACAACACACACACCAAAAACAAGATGGCGTAGGACAGAACAAAGGAGAGGCACAAAATCAAAACAAAAAAAAAAACAAAAAACAAAGGAAAGAATCCCCAGTCACTGAAAGGTCACAGAATGTGTGACGAAAGAACTTTGACAATATATAAACAACCATCTGGTTGTGGAACCAACCAACCAACCGGAAATTTATAAATTCCTAAATTTATAAATTTATTATAATAAATTGAAGTGAAAGTAACTGGTGCGTGTGTTTCTTATTGGCAACATGACCCTCCCAAAGTATAACAATATATATATATATATATAGGAAAAGAGTCAGGGCCCCCTCTACTACCCTAAGTATCGAGTACTCTGGTGCGTTATGGTCCCCCTGGTTCCATACCACACTTCCTTTGTTATAATATATATATATATATATACATATATATATATATATATATATATATATATATATATATATATATATATATATATATATATATATATATATATATATATATATATATATGTAGGAGGTGAGTTTTATTGTAGTACAATAAAGCAATGCAGATATCGGATAAGAAGCACTCTACAGTTTGTAGGACTGGAGTATACATAATATAAGATCAAAAGATGGTTAAAGGAGTTCCATGTATTTTATTATGCGCATTTCAAAAACAAACATCATCATGCAATAATATTTGTGTTTTCATCAGATAAAACAGGAGAACATGATATGAAGGCTAAAAAACACTTGTGGATAGTGCAGTTTTAAATCAACATATGTTGATTTAAAACTGCAACTATCCCACAAGTG
>OZ024743.1:64320893-64341393 GCA_964016885.1 Eledone cirrhosa
TATGTGTGTATGTGTGTATGTATGTATGTGTGTATGTATGTGTGTATGTGTGTATGTGTGTATGTATGTATGTGTGTATGTGTGTATGTGTGTATGTATGTATGTATGTATGTGTGTGTATGTATGTGTGTGTGTGTGCATGTATGTATGTGTGTGTGTATGTATGTATGTATGTATGTATGTATGTATGTGTGTATGTGTATGTATGTATGTATGTATGTGTGAGTGTATGTATGTATGTGTGTATGTATGTATATATGTATGTATGTGTGTGTATGTTCTTCTGGTTTTATAATTTCACAAATTGTTACCAATAGAGAGAGAGAGTCGGTTTCTAACATAGACACAAGATTCTCTCATTGGAATTTACACAAGATCAACTAGGTAGATGTGCATGTATGCATGTGTAGATATGGATGTTATTGTATGTGTGGATGTGGATGTTTTGAGTTGTATGTGTGCATGTGTATATGCTTTGTATCTGTACATGTGTTTATGCAATTAGATGCAAAACTTTTGGAATGTTTTACATACTTTTACTGTTCCATTAATGGATTGTACTTGTAATTTCCTAACTAGTTGTGTTCTTTCTGTTCCTGTGAAGCCTAGCTTCTCAAGATTTGTATTGAGGCAGTTACTAACATACCCCAGTGCCCCAATAATCACAGGCATAAATCTGAAGGTGTAATCAGGGTGGAGTATCTGCAGATTTCTCATCAGTTCTGCATAAATATTCTCCTTTTCGCTAATCTTTGATATTATATTGGCATCTGCTGGGCAGCTAATTTCCACTACTGTGCATGCTTTCTTTTACCTGTCCCATATCATAATATCTGGTCTGTTATGCCTGCATTTTATTGGGGTTTTTACTGGAACATTCCACCAGTACTCTTTCATATTATATATATGGATGTCTTCCACATTGTTGTAGCTCTTAGTGTGTCTATTATCGGGGTTATCTTTTCTACGGATTGCATTGTTCAGTGTGTTGGTCACTACATCATGCCTCATAGGTAGATCGTACCGCGATGACATCTTTGGACGGCTGCTGATGACATGGGTGATATCTTCGATGTTTATTCTGCAGAGTCTGCAATTGTTATCACATCTAGGTGTTTTGTCTGCATCCCTATCTCTTTTGTGAATCAGGTATTTCGTGTTAATTTCCTGTTCTTGGATTGCAAAAGCGTATCCTTCAAAGTGGGAGCCAATATAGGTTGATGGTCCAAGATAGACTACTTTGTTTATCTATATTACTGGTACAGGTGGTGTCAAGTTTCTTACAGGCATAGTTGTTTCAAGGCGCTGTTCGGCCTTGTTGCTAGGAAGTCTAGTGGCATGGCGACCTGTAGCACGTGTTGTTGATCCCATGTTTGTTTTGGGGGACTTGCAATTAATAATATTTATCTTATTTTTACTTTCAACAAACGTCGCTTATTGGTGTAATTGTTTCGCTGTGAAGTGATTTAGCTCTGGGTGCATTTCGTCCCAGTGTAGCTTCATTCTGTTCATATAGCCAATGGAGGGATTGTTTTTTGCCATTTTATAACAATTAAATAAATCATCATTAAGTTCGCAACTCCAAGAGAAATGCGATTTATAATTTCGGTTTCTTCTGTAGCTACAACTGAATAAAGTTTGTTTACCTTTCTTGTTGTTTGTCTTCGATACTTCCTTAATTTTGTTGTTGATGTTGTGTTCAGCCATGCTGTTTGTAGCAAATCCTTGTAAAATGAATTATGTATTTAGTCGGATATCTCTACGAATTCGAATAGAAGGTGTCTTCAGAAGATATAGTTAGAAGAATAACCAGTTATTCAACATGACTGTAGTTGTGGCATTACTGTCGGAGATAGTATTCATCTTAAATTTAATAGTCTCTCACGCCAAAATATGCGACTGATCGCGTTGACTGTGTATGTATGTATGTATGTATGTATGTATGTATGTATGTATGTATGTATGTATGTATGTATGTATGTATGTATGTATGTATGTATGTATGTCAGGTCACCAGTTGGTGCTACTGGTAACATGTATCCCAGTACAACCTGTCCCATGGTCGGGTCGTTGGCGACTAAACTGGCAACCCTACCAAGGTTTCTTGGTGAGGAGGGTGACTTTGGACATCCTGCAAGACTAAAAACAAAACCTGTCAAAGGGAAAAGGAGCTCTTAAGAGTCAATGGCCATCCAAAATCACCGGGTGAGATGACCCCTTAGCCTTTGTCAAGGCAGAATACTAGGAGAAGGAAAACTCTGATATAACACCTGCAACCCTGATTGTATCCAATGATGTTGACTTGTTCTTCTTTTTGGTAAATATCATCTTGGTTAAGAGAGTGGGACTGGCTTTGTGCAGTGCCTTTGCTCACTATAAAAGCTTCACGGCTCAGGCATTGCTTTATATCTGGACATCTCTCTGCACTTGTCGTCACATGGTACCATGAGCCCAGCACTATGTGTCAATAATTGTCGCAAGTGTAGTGTTTGTACCAGAGTTTTCAAGTCACTGGCTGGACTAAACGGTCACACTCGCTCAGCGCATCGGTAGGAGTTCTTCTACATGGATATAAAGTAGTGGCCGTACTCGAAAACGAGTTGGCAGCCACCATGTATGTTTGTATGTATGTATGTATGTATAGATGTATGTGTGTATGTAATTATGTATTTGTGTATGTATATATGTATGTATGTTTGTCTGCTGATGCATGGGAAAGAGTAGCTGCTGCTCGTAATAAATGAAGAAAGACTGTTCATGAGGGGAAAGTTGTCTTTGAGGCATCTCGAATCGCATACGAGAAAGTAAAGCGGGATGTGATGAAGGGCATTGCTGTTGCATTTCCAGACAGCGAAGATCCTCCTATGGCGCTGACATGCAGCGTCTGTGCGAGACTCTGCCTCAGCAAAGCTGAATTCAAAAGTCATCTTCGCAGTCATAAAGTGAAACCAGTGGTTGACTACCAGACTGCTGTTGGAGATGCTACTCATCATACCTATCAGACATGTGGAAGAGAGTGTAGATCAGCGGGAGGGCTCAACGACATGCAAAAGTACATGAACTCCAGCCACAGCCAGCTATTGCCAGTGAATGTTTTGGTTGCCAACTCTGTGCAACACATTTTAGATCATTGGCCGGGCTAAAAAGTCCGTTAATTTTTATGTATGTGATGTGTATGTGTATATGTATATATAGATATGTATATGTGCGTGTGTGTGTATATATATATAATTTTATTCGAGTCCATAGTGAACATCGACTCGCCGCCTTCCTTAGGCCAGGAAGAGCAGCCAATTTTTCTCTGTCTGGTGGCAGTTGCGAAAGAGGTTATATGGTGGACTAGATTGAAAGGACTGAAGGCAGACACTCTTCTCTTCGGTCAATCCCTCATCAACTTCTTCAAGTTTCACCTGGAAAGGAAGGTGAGGGTGGAGGGAGAAGTGCTCCCCCCCCCCCAGTACATTTGCTAAAAGGTGGATGAATGTGGCGAGAATGGCCCGTGTGAATGGGCCTACTCTGACCATGCGCCTATAGGTTAGCTAATTTGAGGAGGAGAGGGGTGCTCTCCCCGGGTGCCCTAGAAGCGCAGGGTGGTTCAGGATTAGTGGGGTACCTTAGTCATAACTGAGACGCCCCCCCCCCCATATAGGGGAATTTATTTTGTTATATTTATGCATAGTTTATTTTATATTTTTTATATCTTCATTGTTAAATTAGTCTTGCCATTGCGCACTTTTACTCGACCTTATTGTAAACCCCCACTGTCCCTGTCTTTGTATTGTCCCCTACATGTCGGCCCTTGTGGCCAATAAATGAAATCGGGATTGGCAGTATCGGTGGAGGGTCGGACGCCATGCTTTACAGCACAGTTACGTCTCTTTACGGACTGAGTTTAAATCCCGCCGAGGTTAACTTTGCCTTTCATCCTTACGGGGTCGATAAAATAAAGTACCAGTAATGTACTGTGTAATTGCTGGCCTTGTGCCAAAAGTAGAAACAATTATTATTATTATTATTATTATTATTATTATTATTATTATTATTATTGTTCTTTGAGTCTCAGTCATTGATGTTGGTTAACTGGAAGGTTTGTTGAAATGAATATCAAGCCACTACCTGCAGCCTCAGATATTCAGGACGTATCGGAGGGTTCTTGCTGTTCCAAGCAAGCATGCCTTTTGAAGTGTTCCAAAAATTATTATTATTATTATTATTATTATTATTATTATTATTATTATTATTATTATTATTTTTTTTTTTTTTTTTTTTTTTTTACGTGTAGGAAGGAGTGTAGGGTGGGGTAGGAAGGGTTGTAGGGGCAGGGGGAGGAGTAAAGCATGAACTCAATGAAGCATGACGTAACAGATATGTGAATCAGAAATGTGATATTAGAAATGTGACAGATTGTTAATTGTTAAACTCTGTAGTGAGAGTTGTGATGTTGATCGTGATGATGGTGTTAGTGTCGGTGCTGGTCGTTTTGGTGGTAGTGGTTATGGTGTTAGGGGGGAGGTGTAGTGGTGGTATTGTTGGTGTGAGTAGTGGTTGTGGTGTTGTAGTGGTGTTGGTCGTGGTGGTGGTGGTGGTTATGGTGTTGGGGGGGTCGTGGTGGTGTTGTTGGTGTGGGTGGTGGTTGTGGTGTTGTAGTGGTGTTGGTCGTGGTGGTGGTGGTGGTGGTTATGGTGTTGGGGTGGTCGTGGTGGTGTTGTTGGTGTGGGTGGTGGTTGTGGTGTCGTACGTAATGGTGTGGGGTGGGTCGTGTTAGTAATGTTGGTGTGGGTGGTGGTGTTGGTCATCGTGGTGTTTGTGACGGAGATTGTAGTGGTGGTGTTGATGGGGTTTAGTCGTGGTGGTGGTATCGTTGGTGTGGTTGTTGTGGTAGTTTAGGTGGTGTTGGTGGAGGTGTCGTGGTTGCTGAGGTTGTGGAGGTGGTTGTGGTGGTGGTTGTAGTGGTGGCTGAGGTTGTGGAGGTGGTGGTGGTGGTGGTTGTAGTGGTGGCTGAGGTTGTGGGAGGTGGTTGTGGTGGTGGTTGTAGTGGTGGCTGAGGTTGAGGGAGGTGGTTGTGGTGGTGGTTGTAGTGGTGGCTGAGGTTGTGGGAGGTGGTTGTGGTGGTGGTTGTAGTGGTGGCTGAGGTTGTGGGAGGTGGTTGTGGTGGTGGTTGTAGTGGTGGCTGAGGTTGTGGGAGGTGGTTTAGGTGGTGGTTGTAGTGGTGGCTGAGGTTGTGGGAGGTGGTTGTAGTGGTGGCTGAGGTTGTGGGAGGTGGTTGTGGTGGTGGTTGTAGTGGTGGCTGAGGTTGTGGGAGGTGGTTGTGGTGGTGGTTGTAGTGGTGGCTGAGGTTGAGGGAGGTGGTTGTGGTGGTGGTTGTAGCGGTGGCTGAGGTTGTGGGAGGTGGTTGTGGTGGTGGTTGTAGTGGTGGCTGAGGTTGTGGGAGGTGGTTGTGGTGGTGGTTGTAGTGGTGGCTGAGGTTGTGGAGGTGGTTGTGGTGGTGGTTGTAGTGGTGGCTGAGGTTGTGGAGGTGGTGGTGGTGGTGGTTGTAGTGGTGGCTGAGGTTGTGGAGGTGGTGGTGGTGGTGGTTGTAGTGGTGGTTGTAGTGGTGGCTGAGGTTGTGGGAGGTGGTTGTGGTGGTGGTTGTAGTGGTGGCTGAGGTTGTGGGAGGTGGTTGTGGTGGTGGTTGTAGTGGTGGCTGAGGTTGAGGGAGGTGGTTGTGGTGGTGGTTGTAGCGGTGGCTGAGGTTGTGGGAGGTGGTTGTGGTGGTGGTTGTAGTGGTGGCTGAGGTTGTGGGAGGTGGTTGTGGTGGTGGTTGTAGTGGTGGCTGAGGTTGTGGAGGTGGTTGTGGTGGTGGTTGTAGTGGTGGCTGAGGTTGTGGAGGTGGTGGTGGTGGTGGTTGTAGTGGTGGTTGTAGTGGTGGCTGAGGTTGTGTTGGTTGTAGTGATGGTAATGGTGATAATGGTGATTGTGACATCTTACTAAAGGTGATAAACTACTTGATCTTTGAATCAGCCTGAGATGTGCCCTGACGGAATACAGGAATACACTTCCTATGTACGTGTGCGGTGGAACGTGGAGACGATGTACATATAGATGAGGGATATATGTGTATGGGACGGCGTTGGAACATGCACACACACACACACACACACACACACACACACATATATATATATGTATATATGAAAAACCACAGACCCTCCATCTCAACTCACCTTTTGAAAAGCAGAAGAACTGCGAAACCGGTAAAGGAACCAAATAAATATATATATATTTTTAAAAATAAGACTCCAGTTGCATTTTCGATTTCATTTTATTTTTCATACTTTCACTCGTGTAGGACACCTCTGTTATTTTTCATTTTGCAAAAAAAACCTCACTTTCTAATATATATATATATATATATATATATATATATATATATATATATTTACTGCTGACGATCTTTATTTTCTATATTTATGCTTTGTGATCCTGTCTCTACTTTTTGTGCTCCTGAGGAAGGGCTAGAGCCCGATAGATGAATTTTCTTTCCCTTTTTCCATATAAAGTGTGAAACTAATAAACATTTTTGTATTTCTGTTTTGTCGTTTCCTCGAACAATACACACACACACACACACATACACACACACATACACACACACATATACACCCCCCACCCATATATATATATATATATATCACATATATATATATATATATATATATCACATATATATATATATATATATATATATATATATATATATATATATATATATATATATATATATATATATATATATATCACATATATATATATATCACATTTGGAAACTGCTTCGAAGAATCGAGAGGTATCTGAGGAACTTGCGATTTCAGAGTCAGGTTCGATCATTGCATCGATCGTGCCTTGAGCTGGTCGCCAGAGAAACGATTGTAATATGTCTAACAAATTTTATTTGTCGCACCACTGATTCTCCGTTTCTTATGTGATATTATTCTCTGCTCTGTAAAAGCATCGAGTGCTCAAACGGCCGACCGCATACGGACGCTTTAAGCATCCCACACCAATTATATATATATATATATATATATATATATTAAAGTTTCGCTCCGTCATAGCTGTATACATATAAGTAAATGAATTTCGTATATTAATGATATATGGTATGCTTAATAAATAAACATTTAGAAAGTCTTCTAGCTATGAATATTGAAAGGCTAACGGCTAGTGCCGTCTAGCGGATATTGTGGGAAGGTAGCCAATGTCCAATAGTTATCATGACCATTAAATATGATTTAAAGATGTGATAATATCAACCCAAAGTCATATCAATACTATCACAAGAAATAATACGAAGCTCACTGAAATAAAGAAAGCTTTCACTGTTGTTGTTGTTGTTGTTGTTGTTGTTGTTACTATAATACATTCATGCATACATGCATTCATACATGCATTCATTCATACATACATACATACATACATACATACATACATACATACATACATGGTGGCTGCCAACTCGTTTTCGAGTACGGCCACTACTTTATATCCATGTAGGAGAACCCCTACCGTTGCGCTGAACGAGTGTGACTTTTTAGTCCGGCCAGCGACTTCAAAACTCTGGTACAAACACTACACTTGTGACAATTATTGACACATAGTGCTGGGCCCATGGTATCATGTGACGACAAGTGCAGAGAGATCTCCAGATATAAAGCAATGCCTGTGCCGTGAAGCTTTTATAGTGAGCAAAGGCACTGCACAAAGCCAGTCCCACTCCCTTAACCAAGATGATATTTACCAAAAAGAAGAACAAGTCAACATCATTGGATACCATCAGGGTTGCAGGTGTTATATCAGAGTTTCCTACTCCTAGAATTCTGCCTTGACAAAGGCTAAGGAGTCATCTCTCCCGATGATTTGGGATGACCATTGACTTAAGAGCTACTTTGCCTTTTGACAGGTTTTGTTTTTAGTCCTGCAGGATGTCCAAGTCACCCTCCTCACCAAGAAACCTTGGAGGGGTTGCCAGTTTAGTCGCCAACGACCCGACCATGAAACAGGTTGTACTGGGATACATGTTACCAGTAGCACCAACTGGTGACATACATACATACATATATACATACATACATGCATACATATCGATTCTGTTCCCCACTCTTGGATGATAGAGGCCCTCCAACTGTCTAAAGTCCCAGACATTGTTATCAGAGCCATAGAGAAGCTGTCTTCTTCTTGGGCTACTATCCTAAGGCTAAAGACAGAGAGAGAGGACTCTATTTTCACTGATAAAATAAAATATCGCAGGGGTATATTTCAGGGAGACAGTCTCTCTGTGATATTATTCATCTTGTCATTAAACCCCTTGTCCTTTCTGCTCTAGAAAAGGGGAAGGATTGGCTCACAGGAGGACAGAAATACGAACCTGACTCATAATTTCTTTATGGATGATCTGAAACTCTATGCCAAGAACGTGGATGGGATGAAGACAAATCTTGACCTGGTTACAACGTTCTCAAAGCATATAGGAATGGAGTTTGGCCAAGATAAATGCTCATATATGACTGTAAAGCGGGGAAAAACAACAACCCAATCTAGCAACATTGTCGTCAATGGCCTAACTGTTTCACCGATATCTGATGAGGACTGCTACAGATACCTGGGGATAGATGAGAACATATCATATAATGGTATCTGTAATAAGGAACGCGTAACCAGGAAATACTACACCCGATTAAGATTTGGTCATCGGAACTCTCTGCGCAAAATAAAACAGTGGCTCACAATGTGTTTGCTGTACCTGTCCTAACACCAACTTTTGGAATACTCAATTGGACGATAGACGAAATCCGAGCGATTGATGTTGGAATTCAAAAAATACTAAACACCGGAAACCTCCACATCAACAGTGACATAGACTGCCTTTACTTGAAACGTAAGCAGGGGGGCAGGGGCCTAACATCAGTCCAGACAGCATTTGAATGTCGCATCATATCCCTCCGACAACATCTACGGACCTCGAAGCGTAGGAGCCTGTCTCTCAAGCAAGTCTATCTACATGAAATAGATAAGATCATGAGAGTTGGGAAGGAACTCCCCGAGAGATATTCCCTGTGTGATAATCAAAAACTCACACCCAGGGAAGTCGCTAAGCAGTATCGCAGTGAATCCAAGGGTGAAAAACTGCATGCTTATCAGCAAAACATCATGCATAGATATGTTGCCAGGAAGCTCCAGAGTGAGAGTAATATAGATAAGGAAAGTAGTCTATCTTGGATCAACAACCGCCATATTGGCTCCCACTTTGAAGGATACGATTTTGCAATCCAAGAACAGGAAATTAACACGAAATACCTGATTCACAAAAGAGATAGGGATGCAGGCAAAACACCTAGATGTGATAACAAGTGCAGACTCTGCAGAACTAACATCGAGGATATCACCCATGTCATCAGCAGCTGTCCAAGATGTCATCGCGGTACTATCTACCTATGAGGCATGATGCAGTGACCAAGAAACTGTACAATGCAATCCGTAGAAAAGATAGCCCCGATAATAAACACATTAAAAGCTACAGCAATGTAGAAGACATCCATGTACATAATATGAAAGAGTACTGGTGGAATGTTCCAGTAAAAACCCCAATAAAATGCAGGCATAACAGACCAGATATAATGATATGAGACAGGGGAAAGAAGGCATGCAGAGTAGTGAAAATTAGCTGCCCAGCAGATGCCAATATAATATCAAAGATTAGCGAAAAGGAGAATATTTATGCAGAACTAATAAGAAATCTACAAATACTCCACCCTCATTACACCTTCAGATTTATGCCTGTGATTATTGGGGCACTGGGATATGTTAGTAACTGCCTCAATACAAATCTTGAGAAGCTGGGCTTGACAGGAACAGAAAAAACACAGCTAGTTAGGAAATTACAAGTATAATCCAACAGTAAAAATATGTAAAACATTCCAAAAGTTTTGCATCTAATAACTGCATATACACATGTAGAGATACAAAGCACATATACATATGGACATATACAACTCAAAACATACACATCTACACATACACACATGCATACACACATACATACAAACATACATACATACATACATACATACATACATACATACATACATACATACATACATACATACATACATACATACATACATACATACATACATGCATACATACATATACATATACAGTCAACGCGATCAGTCGCATATTTTGGCGTGGGAGACTATTTATTAGATTTAAGATGAATACTATCTCCAACAGTAATGCCACAACTACAGTCATGTTGAATAACTGGTTATTCTTCTAAATATATCTTCTGAAGACACCTTTTATTCGAATTCGTAGAGATATCCGACTAAATACATAATTCATTTTACAAGGATTTACTACAAACAGCATGGCTGAACACAACATCATCAACAACAATATCAGTGGAGAACCGAAGAAAAACGAGAAAGGTAAACAAACTTTATTCAGTTGTAGCTACAGAAGAAACCCAAATTATAAATCGCATTTCTCTTGGAGTTGCGAACTTAATAATGATTTATTTAATTGTTATAAAATGGCAAAAAACAATCCCTCCATTGGCTATATGAACAGAATGAAGCTACACTGGGACGAAATACACCCAGAGATAAATCACTTCACAGCGAAACAATTACGCCAATAAGCGACGTTTGTTGAAAGTAAAAATAAGATAAATAGTATTAATTACAAGTCCCCCAAAACAAACATGGAATCAACAACACGTGAACAGGTCGCCATGCTACTAGACTTCCTAGCAGCCATGTCGAACGGTGCCTTGAAAGAATATGCCTGTAAGAAATTTGACACCACGTGTACCATCTAAGTCTACCTCGAATGCTGGGGAAAACACTATCGATAATAATAATAATCGAAGAAATAATAATAATCGAAGAAATTTGACACCATGTGTACCATCTAAGTCTACCTCGAATGCTGGGGAAAACACTATTGATAATAATAATAATCGAAGAAATTTGACACCATGTGTACCATCCGAGTCTACCTCGACTATTGTGGAAAATACTATCGATAATGATAATAATCAAAAGTATAAACAATTGAAAATTTCCCTCAACGAAATCTTCCAGAGAGAAATTAATTCATGTATAAACATTTCCCTTGCTGAACGTTTTAAAACAACAATATTTAATAAAAAAAAAAATAAATAAAAAACCAAATAATGAAATATTACGTGTTATTGACGAAATAGGGGATGAATATTTACGACGGATAAACACCCCAACATTTTGGCAAATCAAAGCCTGTTTATATGCCTTAGCAACGACAGTGAAGCATTATCTTGGTGGTAACAGAGATATTAACAAGAACAAAACACCACCAAAAATACCATCATATATAACTAAAATAGAAAAAAAAGAATTCTGACCTACGAAAACCATAGGATATGTGACAATGCTCTTTACATGGAAACCAACACAAAAAAAACCTCACTCCTCACCAACAAAGAGTGACAAATAAAATAGAGACAATGTCTGGTAACAGTAGAACCAGAACTCTCCAATATAAGCTGATCACCCTCAAACAAGAATTGAGAGCTGTCAGCGAAAAACGCTGATACCTGAAAAAGGTAGATGAAAGAAAAGTGCTTAATAAAAGATTCAGACGAAACCAAACATCAGTCTATAGAGATATGAAGGGCAAAATAATAAGTTTCACTGAGGCCCCATCCCAGAAAGACATAGATTCCTTTTGGAGAAAAATATGGGGTGAAAAGAAGAATTTCAACCCAGGTGTAGTGTAGCTAAAAGAAATCCAAAATAACTATTGCTCCTACACTACAACAAAAACATACGAAATAAGTGAGGATACCCTTGAGACTGTGATAGGAAAACTCCAAGATAAGAAAACATCAGGAAGGAACATGATTGTCGGCTACTGGTACAAAAAAACTGATATTCTATCGGAGGTATCTTACCGATCTCTACCAACAAGTTCATAAGGGAAATACACTTATACCAGAATGGTTAACATTAGCACAAACATTACTGGTCCCCAAGCACAAAGACACCCACTTAGCAAAAAAAACTACCGTCCCATTGCATGCCAGAACCTGGTGTATAAGATGTATGCAGCCTGCCTGAACCTATTCCTCCAAGATCACTGAGAAAATAATAGCATCATCACAGATGAACAAGCAGCTGGAAAGAAAGAGGTTTGGTGAACAACTCCTAATCAACAAAACTGCGATCTCGGAGGTGCGACAACTTAGGAGGAATATGGCTACATTCTGGCTGGACTACAGGAATGCTTTCGATTCTGTTCCCCACTATTATCAGAGGCATAGAGAAGCTGTCTTCTTCTTGGGCTACTATCCTAAAGGTAAAGACAGAGAAGTAGGACTCTATTTTCACTGATAAAATAAAATATCGTTGGCTCACAGGCGGACATAAATACGAACCTAACCCATAATTTCTTTGTGGACGATCTGAAACTCTATGCCAAGAACATGGATGGGATGAAGACAAATCTTGACCTGGTTATAACATTCTCAAAGCATATAGGAATGGAGTATGGCCAAGATAAATGCTGGGGAAAAACAACAACCCAATCTAGTAACATTTGTATCAATGGCCTAACTGTTTCACCAATATCTGATGAGGACTGCTGCAGATACCTGGGGATAAATGAGAACATATCCTATAATGGTATCTGTAATAAGGAACGCGTAACCAGGGAATACTACACCCGATTAAGAAAGATTTGGCCAGCGGAACTCTCTGCGCAAAACAAAACAGTGGCTCACAATGTGTTTGCTGTGCCTGTCCTAACACCAACTTTTGGAATAATCTATTGGACGAGAGACGAAATCCGAGCGATTGATGTTGGAACTCAAAAAATACTAAACACTGGAAACCTCCACATCAACAGTGACATAGACCGCCTTTACTTGAAACGTAAGCAGGGAGGCAGAGGCCTAACATCTGTCCAGACAGCATTTGAATGTCGCATCATATCTCTCCTACAACATCTACGAACCTCAAAGCGTAGGAGCCTGTCTCTCAAGCAAGTCTATCTGCATGAAACAGATAAGATCATGAGAGTTAGGAAGGAACTCCTCGAGAGGTATTCCGTGTGTGATAATCAAAAACTCACACCCAGGGAAGTTGCTCAGCAGTATCGCAATGAATCCATGGATGAAAAACTGCATGCCTATCAGCAAAAAATCATGCATGGTTATGTTGCCAGGAAGCTCCAGAGTGAGAGTAATATAGATAAGGAAAGTAGTCTATCTTGGACCAACAACCGCTATATTGGCTCCCACTTTGAAGGATACGCTTCTGCAATCCAAGAACAGGAAATCAACACGAAATACCTGATTCACAAAAGAGATAGGGATGCAGGCAAAACACCTAGATGTGACAACAAGTGCAGACTCTGCAGAATTAACATCGAAGATGTCACCCGTGTCATCAGCAGCTGTTCAACGATGTCATCGCAGTACTATCTACATATGAGGCATGATGTAGTGGCCAAAATATTGTACAATGCAATCCGTAGAAACGATAGCCTCGATAATAAACACATTAAAAGCTGCAGCAATGTGGAAGACATACATATATATAATATGAAAGAGTACTGGTGGAATGTTCCAGTAAAAAACCCAATAACAGACCAGATATTATGATATAGGACAGGTAAAAGTAGGCATGCATAGTAGTGGAAATTAGTTGCCCAGCAGATGCCAATATAATATCAAAGATTAGTGAAAAGGAGAATATTTATGCAGAACTGATAAGAAATCTACAGATACTCCACCCTGATTATACCTTCAGATTTATGCCTGTGATTATTGTGGCACTGGGGTATGTTAGTAACTGCTTCAATACAAATCTTGAGAAGCTGGGTTTCACAGGAACAGAAAAAAACACAACTAGTTAGGAAATTACAAGTACAATCCATTAATGGAACAGTAAAAATATGTAAAACATACAAAAAATGTTGCATCTAATAACTTCATATACACATGTACATATACTAAGCATATACACATGCGCACATACAACTCAAAACTTCCACATCCACACATACAATAACATCCATATCTACACATGCATGCATGCAGACATGCATACATATCTACCTAGTTGATGTTGTGTAAATTCCAATGAGAGAGTCTTGTATCTATGTTAAAAACAGGCTCTCTATTGGGAAACAATTTGTGAAATTATAAAACCAGAAGAACATACATACACACATGCATACACACTTACATACATACAAACAAACATACATACATACATACATACATACACACATATATACACACATACATACATACATACATACATACATACATACATACATACATACATACATACATTATCATTATAAAGCATCATTAATCTGAAAAACAAAAGATAATTGGGAATTAATATCTGATATTCCTTTTATGATATGGTGGTGGTGGTGGCGGCGGTGTGGTGGTGATGGTGGTGGTGGCGATATGCTGGTGGTTGTTGTGGTGGTTTATGTGGTGGCGGTGGTGGTGGTGGCAGTGGTGAAGCTGGTGGTGGTGGTGGTGATGGTAATCGTGGTGGTGCTAGTGGTGGTGGTGGTGGAGGTGTGTGTGTGTGTGGAGGGGCGTTGTGGTGGTGGCGGCAGCAATGGTGGTATTGTTGTTGGTATTGGGTTAAGATTTGATGATATACATACATACATACATACATACGCACAAAGACATCCATATAAACACACACCCACATCATACATACATGCATACATAAGACATACATACTTGCAAACATATAGACACACACATATACATACGCATTCACACACACACACACACACACACACACACACACACACACACACACACACACACACACACACACACACACACACACACACACACACACACTCCTATACTCTTGCACATGCCAACAGAAACGTTGATTTAAAGGTCTGATAAGGTTTGTACAGAGGCAAAATCGTTTCATTAAAATCTTTCACTGAAAAATATTTTCATTGATTGCCAAATGTTGATATTTAACAGTTATTTCCATCTCTCCATGCTAAGTGGTAAGGGTGTTGGACTTACGATAAAGTCGTGGGTTCTATTTCTGGACTCGGTTGTGTGTTGTGTTCTTGAGCAAAATACCTCATTTCACGTTGCTTCAGTATATCCAGCTGGAAAATGAGTGCCAACTATATGGGGGGGGGGGGGTTAGTCCGGTGATAGACTGGCGTTCTGTCCAGGGGTGAGTCTTGTACTCTCAGTCGCTTCACGTTACGGAAACTAGGATAAGCATCTGCCTGATGAGCCTCAGGTTCGAGATAGTCTTTAGACTTAGTCCCTTTGAGACAGACTTGTGTTTTAGCGAGAAAGAACTGTGAGTACAACAGATCGGTAAAAGTCTTAGGACAAACTGGATTTGTAACAACAGTTCGGTTTACTACAACAGATCGGTAAAAGTCTTAGGACAAACTGGATTTGTAACAACAGTTCGGTTTACTACAACAGATCGGTAAAAGTCTTAGGACAAACTGGATTTGTAACAACAGTTCGGTTTACTACAACAGATCGGTAAAAGTCTTAGGACAAACAGAAGTTGTATCAACAGTTCGGTTTACTACAACAGATCGGTAAAAGTCTTAGGACAAACAGAAGTTGTATCAACAGTTCGGTTTACTACAACAGATCGGTAAAAGTCTTAGGACAAACTGGATTTGTAACAACAGTTCGGTTTACTACAACAGATCGGTAAAAGTCTTAGAACAAACAGAAGTTGTATCAACAGTTCGGTTTACTACAACAGATCGGTAAAAGTCTTAGGACAAACAGAAGTTGTATCAACAGTTCAGTTTACTACAACAGATCGGTAAAAGTCTTAGGGAAAACTGGATTTGTAACAACAGTTCGGTTTACTACAACAGATCGGTAAAAGTCTTAGGACAAACAGAAGTTGTATCAACAGTTCGGTTTACTACAACAGATCGGTAAAAGTCTTAGGACAAACAGAAGTTGTATCAACAGTTCGGTTTACTACAACAGATCGGTAAAAGTCTTAGGACAAACTGGATTTATAACAACAGTTCGGTTTACTACAACAGATCGGTAAAAGTCTTAGGACAAACAGAAGTTGTATCAACAGTTCGGTTTACTACAACAGATCGGTAAAAGTCTTAGGACAAACAGAAGTTGTATCAACAGTTCGGTTTACTACAACAGATCGGTAAAAGTCTTAGGACAAACAGAAGTTGTATCAACAGTTCGGTTTACTACAACAGATCGGTAAAAGTCTTAGGACAAACAGAAGTTGTATCAACAGTTCGGTTTACTACAACAGATCGGTAAAAGTCTTAGGACAAACAGAAGTTGTATCAACAGTTCGGTTTACTACAACAGATCGGTAAAAGTCTTAGGACAAACAGAAGTTGTATCAACAGTTCGGTTTACTACAACAGATCGGTAAAAGTCTTAGGACAAACAGAAGTTGTATCAACAGTTCGGTTTACTACAACAGATCGGTAAAAGTCTTAGGACAAACAGGATTTGTAACAACAGTTCGGTTTACTACAACAGATCGGTAAAAGTCTTAGAACAAACAGAAGTTGTATCAACAGTTCGGTTTACTACAACAGATCGGTAAAAGTCTTAGGACAAACAGAAGTTGTATCAACAGTTCAGTTTACTACAACAGATCGGTAAAAGTCTTAGGGCAAACTGGATTTGTAACAACAGTTCGGTTTACTACAACAGATCGGTAAAAGTCTTAGGGCAAACTGGATTTGTAACAACAGTTGGGTTTACTACAACAGATCGGTAAAAGTCTTAGGACAAACAGAAGTTGTATCAACAGTTCGGTTTACTACAACAGATCGGTAAAAGTATTAGGACAAACTGGATTTGTAACAACAGTTCGGTTTACTACAACAGATCGGTAAACGTCTTAGGACAAACAGAAGTTGTATCAACAGTTCGGTTTACTACAACAGATCGGTAAAAGTCTTAGGACAAACAGAAGTTGTATCAACGGTTCAGTTTACTACAACAGATCGGTAAAAGTCTTAGGGCAAACTGGATTTGTAACAACAGTTCGGTTTACTACAACAGATCGGTAAAAGTCTTAGGACAAACTGGATTTGTAACAACAGTTCGGTTTACTACAACAGATCGGTAAAAGTCTTAGGACAAACAGAAGTTGTATCAACAGTTCGGTTTACTACAACAGATCGGTAAAAGTCTTAGGACAAACTGGATTTGTAACAACAGTTCGGTTTACTACAACAGATCGGTAAAAGTCTTAGGACAAACAGAAGTTGTATCAACAGTTCGGTTTACTACAACAGATCGGTAAAAGTCTTAGGACAAACAGAAGTTGTATCAACAGTTCGGTTTACTACAACAGATCGGTAAAAGTCTTAGGACAAACAGAAGTTGTATCAACAGTTCAGTTTACTACAACAGATCGGTAAAAGTCTTAGGGAAAACTGGATTTGTAACACAGTTCGGTTTACTACAACAGATCGGTAAAGTCTTAGGACAAACTGGATTTGTAACAACAGTTCGGTTTACTACAACAGATCGGTAAAAGTCTTAGGACAAACAGAAGTTGTATCAACAGTTCGGTTTACTACAACAGATCGGTAAAAGTCTTAGGGCAAACTGGATTTGTAACAACAGTTCAGTTTACTACGACAGATCGGTAAAGTCTTAGGGCAAACTGGATTTGTAACAACGGTTCGGTTTACTACAACAGATCGGTCAAACAGAAGTTGTGTCAACAGTTCGGTTTACTATAACAGATCGGTAAAAGTCTTAGGACAAACAGAAGTTGTATCAACAGTTCAGTTTACTACAACAGATCGGTAAAAGTCTTAGGGAAAACTGGATTTGTAACACAGTTCGGTTTACTACAACAGATCGGTAAAGTCTTAGGACAAACTGGATTTGTAACAACAGTTCGGTTTACTACAACAGATCGGTAAAAGTCTTAGGACAAACAGAAGTTGTATCAACAGTTCGGTTTACTACAACAGATCGGTAAAAGTCTTAGGGCAAACTGGATTTGTAACAACAGTTCAGTTTACTACGACAGATCGGTAAAAGTCTTAGGGCAAACTGGATTTGTAACAACGGTTCGGTTTACTACAACAGATCGGTCAAACAGAAGTTGTGTCAACAGTTCGGTTTACTATAACAGATCGGTAAAAGTCTTAGGACAAACAGAAGTTGTGTCAACAGTTCAGTTTACTATAACAGATCGGTAAAAGTCTTAGGAAAAACTGGATTTGTAACAACGGTTCGGTTTACTACAACAGATCGGTAAAAGTCTTAGGACAAACAGAAGTTGTGTCAACAGTTCGGTTTACTATAACAGATCGGTAAAAGTCTTAGGACAAATAGAAGTTGTATCAACAGTTCAGTTTACTATAACAGATCGGTAAAAGTCTTAGGACAAACTAGATTTGTAACACCGGTTCGGTTTACTACAACAGATCGGTAAAAGTCTTAGGACAAACAGAAGTTGTATCAACAGTTCGGTTTACTACAACAGATCGGTAAAAGTCTTAGGGCAAACTGGATTTGTAACAACAGTTCAGTTTACTACGACAGATCGGTAAAAGTCTTAGGGCAAACTGGATTTGTAACAACGGTTCGGTTTACTACAACAGATCGGTAAAAGTCTTAGGGCAAACAGAAGTTGTGTCAACAGTTCGGTTTACTATAACAGATCGGTAAAAGTCTTAGGACAAACAGAAGCTGTGTCAACAGTTCAGTTTACTATAACAGATCGGTAAAAGTCTTAGGACAAACTGGATTTGTAACAACGGTTCGGTTTACTACAACAGATCGGTAAAAGTCTTAGGACAAACTGGATTTGTAACAACAGTTCGGTTTACTACAACAGATCGGTAAAAGTCTTAGGACAAACAAAAGTTGTATCAACAGTTCGGTTTACTACAACAGATCGGTAAAAGTCTTAGGGCAAACTGGATTTGTAACAACAGTTCAGTTTACTACGACAGATCGGTAAAAGTCTTAGGGCAAACTGGATTTGTAACAACGGTTCGGTTTACTACAACAGATCGGTAAAAGTCTTAGGACAAACAGAAGTTGTGTCAACAGTTCGGTTTACTATAACAGATCGGTAAAAGTCTTAGGACAAACAGAAGTTGTGTCAACAGTTCAGTTTACTATAACAGATCGGTAAAAGTCTTAGGAAAAACTGGATTTGTAACAACGGTTCGGTTTACTACAACAGATCGGTAAAAGTCTTAGGACAAACAGAAGTTGTGTCAACAGTTCGGTTTACTATAACAGATCGGTAAAAGTCTTAGGACAAACAGAAGTTGTATCAACAGTTCAGTTTACTATAACAGATCGGTAAAAGTCTTAGGACAAACTAGATTTGTAACACCGGTTCGGTTTACTACAACAGATCGGTAAAAGTCTTAGGACAAACAGAAGTTGTATCAACAGTTCGGTTTACTACAACAGATCGGTAAAAGTCTTAGGGCAAACTGGATTTGTAACAACAGTTCAGTTTACTACGACAGATCGGTAAAAGTCTTAGGGCAAACTGGATTTGTAACAACGGTTCGGTTTACTACAACAGATCGGTAAAAGTCTTAGGGCAAACAGAAGTTGTGTCAACAGTTCGGTTTACTATAACAGATCGGTAAAAGTCTTAGGACAAACAGAAGCTGTGTCAACAGTTCAGTTTACTATAACAGATCGGTAAAAGTCTTAGGACAAACTGGATTTGTAACAACGGTTCGGTTTACTACAACAGATCGGTAAAAGTCTTAGGACAAACAGAAGTTGTGTCAACAGTTCGGTTTACTATAACAGATCGGTAAAAGTCTTAGGACAAACAGAAGTTGTATCAACAGTTCAGTTTACTATAACAGATCGGTAAAAGTCTTAGGACAAACTAGATTTGTAACAACGGTTCGGTTTACTACAACAGATCGGTAAAAGTCTTAGGACAAACAGAAGTTGTATCAACAGTTCAGTTTACTATAACAGATCGGTAAAAGTCTTAGGACAAACTGGATTTGTAACAACGGTTCGGTTTACTATAACAGATCGGTAAAAGTCTTAGGACAAACAGAAGTTGTATCAACAGTTCGGTTTACTACAACAGATCGGTAAAAGTCTTAGGACAAACAGAAGTTGTGTCAACAGTTCGGTTTACTATAACAGATCGGTAAAAGTCTTAGGACAAACAGAAGTTGTATCAACAGTTTAGTTTACTACGACAGATCGGTAAAAGTTTTAGAACAAACTGGATTTGTAACAACAGTTCGGTTTACTACAATATAGTGGTGATAGTCTTAGGACAAACTGGATTTGTAACAACAGTTCGGTTTACTACAATATAGTGGTGATAGTCTTAGGATAAACACAAGTTGTAACAACGTTCAATTCACGGTTCAGTCATTCTTCATTTTATTTTAATCCTTTTACAAGACGCCATGGTGTATCCATCGTCAA
>OZ024743.1:64341593-64344093 GCA_964016885.1 Eledone cirrhosa
TACACTGGGAGATCCTAGCTAGGGCTAGATCGTATAACGGAAATAAAAGACCATGTGACCTCTGCGCCGCTGAGGCCCTGGAAATACTCTACGCCACAGACCACATCTTAAACAAAAAATCTGAGGCAATTTCGGCTTGTAAACATAAATTGGACAAAACTTTCCTGTATTACAGCCCCACGTTATACCCTAACGGATAGTACAATTTATACGTGGATATTTTACGTCTTGATGTGGGAGCTAAGTATGTTTTGTTTATACCATTACTTATTTGTATAGCGAACGTTTCCACGAACCTAAGTATCGTCTTCCTGTCTTCCTCCGGTTGCAACGTTTTTTGAAATATCCACTTCTGCGTTTACAGATTGACTTTGTTAGTTTCAGAAGATCCCGTTAAGAGTGAAAGCAGCGATTCTTTGCTTAAACTTTAATCTGTTATTTTAATAAATAAATAAATATATATATATATATATATATATATATACATACACATACACTTGCACATATATATGCATACATATACATGAATGTATATAGATATATATGTAACAGTATCTTCTAGATATGGATTTTGTTAAGATTTCACACTACAAAGTAGGCAAAACGTTCATCGGAGGAAATTACACCAATTACATTGTTTTTTCTTTAATTGTTGTCTGAAGACAAACAGGCATGAGATAAAGACTTGTTATGGCAAACATGAGAAGATGGTGTCATTGAGACATGGATTGTGTTAATATTTCACACTGCAAAGTCGACAAAACGACTAGTGAACGTTGATCAGTGTTTAAAACAAACCAACTGGACATTTAAAGTGAGAGATTTATCACTTTGACTGTACCAATGACTGAAACTCATTGACACATCCTTACTGCTTAATCTCGACATAGTGCCAAAGGTTAACATCTTCCAACATTTCATTGCAGTGTATTTTGTTAAAGCTATTGTCTTTCTGCCAGGAATTATTTCTTCTTCTCCTTAAATAACCAGCAAACAACACTAGTTATTATAATGAGCTCAATATTGTCAAATACTACATTATGTTGTGTAAAATGTCACACAAACTCCGTTGGATTGTCATAGCAACATTACTTGCGCATTTGGCGACTGTTATTTTTTATTTTTATATTTCCTATATTTCTATTTTATGTTCGTTAGAGTTGTCTTTTTTTTAAAATATATTTCAAGATGGATGACTTTCGACCAAGTTAAAAATATTCGCCACAAACAAAATGCTGTGTGAAATTTGATAAGAAAATATCATGTTTCCTTTCTCCTTTGTATCATCATAATCCCCCGAGTGTTAAAACGTCGCCATCAGTAAGTCACACGATTACCACTGTTTCACAGTTGGTACCAGTTCATTACAATATGGCGCTCATTCCTGTTTTAGATTCGCATTTTTTAATGTTTTTTTTTGTTTTGTTTTTTTGCATAATTATACCTTTTATTGTATTTATTGTTGAGAAATATGTGAGCAGTAGTGTTCGAGTTTGTTTTCGTTAGTGTTTAACCCTAGTCAGCCCCCCACCCCCCACCCTTTTTGTAGGCCTGTGATTAAAGGCATTCCAGTCGTGACAATTTTGTCTTTTCTTTTCTTTTCTTTTCTTTTCTTTTCTTTTCTTTTCTTTTCTTTTCTTTTATTTTATTTTATTTTATTTTATTTTATTTTATTTTCTTTTCTTTTCTTTTCTTTTTTTTTTTTTTTTTTTTCTTTTCTTTTCTTTTTTTTTTTCTTTTCTTTTCTTTTTAACATAATGTATCGATGATGGTATTATCCAATGCCTCCTTCCGTTTTTTTAAGTAGTAGGGAGTTTTATGAGTGACATTTGGAGGCCGACGTCCACATCGGTTTTTCCTCTATATCCCTTTCTCACTTTCTCTCTATCATACATTCTCTCTCTCTCTCCTTCATACAGGCGGAACGTCCGTGAACAACCTCCTGCAGTGTTGTTCGAGGTTGTGCGTGACAGACGTTCCTACAAACGGTCTTCCATCTTGAATTTCGTTGAGGGACCAACTGACTGCTCTGTTTAAATATCTCCGCCTAATCATGTAATCAATATGTCCTGACTGATGTTGGCAATTGGACACAGTTTAATGCAATCGTTAGTCAACTTAGATTTGGAAAATATCAACCGGAGTGGAAACAATAAATCTGTAATTGGAATAGAAATGATATGGAGGGGGTAGGAGCTAAAGTTATGACTGTCGCGGGAATTAGTACTCAATACTATAGTAGAGATTAATATATTCTTTACTAAGGCCAAACTTCAGTCTTGTGAATACACAGAAGAATCTTCAAACCCAAGTAAGGATTTAATGAATATATATATATATATATATATTTCCCATATATATATATATATATATATATATATATATATATATATATATATATATATATATATATATATATATATGGGAAAAGAGTCAGGGCCCCGACGGCTGAGCTCCAGTTCCTTCGTTATATATATATATAAATTCGATGTTTGAAAGC
>OZ024743.1:64346593-64349093 GCA_964016885.1 Eledone cirrhosa
ACACACATATATGTTGGTATGGTTACGATTGACGTCATAGAAACAGGAACGCGGGAATTTCAATCAATCAACGCATACACAGTTTGTTTTAGAAATAACAATAGCATATAATGATAAAGAGGGATATAATGATAAAGAGGGAGAGAGAAACAAACAGACACACTAAAAGACGGATATATGTGTGTGTGTTTGTATTAGCGCGTTCAAACTCCATTTCGAAGCTGACTTTCATTTACTAAACTGTAAGTTTTTCAATCGGCCTTACACTTTCAAACTATATTTTTCTGTATAAGTAACTTTAACCCTTTATTTTCGACATAAAAATACACACATACAAAGACCTGTAAAGTTTTTTGGGGGGCCTTTCTTATCAATCTCTTTACATTCAATTATCAGCCTTATACTTTCAAAGTCAATTTTTATGTTGAAGTAACTTTCAACCTTTAATACATACATACATACATACATACATACATACATACATACATACATACATACATACATACATACATACATATACACACATACATACATATACACACATACATACAAATACCTCTCACTTAATTTACACACACATCGGCCTTACACTTTCATACACACATACATACATATACACACATACATAAAAATACCTGTCACTTAATTTACACACACATCGGCCTTACACTTTCAAACTAAATTTTTCTGTAGAAGTAACTTTAACCCTTTCTTTTTGACATAAAAATACACACATACATACAAATACCTGTAAATTTTTTTGTGGGGCCTTTCTTATCAATCTTTTTACATTCAATTATCAGCCTTATACTTTCAAAGTTAATTTTTATGTTGAAGTAACTTTCACCCTTTATTTTTCGATACCCATTTACTTACTAACATTTGTATCACAACAACAATAACAATATTCATAAACAGACAGTAGACTTTCAAAGTCAATTTTTATGTAGAAGTAACTTTCACCCTTTCTTTTGGACATAAAATGCCACCTAAAAAGAGAAGTCGCCCCAGTCGACATACCGCGTCAGCAATGGCGCAAAAGGCTACTATAGCAAACGAGTCCTCTGAGGAAAATGCTTCAAGACTTTCACAGACAGCCTTACGTTCATCAGAATGTCGAGCCGCTGAAAGTTTCCAACAGCGCACCGCACGCCTAGCCAAAATGGCTTCATACCAGGCTTCTTCCAGGGCTTCAGAGAGCCGTGAACAAAGGTCGAAGCGCCTGCCTAGAAACGATGCGACTAATGCTGCTTCCAGGTCTTTGGAACGTTTAAAACAACGGACGGCTCGCCTTCCTACGAACGCTGCGGCTACGACTACTTCCATGGCTTCTGAAGATGCAGACGGGCGGTCCATTAGCATTGCAAATGTTGCTTCTGCTATTGCTGCCAGACCTTCCCACCAACCACACGACCAATGTTCTACGTTAAAGCGTAACAGTCGACGGCGAGAAGCTGCACGCGGTGTGACGAGCCCCAACAGCCCTTACTGGCACCTACGGGCTTTCAAGTATGAGCAAAACGTTAATTACTCGATGCGCTCTGACATAAATATAGGCGAGATGCGCTTCAATTGCCAATTCTGCAATGCTACAAAGTGGGCTGGGGAGCCACCTGCAATGTGCTGCCAAAATGGTAAGGTCACCTTTCCCACTCTTACGGAACCGCCAGACCCTTTGAAGGAACTACTGACTGGTTATACCTCAAGGTCAAAAAAAAACCCCTGATCCCCCCCAATAAAAAACGCTCCTGGGGGTACCGGAAAAACTTTTGTAACGAATTTGATTCTCGCTAAGATTCGTCAGGAGAAAAAAGTTGCGTTGTCCGTTGCATCGTCCGGGATCGCTGCTACTTTGCTGCCGGGAAGCAGGACAGCACATTCAACCTTTAAACTCCCTTTGGATTTAGTAAAAACTGAGACACCAACATGCAATATCAGCAAGAGTTCACACAAAGCTCTGGTTCTCAAAAGATGTTGCCTCATTGTTTGGGATGAGTGCACAATGGCACACAAGGGTGCCCTTGAGGCATTGGACAAGGCCCGGAAAGACATTAGGGATTCTACGGCTCCTATGGGTGGCGTAACCCTTCTGCTATCAGGGGATTTTCGGAAAACGCTGCCTGTCATCCCCAAATGGACAAGAGCTGATGAAGTGCGTGCCTGTCTTAAGTCGTCCATGTTGTGGCTCCAGGTGAATAGTTTGTACCTGAGCACAAATATGCGTGCTCATTTGCATGGTGACAACATGTCTGCAGCACAGAACATTTTAGCACTTGGTGAGGGCAAGATCCCTGCGGATGACAAGGGCGGCATAGCAATCGACACCCTGGGAAGCAGTTTTTCCTAATGTCTCATCTAACTTTAAAAACCTCGATTGGCTCAGCGAAAGAGCCATCCTTGCTCCGAAAAATACCATGGTTAATTTTATTAACGAGCAGCTGATTGAGAAGATTCCCGGTAAAGAGCACATCTTCAAATCAGACCCCGACGATATCGTTAA
>OZ024743.1:64354093-64366593 GCA_964016885.1 Eledone cirrhosa
GCACTAGGGTTAGAGCCCCTAATTACACTGTCAAAGAGCAGTCTGATCATTATGACTCTGCTGGCTTAGAGCCACAGAGAGGGCCATTGGATGATGGATCAGCTGTCTCTGAGACAAATATAAAGAATGCAGTTTTGTCCTGCAGAAGAGCCATCAAAATGGGCACTTTGAATGTGAGGACTATTCGGACGCTGGAGAAGTGAGAGGAGTTGGGACATCTGTTCGAGTAGAGTGGTATACAGATACTTGCGATCCAAGAACACAGGATCCTACACGATGAGCCCGTGAGGAGTGTGATGATTGGGAAGAGGAGCCAACTCATCACCACATCGGCAGTGAGGAACATGACCAATGCTGCAGTGGGAGGAGTGGGTTTTGTTTTCAGCACAAACACCAGTCTATTGGTGAGGGAAATAATGCCTGTCTCCCCGCGAGTGTTGAGGGTGACCTTCAATGGAAACCCAAGACTGACAGTCATCTCAGCCTATAGTCCAACCGAGGGAGACAGTGATGTGAGTGCGGAAAAGTTCCATGAGGAGGTGTGTAGAGCTGTCAACACCACTCAAGCACACAACATCCTTCTTGTTTTGGGGGACTTCAATGCACATCTGAGTAAGGAGGGCAGTGAAGATCCTTGCTGGTACTTCCATAACAACACCAACCGAAATGGAAGCCTACTGAGAGACACCCTGCAGGAGGCGAACTTGATAGCGACCAACCTAAGGCTTAGAAAGAATCCGGGGAAGATGTGGAGCTATATCTCAGATATGCACCTGTCCAAGTCCCAGATTGATTTCATTCTGGTGAGGAAAATGTGGCGGAATAGTGTTCTGAACACAGAAACATACAACTATTTCAGTACACTGGGTAGTGACCACCGGCTTGTTATGAGTGAGGTCCGGGTTAGCTTAAGGAAGAGCAAGGCTCAGCCCCAGAGAGCAATCTATGACTAGGGAGCTTTCAAGGAAGATGATCAGCTACAGGAGAGGTTCACAGTGGAAGTGAGGAACAGGTTCAGTGCTCTGTGTGGAGAGACAGAGGAGAGAGAGATTGGATGGACTGAGGAGAGTGTGACGAGGAGGTACGGGCACTTCAGTAATGCAGTGGCGGAAGCAAGTGAAACCCTGGTTCCGAGGAAAAATAACAAAAGGAAGCACGTCAGCTCTGCAAACCCAAAAGTGTGTGCAGCCAGAGAACACCTGAAAGCTGCCAAGGACCAATTCTATGCTGATCCGACAGAGGAGAGGATGGAGACTGTGGAGGTGATGAAGGAAGAACTCTGTACCGCTTACACTGAGGCCAGAGAGGAGGCACTGATAGAGAAGACCAGAAGTGTGGAGAGAGCGGTTGACAGATCTGGATGTAAGGAGAGCTGGATGATCATCAACGAGATCACAGGGAGAAAGAGAAGGTGTTCGAGTCAGATCCAGGGAACGGGGCCCGAGGATAGGAAGAGGAAATGGCTAGACCATTTTAGGACCCTACTAGGAGAGCCACCCTCCACAGCCCAGAGCACTGAGGAGATCAGGCGGCTGTTTGAAGAACTGGATATTGAGACAGAGCCCTTCACCAGAGAAGAGCTTCAGAGAGCCAAGAAGAGGATCAAGGAGGGCAAGGTTCATGGAGAAGATGGAGTGGCATCAGAGGTGATGAAGAGGTGTGATTTTGATGATATCATCCTGAGGTTCTGTAACCAGGCACTGGAGAAAGGAGTTGCCCCGAATCAATGGAGGATCAGTAACATCGTCCCAGTGCCAAAGAAGGGAGATTTCTCTAACACCAACAACTGCAGGGGGATCTCACTGACGTCACTTGTGGCAAAGACTCTCAACAGGATGATTCTTAACAGGGTCCAGCCTGAGATGGAGAAGAAGCTCGGGGACAACCAGAACGGCTTCAGAGAGGGAAGATCAACCACCAGTCACATACATACATACACACACACACACACACACACACACACACACGCACACACACACACACACACACACACACACACACACACACACACACACACACAGACACACACGCACATATATATATATATATATATATATATATATATATATATATATATATATATATATATATATATATATATATATACACGTATGTGCTTGTATGTAAATGCCTGCTTAATGAAGAGGTAACTGTGTACGTATGTTTGTACATTGGTTTCCACGTATTTTTACTGAAGAGGATGTTGAGGGTTACACGTACGTGTGGGGGTGTATGTTTGAATGTACATATGTATGTGTGTGTATGTCTGTGTATGTGTGTGTGCATATATATTTGTGTATATGTGTGTATTTGTGTGTAGGTGTGTTTGTATTTGTGTCTGTATATATGTGTATTTGTGTGTGTGTGTCTGTGTGTGCGTGTATGTCTTTTAGATATAAACGCTTAGGGTTTGTGTGAATATGTCTGTGTGTGTGTGTGTGTATGCGTATGTTTTTGTGTGTAGAATCACATGTGTTTCTTTTATTTGGAAACGGTTTGATGGTGTGTATGTATGTACGTATGTACGTATGTACCTATGTATGTATGTATGTCAGGTCACCAGTTGGTGCTACTGGTAACATGTATCCCAGTACAACCTGTCTCATGGTCGTGTCGTTGTCGACTAAACTGGCAACCCCACCAAGGTTTCTTGGTGAGGAGTGTGACTTTGGACATCCTGCAGGACTAAAAACAAAACCTGTCAAAAGGCAAAGGAGCTCTTAAGAGTGAATGGCCATCCAAAATAACAGGGAGAGATGACCCCTTAGCTTTTGTCAAGGCAGAATTCTAGGAGAAACTCTGATATAACACCTGCAACTCTGATGGTATCCAATGATGTTGACTTGTTCTTCTTTTTGGTAAATATCATCTTGGTTAAGAGAGTGGGACTGGCTTTGTGCAGTGCCTTTGCTCACTATAAAAGCTTCACGGCATAGGCATTGCTTTATATCTGGAGATCTCTCTGCACTTGTCGTCACATGGTACCATGGGCCCAGCACTATGTGTCAATAATTGTCACAAGTGTAGTGTTTGTACCAGAGTTTTCAAGTCGCTGGCTGGACTAAAAAGTCACACTCGATCAGCGCATCGGTAGGGGTTCTCCTACATGGATATAAAGTAGTGGCCGTACTCGAAAACGAGTTGGCAGCCACCATGTATGTACGTATGTACGTATGTACGTATGTACGTATGTACGTATGTATGGTATGTATGTATGTACGTATGTATGTATGTTCTTCTGGTTTTATAATTTCACAAATTTTTTCCACTAGAGAGAGAGAGTCGGTTTCTAACATAGACACAAGACTCTCTCATTGGTATTTACACAACATCAACTAGGTAGATTATGTATGCATGCATGCATGTGTAGATATGGGTGTTATTGTATGTGTATGTTTTGAGTTGTATGTGTATATGCTTTGCATCTGTACATATGTATATGCAGTTATTAGATGCAACATTTTTGGAATGTTTCACATATTGTTACTGTTCCATTAATGGATTGTACTTGTAATTTTCTAACTATTTGTATTCTTTCTGTTCCTGTGAAGCCTAGCTTCTCAAGATTTGTATTGAGGCAGTTACTAATATACTCCAGTGCCCCCAATAATCACAGGCATAAATCTGAAGGTGTAATCAGGGTAGAGTATCTGTAGATTTCTCATCAGTTCTACATAAATATTCCCTTTTTAGCTAATCTTTGATATTATATTGGCATCTGCTGGGCAGCTAATTTCCACTACTCTGCATGCTTTCTTCTTCCTGTCCCATATCATAATATCTGGTCTGTTATGCCTGCATTTTATTGGGGATTTTACTGGAACATTCCACCAGTACTCTTTCATATTATGCACGTGGATGTCTTCCACATTGCTGTAGCTTTTAATGTGTTTATTATCGGGGCTATCCTTTTTACGAACTGCATTGTACAGTGTTTTAGCCACTACATCATGCCTCATGGGTAGATAGTACCGCGATGACATCTTTGGACAGCTGCTGATGATATGGGTGACATCCTCGATATTAGTTCTGCAGAGTCTGCACTTGTTATCACATCTAGGTGTTTTTCCTGCATCCCTATCTCTTTTGTGAATCAGGTATTTCGTGTTAATCTCCTGTCCTTGGATTTCAAAAGCGTATTCTTCAAAGTGGGAGCTAATATAGCGGTTGTTGGTCCAAGATAGACTACTTTCCTTATCTACACTACTCTCACTCTGGAGCTTCCTGGCAACATATCAATGCATAATTTTTTGCTGATAAGCATGCAGTTTTTCATCTATGGGTTCACTGCGATACTAATGAGCGACTTCCCTGGGTGTGAGGTTTTGATTATCGCACAGGGAATATCTCTCGAGGAGTTACTTCCCAACTCTCATGATCTTATCTGTTTCATGCAGATAGACTTGCTCGAGACACGAGCTCATACGCTTCGAGGTTCGTAGATGTTGTCGGAGGGATATGATGCGACATTCAAATGCTGTCTGGACTGATGTTAGGCTTCTGCCTCCCTGCTTACGTTTCAAGTAAAGGCGGTCTATGTCACTGTTGATGTGGAAGTTTCTGGTGTTGTTTAGTATTTTTTGAGTTCCAACATCAATCGCTCGGATTTCGTCTCTCGTCCAATTGAGTATTCCAAAAGTTGGTGTTAGGACAGGCACAGCAAACACATTGCGAGCCACTGTTTTGTTTTGCGCAGAGAGTTCCGATGACCAAATCTTTCTTAATTGGGTGTAGTATTCCCTGGTTACGCGTTCCTTATTACAGATACCATTATAGGATATGTTCTCATCTATCCCCAGGTATATGTAGCAGTCCTCATCAGATATCGGTGAAACAGTTAGGCCATTGATGACAATGTTGCTAGATTGGGTTGTTGTTTTTCTCCGCTTTACAGTTATGTATGAGCATTTATCTTCGCCAAACTCCATTCCTATATCCTTTGAGAACGTTGTAACCAGATTAAGATTTGTCTTCATCCCATCCATGTTCTTGGCATAGAGTTTCAGATCGTCCATGGGTTAGGTTCGTATTTCTGCCCTCCTGTGATCCAATGATGTATCCCTCACATTTCTTGAGCAGAAAGGACAAGGGGTTTAATGACAAGATGAATAATATCACACAGAGACTGTCCTCCTGAAATATACCCCTGCGATATTTTATTTTATCAGTGAAAATAGAGTCCTCCCTCTCTGTCTTTAACCTTAGGATAGTAGCCCAAGAAGAAGACAGCCTCTCTATGGCTCTGACAATAATGTCTGGGACTTTAGCAAGTTGGAGGGCCTCTATCATCCAAGAGTGGAGAACAGAATCGAAAGCTTTCCTGCCAGACTCTAGCCATATTCCTCCTAAGTTGTCGCACCTCCGACATCACAGTTTTGTTGATTAGGAGTTGTTCAGCACATCCCCAAAACCCTTTCTTTCCAGCTGCTTGTTCATCTGTGTTGATGTTATTATTTTCACAGTGATCTGGGAGGAATAGGTTCAGGCAGGCTGTATACATCTTATGCATTAGGTCCTGGCATGCAATGGGTCGGTAGTTCTTTTGCCAAGTGTTCTTGGGGACCAGTAATGTTTGTGCTAATGTCAACCATTCTGGTATAAGTGTATCTCCCCTAAGAACTTGTTGGTAGAGGTCAGTAACATACCTCCGATAGAATGTATGTACGTACGTATGTATGTATTCATGTACGTATGTGTGTATGTATGTATGTATGTATGTGTGTGTATGTATGTGTGTGTGTACGTATGTATGTGTATATATGTATGTATGTATGTGTATGTATGTATGTGTGTGTGTACGTATGTATGTGTATGTGTATGTATGTATGTGTGTGTGTAGGTATGTCATTTAACTGTAAGTAGTTAGGGTGTGTGTGCATATATATTTGTCTATTTTGTGTTGGGTGTGTATGTTAGCTATACACTGTTACTGTGTGTGTGCGTTTCTCTCTCTCTCTTTCTCTCTCTCTCTCTCTCTCTCTGTTTTGTTCGCTATTGTTAAGGTTAAAAGCCAGACAAAATACCTAACAGTATTTTATTACCTAAGTTGTGAGTTCAAATCCCGCATTGTTCGGGGGGTCGATAAAATAATGTTCAAGTCATATTTTGTGATCGATTTAATCGATTATTACCTCTTCCAAAAGGTCGACGAATTCGCAGAATCGTTAGGTGGTCTCATTAAAACCACCTCGGTATTTGTTCCGGCACCCTGGTTTCAAATCACACTGAAGTCAGCTTTGCCTTTCACCTTTTGATGAGCAGTAAATAAAATATCATTATAGTTCCTCCACTATCGCTCTCTCTCTCTCTCTCTCTCTCTCTCTCTCTCTCACGATCCCCCTCTACCTCTCTCTATCTCTCTCTCTATATATTTCTCTCACTCTCCCTATCTCTCTCACACTCCTCCTCCTCTACCCCCTCTCTCTCTCGCTCTCTCTCTCTCTGTTAGGGTCTGTATGAGTGTGGATCTCTCCCCCTCTCTCTCTCTCTCTCTCTCTTTCTCTCTCTCTCTCTTTCCCTCTCTCTCTCTCGTTCTCTCTCTCTCTCTCTCTCTCTCTCTCTCTCTCTCTCTCTCTCTCTCTCTCTCTCTCTCTTTCACACACACACACACGCATAGTTGTGTTCAGACTTGGAATGTGATAGGCTCTGCCAGGCTTAAAATACCCAAGACATGTATTTCCTGTCGGCGCCCCTACCTCATCATTATGACTTAAGTGTCCTTTATCCATGTTACCTTCTCGCAAAAGGTGTGGATTTGCGTGTAAATTAGAAATCAATATATTTTATCTCAGCATATCTGAATACTCATTGATTCAGTTTAGTTAGTCATGTCATATTAGAGTCGATAGCAACACCCTACTTGATCAGGGCAGGCTTAGGGCTAAACATCAACTTTATTAGAAGAGAGCCAATGAGAGAGTTTCTATGTGGTCGTTCATCATGGTAGAAACAACAGCTAAGTCTCCTTCAAACCATATATCCCCCCCCCCCCCTCACAAATACAGGCTTCACTCGACTTGACGATTTGGCCTGAGCATATAAACCGTATTTCCCAGCGCCGACGACGCTTCGTCCTCGAGGGACGCACCCTATTTTTTGACAACCAAAAATTTGAAAAAAAAATAATAAACAACTTCGGTCTCCAGGACGCATGGTAGATTTTGGTGACTTATTTTGGGAAAAATAAGCGTCTTCGACGCCGGGAAATACGGTACGTATGGACCCGTAACTCTTGGTGGAATCGTATGGAATCCTTAGTGACATTTTGAAGCTGGTGGAGCCCACCCCCTCTCCACGTCTGAACACAGTCACGTACTGGAATCAATTTAATCGGCTTTCTCTTCATCAAAATTGCTGGCCTTGTGTCTAAAGTAGACATCTTTATTTCTTTGTTTAGAGATTTCCGTCCTCAGAAGGGTGAAAGGCAAAGTTGACCTCGGCAGTATTTGAACTCAAAACGTAATGCAATATAAATAAATGTTCGCAAAACATTTTGTCCGACGTTCTAACGATTCTGCCAGTCGATGTGAAAGTTGTTCTTGGTGTTTAACCCCAGGTCAGTTCTAATTAAACAGAACTATGAACAAAAATGCATTGTATCCGTGGCCATCCCGTTTCTTTTCCTATTTTTCTGATAACAATGTATCTAGAATCACATCATCAAAGGGGTGTATGGTTAAAATGGTGATTATCTTTGATTCAACAGTAGCTGGGGAGGGTGAATAGTCATCGAAAAGTATCCTGCAAAGTAACTTGTAAATATTCAATGTTTTCTTTATGTGTATATTTAAAGTCCATTATTTCTGTGTTTTTAATTCACAAATTCACTGATTATTTGTTGAGCCGTTATACATTCTCAGAAATTAAATCTCTCTCTCTCTCTCTATATATATATATATATATATATATATATATATATATATATCATATAGCTCCCAACAAATGCCATATACGGCGCCCCTACGACTCTATCATATATATATACAGAAATGGGTTAGGCCAATTCTGTATTAAATATTATATATATATATATATATATATATTTATATATATAAACAGAATTAAATTACTTTAAATTGCATTAAATTATTTAATTGATTTACGAACGTTTCAATCAATACACTTGGAAAATACATTACTGCTCTATTGATTTCTTGAGAACCCATTAAACAACGTTTGTAAATCAATTAGATCTTAACTATAATAAAGAAAGGAGTGCGGGATTGCGTCCAGAATATATATTTTTACCCCGTTTGTAAAATAAGTTGGACTACTTTAGGCACAAGGCCAGCAATTACCCAGTACATTACTGGTACTTTATTTTATCGACCCTGTAAGGATGAAAGGCAAAGTTAACCTCGGTGGGATTTGAACTCGAACTGTAAAGGGACGTAACTATGCTAGAAAGCATGGTGTCTGACGCTCTACCGATTCTGCCAATCTACCATGAATAAATAATGAATGAATATTACATAATTTATGTGCTAAATTTCGTGGCTGTTGATTAAATATATTTTATAGCTTATTTAAAGACCTTTAAAATTCACTTCTTTAAAATTATCAAATGTCAACACTTCCGGTTAGCGGCCGTTATATTATAACACTTATAAAAATATCGCATATATTTCCGTCGCTAATTTTCTCCTAATACAGTTTATATATAATATCGTCTTTTTTATAATGTATCATGGATTACGTTACTGATTACAGAAGACAGTGTAACATAGACTTCGTTCAATTTCTGTGTATATTGTCAATTACGATTTTATTTGATGTATCATATCTACATGCATATATACTTGCATAAAATATCAATATACACACTACACATGCTAGCAGAAAACCACCCGTAGGTTGGTTTTTCTGCTAGTAGATAATTTAATGTAATTTAGTCCTGGTTATTTTTATTTATCATATATATATTCTCAGTGATGTTGTAAAACTACCGTGATTGGAGATTTACCGATGGATCAAATTTGAACTGTCTTATACCTATATCAGATGAAATTATATTTTAGCTTGCAATGTTTACTTTAACCTGTTTAACTCCGCATATATTTTACACAGCTACAGTTGCTGTGACGGTTTTTTTTTTAAATGTAAAATGACTATTTTTTAAATAAACATTTATTAACCACACATATATCTGAATGATTGACAAATGTTACATCAATAAACTAGTAACCCCATCTGACTTTGAAGTTATGAACTGTTGGAAAAGAGTTCAAACATGTTAGGACGAGTTATCTCGTCTGTGGCACTGGAATATAAACATATTAGGACGAGTTATCTCGTCCGTGGCACTGAAATGTATACATGTTAGGACGAGTTATCTCGTCTGTGGCACTGGAATATATACATATTAGGACGAGTTATCTCGTCTACGGCACAGAAGAGGTTAAATATACTGTAAATTTTTACACCTAAATACGATTTTGAAAACCATGAAGCTCTACAAATTAAAGGTTTTAGCCTATATAGTATTTTAGCTATTTAAGGTGTAATATGACTGAAATATTTTTAGTCTCTTATATATAAACAATATATAATATAGGCTAAAAACTGTGTATATATATCAATCAGGATGGATTCTGTTTGAAACTAGTTAAACCATTACTCAACAGAGTAGTCTGGAACTAGCTGTTGAAACAACAAGGGCTCAGCCGCCAGGTGCCGAGTCTTTATAATACATAATAACTTGTATGTTAAATTCTATGTAATTTCGCTAACTTAATAATTTTCTGTAAATATTTTCAATTTTTGATGAAACTATTTGAATGTACAAAATATTCTTCTCTTAAAATTTGAACTACGTCTTTTTTCTTAACTATTATTTAAACATATTTAAAATGTAAACTCAACATCCTTCGTAACTTATATTAGAAATGTAAATAAATTAATACGTGTGTTATATATCTAAAATAAATAACAGCATATAATCACCAATAATATTTATATTTATATATTTATTAATCTATATAGATATTTATATACTTACAACCTGTTGTAATATAAGATAAAAATGTACTTACAACCATAATTCTTCATATAATCTAATTATAATGATTATATATATAATATTATAACTCATGATTTAGTTAAATTTTTTTTAAATTCTGGATTGATATTCCACCACTTCAACAAACTTTTAATTTTTAACGTTTCAATTTTTAAATTCATGTACACTGTAAAACTATAAATATAAGCGTCTCTTTCTTCTTCCCACATATATATATCCTAATAATTATTTAAATCTACCTAGCGTCTAAAAATAACGATTTTTTTCAGCCCTACGCTTCAACTTCATTTGCATAGTCATCAAAATAATTTGAAATATTTGTTTTTTCCTTTCTTCCCCTTTTCCCACCTTCCTTTCACTATCCAGACGGAACTTGAACCGTTAAGGTCTGATTCTTGGGTATGTTACTATTTATAAAACAAACTTTGTATTTTATCTGATGAGAGCGTACCAAAGTTTTTGGTACCCTTGAAATATATATATAATAGAATAAATATGGTTTTATAAATATAGTTTCCATTTATTAATATCATTTATCTATATATTAATTTCAACAATGTCAGTATTCCGTGTGTCATAATTCTCGATTATCATTGGTTCATAGGTTTCAAATGACTCCGCCCACCTCAACGACGCCAAACTTAAATTAATATGCATAATGCCAATGAGGGAGTGAGAGGGGAGAGTAAGAAACAGAGAGGCAAAGTGAACGCTGTGTTGGATACACTATGTATGTGTCTCTACATGTGTGTGTGTAATGTATGTGGAAATAAGAGGGGAAGGAAAGCAATGACTATTAACATGTGTGCGTGTGTATGTACGTGCGCGTATGTTTATGTGTGTGTGCGTGCGTGCAGCGTTCCACAGAAAGTAAAAACTATCAACATGTGTGAGTGTGTGCATGTGTGTAAGTGCACGGGTGCGTGTGCGCGTTTCCATGCGTGTATGTGTGTGTACATGCGGCGTTCCACAATCTCCACGCAGTTTATCTGTCTGTGTGCCTGTCTTTCGGTCTAACATACAGAGAGTTGTGAAGGGAGTAAATAGGAACCTTTTTTTACATTGACGGACATCTTTTATATTAAATATCTATATCTATATCGACATATAGTATAAAAGATTAGAACTTCCATCATCCTTTTGAGAAACGTGGAACAACCACGTCTATGCAATGATACACGTTTTACAGTCAGGCAGAAGATGAACCATCTCCTACAGGTCACTATTCTAGGTTGGAGCACCTAGAATTGTTCATATACTATGCACAAACGGTACAACGAAGAATCTGGTATATCGGGAAGATTTTTTTTACTGTTTTTTGTATCACACAGACACCACGGACGCGCCTCATACTGTAACCAGACAAACATCCAATACAATCATTTTCTCTTTTACCTGTCTTCTCTTATCATCTGTTTACCCGGGCGAAGCTGGGTACGTTAGCTAGTGTATATATATATATATATACAGTATGAAATGTCTGATTTCAATTTGAAAGTGCGTTAAGAAATCGGACATTTCATAATTAATGACTTAATATATATATATATATATATATATATATATATATATATATATATATACAAATATATATATATGTGTGTGTGTGTGTGTGTGTGTGAGTATATATGTTAATATATTAACTATAATAAAGAAACGAGTGCGGGACTGCGTCCAGAATATATCTTTTATTCCGTTTGTAAAATAAATTGGATTATTTTGAATTAATAATGAATGAATATTACATAATTTATCTACTAAATTTCGTTATCCTTGATTAAATATAAATAATTTTATTGCTTATTTTAAGATACACTTCTTTAAAATGTTCAAATGTCAACACTTCCGGTTAGCGATCGCTTATAAAAACATCACATATATTTCCGTCATTAATTTTTTTTCTAATGCAGTTTATATATAGTATCGTCTTTTTTTAAATGTATCATGGATTACTTTACTGGTTACAGAAGATAGTGTAACATAGACTTCGTTCAATTTCTGTGTATATTGTCAAGTACGATTTCATTTGATGTATGATATCTACATGTATATATACTTGCATGAAATATCAATATGGACACTACACATGCTAGCAGAAAAACCACCTTTCTGGTGGTTTTTCTGCTAGTATATATAAGGATATAAGGTAATTGTTGTTGTTATATCCAAATAGTCTGTCCACCATCAACAACGACGATACAGTTGTATATAAGAAGACCAGACTAGGCAACACAACACAGTTTAACGACAGTAGTTACTAGGGGAGAACAAGAACAAATAAAACCCCATAGATGCCATCATTATTATCGTCATTATCGTCACCATCACCATCACCATCACCATCATTATTATCGTCCCGCCGCGGTTAACTTTGCCGTTCATCCTCACGGGGTCGATAAAATAAAGTACCAGTAATGCACTGGTAAATTGCTGGCCTTGTGCCAAAAGTAGAAACAATTATCATTGTCATCATTAACATCAT
>OZ024743.1:64371593-64376593 GCA_964016885.1 Eledone cirrhosa
AAGAGCGGTTGCCGGTCCGGCAGAAATTAGAAATTGGAATAAATGCTCTGAAATAGCGATATATATGTGAATATAGACATAGAATATTCGAAAATATTCTGTATGTTTATAATAAACATTTTGAAGACCTAATCGCTATAGAATAGAATACGTCACGTATTACAATTAGATTCTCGATAAAAGCAAGGGAAGTAATCTACGCGTTTCATTCTTATTAGAAATCTTCAGGACTACATATCCAGTGCTTTTATCGAGAATGACACAGCTAGAGACTTATAGAATACTTAGCTGTGTACAGGAACTGGTTTGAAAGAGCGGTTGCCGGTCCGGCAGAAATTAGAAATTGGAATAAATGCTCTGAAATAGCGATATATATGTGAATATAGACATAGAATATTCGAAAATATTCTGTATGTTTATAATAAACATTTTGAAGACCTAATCGCTATAGAATAGAATACGTCACGTATTACAATTAGATTCTCGATAAAAGCAAGGGAAGTAATCTACGCGTTTCATTCTTATTAGAAATCTTCAGGACTACATATCCAGTGCTTTTATCGAGAATGACACAGCTAGAGACTTATAGAATACTTAGCTGTGTACAGGAACTGGTTTGAAAGAGCGGTTGCCGGTCCGGCAGAAATTAGAAATTGGAATAAATGCTCTGAAATAGCGATATATATGTGAATATAGACATAGAATATTCGAAAATATTCTGTATGTTTATAATAAACATTTTGAAGACCTAATCGCTATAGAATAGAATACGTCACGTATTACAATTAGATTCTCGATAAAAGCAAGGGAAGTAATCTACGCGTTTCATTCTTATTAGAAATCTTCAGGACTACATATCCAGTGCTTTTATCGAGAATGACACAGCTAGAGACTTATAGAATACTTAGCTGTGTACAGGAACTGGTTTGAAAGAGCGGTTGCCGGTCCGGCAGAAATTAGAAATTGGAATAAATGCTCTGAAATAGCGATATATATGTGAATATAGACATAGAATATTCGAAAATATTCTGTATGTTTATAATAAACATTTTGAAGACCTAATCGCTATAGAATAGAATACGTCACGTATTACAATTAGATTCTCGATAAAAGCAAGGGAAGTAATCTACGCGTTTCATTCTTATTAGAAATCTTCAGGACTACATATCCAGTGCTTTTATCGAGAATGACACAGCTAGAGACTTATAGAATACTTAGCTGTGTACAGGAACTGGTTTGAAAGAGCGGTTGCCGGTCCGGCAGAAATTAGAAATTGGAATAAATGCTCTGAAATAGCGATATATATGTGAATATAGACATAGAATATTCGAAAATATTCTGTATGTTTATAATAAACATTTTGAAGACCTAATCGCTATAGAATAGAATACGTCACGTATTACAATTAGATTCTCGATAAAAGCAAGGGAAGTAATCTACGCGTTTCATTCTTATTAGAAATCTTCAGGACTACATATCCAGTGCTTTTATCGAGAATGACACAGCTAGAGACTTATAGAATACTTAGCTGTGTACAGGAACTGGTTTGAAAGAGCGGTTGCCGGTCCGGCAGAAATTAGAAATTGGAATAAATGCTCTGAAATAGCGATATATATGTGAATATAGACATAGAATATTCGAAAATATTCTGTATGTTTATAATAAACATTTTGAAGACCTAATCGCTATAGAATAGAATACGTCACGTATTACAATTAGATTCTCGATAAAAGCAAGGGAAGTAATCTACGCGTTTCATTCTTATTAGAAATCTTCAGGACTACATATCCAGTGCTTTTATCGAGAATGACACAGCTAGAGACTTATAGAATACTTAGCTGTGTACAGGAACTGGTTTGAAAGAGCGGTTGCCGGTCCGGCAGAAATTAGAAATTGGAATAAATGCTCTGAAATAGCGATATATATGTGAATATAGACATAGAATATTCGAAAATATTCTGTATGTTTATAATAAACATTTTGAAGACCTAATCGCTATAGAATAGAATACGTCACGTATTACAATTAGATTCTCGATAAAAGCAAGGGAAGTAATCTACGCGTTTCATTCTTATTAGAAATCTTCAGGACTACATATCCAGTGCTTTTATCGAGAATGACACAGCTAGAGACTTATAGAATACTTAGCTGTGTACAGGAACTGGTTTGAAAGAGCGGTTGCCGGTCCGGCAGAAATTAGAAATTGGAATAAATGCTCTGAAATAGCGATATATATGTGAATATAGACATAGAATATTCGAAAATATTCTGTATGTTTATAATAAACATTTTGAAGACCTAATCGCTATAGAATAGAATACGTCACGTATTACAATTAGATTCTCGATAAAAGCAAGGGAAGTAATCTACGCGTTTCATTCTTATTAGAAATCTTCAGGACTACATATCCAGTGCTTTTATCGAGAATGACACAGCTAGAGACTTATAGAATACTTAGCTGTGTACAGGAACTGGTTTGAAAGAGCGGTTGCCGGTCCGGCAGAAATTAGAAATTGGAATAAATGCTCTGAAATAGCGATATATATGTGAATATAGACATAGAATATTCGAAAATATTCTGTATGTTTATAATAAACATTTTGAAGACCTAATCGCTATAGAATAGAATACGTCACGTATTACAATTAGATTCTCGATAAAAGCAAGGGAAGTAATCTACGCGTTTCATTCTTCGGACCGGCAACCGCTCTTTCAAACCAGTTCCTGTACACAGCTAAGTATTCTATAAGTCTCTAGCTGTGTCATTCTCGATAAAAGCACTGGATATGTAGTCCTGAAGATTTCTAATAAGAATGAAACGCGTAGATTACTTCCCTTGCTTTTATCGAGAATCTAATTGTAATACGTGATGTATTCTATTCTATAGCGATTAGGTCTTCAAAATGTTTATTATAAACATACAGAATATTTTCGAATATTCTATGTCTATATTCACATATATATATATATATATATATATATATAAAATAATATATATATATATTTATGCAAAAGCAAAAGACAATCAGAAATAACACAGCAAACGAAATAACGTCGAGTACTCTGGTGCGTTATGGTCCACCTGGTTCCTTACCACACTTCCTTCGTTATATATATATATATATATATATAGGCAGATGTCACACAATGCAGCCTCGACAGAAGAATACTGCTTGATTATGGCAGACAATTGATACACCCAGGACACCATAGTGAAATACCAATATATGGAACATTACATTATGTAACATTCTTTCCTTATTTTAATTTATATACCTTTGAAGTTCAGATGAGCCGCTCTATCTTTAATTATGTTAATTATTTTCAACTGAACCAGATCAATAATGATATATAGTCATTTGATCCAGAAATATTATATGGAGTAGCGAAACAATTGTAAACGGACATTATTATTATTAATATTATTAAGGGCGGTGGATTGACAGTATCGGTAGAGGGTTGGATGCCATGCTTTAATGCATAGAGTTACGGCCCTTGCCATTCTGAGTTCAAATCCCGCCGAGGTAAACTTTGCCTTTCATCCTTACGGGGTCGACAGTAATGTACTGGGTAATTGCTGGCCTTGTGCCAAATGTAGAAACAATTATTATTAATATTATTATTATTATTCTCTACATTCCTTACATCAAACTAAAATATGTTGACAATCTTTTAATAATGTCTTCCTTGTGAAATTTGTGGTCTTGTTTTGCTTAACTAATGAATATATATATATATATATATATATATATATATATATATATATAAATATAAATTAGCGAGAATCGTATTTCAGCTCAGGAATTAACGAAAAACAACTTCCGAGATGTGTGGCAAGCGCTCGATGATTCATATGAATCAGAGCTACAACATACGTTAAAGTCCAAACACACTGTGATGGTGGTTAAACTAATCATCCGCACAGTAAAAAAAACGACCAAGTAATTCGGGTCAAACAATAAAAATATATGTGATTGAAAATTTACCCGGACCCACTGGACTGATGGTAAAATCCAGTATTTGGGTTTCTGCGACTCCATAAATCAAATACTGTCCGCTTACATAATATATATATATATATATATATATATATATATATATATATATATATATATATATATATATAAGTAGCAAAGAAAATTTCAATGATACGAAAGATTTCCTGGTGGAAATTCAGGTGTACTCCGGGTTGGTATCCAGTTACGGGGTGAAAATCAAATTAGAAAATACAGCGAATGTGTTGTTGTTTTTGTTTACTTTTTACATTTATATATATACATATAGTGAAAAATGGAACGGGAACAAAACAGAGAGGCAATACGAACAAAGGTTTATTAGTTTCACGCTCTTGAGAGTGGTGGTGGGGGGGGGGGGAGTTTCGGGCATAAGCCCTTCTTCAGGCGAAAAGAGTGTGGGAAGAGAGTTCTGAAGGTGTGTATGGGAGTGGGGGAGAGACATTTAGAAAAAGGGGGGGGGGAACAGTGGAAGGGGTACAAATAAAAATAAATATAAAAAAAATAAAAATTAAAATAAACATGAAGATAAACAAGTGGTGGAAGGGTGGGGGGCGTGTAGGGGTGGTGGCGTGTGGAGGTGTGGAGTGGGGAGAGGGAAGCGAGGTGTCCGAGCTGGGAGGGCTGAAGGTGGTGTATGTGTGTAGGTGTACGTGTGTGTGTGTGTGTATGTGAATGTGAGAGTTGGGGGAAGAACGAGGTTCCATGCTCAGAAAAAGGTTTGTGTGTGGGGTGGGGTGTAGGTCGGTGTGTGTGTGCGCGTGTGGATGGGGAGGGGTCAGATGGGTGGGTGAGGGGAGGAGATGATTCCGGATGCTGAGTGTGTATATATGTGGGGGTATGCACGTGTGTGTGGTGTTTATACGTATTATGGAGTAGGTGGCGTGGTTGGAAAAAAAATGTTGTGAGTGTATGTCCGTGGGTAAGTTCCTAAGGTAGTTCCATAGAGGGTGTGGTGAGATGCCGCATATTTTCCTTGTGATGGAG